>BOPP01000126.1:1693712-1714317 GCA_017312745.1 Gryllus bimaculatus | reverse complement strand
GCAGGCTCTTAGGGCAGGGGTGCGGGGGACGGGCGGCGGGGCGCAGGCCTCGCCATGCAAGCGGACAGCCGTCCCTTCGCCAATGGCCGCCACCGCCGCACACGCTCCTCGCCTTCCCGCAAAAACAGACCTCCGAACGGACGTCGCCCGAGTTTCTTCCCTGGCGTCGCGTGATGTATGTGCGACTTTCAGTTGCTGCGCGCTGGGCGACGGGACGCGATCTTCGTCATATACCAGTTTCTCAGCGCGCCTTCGCCGCGGACGGACTCCACGCTGGGATTTTCGTTCTGGGACGTTCTTCAAACCACATCGCCAAACACAAATCGGAACCAAGTGCAACAAATAGCTGCGACATACGCGAGAAACAATACGACAGCGTGAACAGCTGACGATAGATTTGAGAGACAATTTACAAAACTAACATGATGACACCTACTCAAAGATGCGTGCTGGTCAGCTCAATTCATTGACATATTTGTGACAACAGTAAAGGAATTCATACTGTTTGTGCATGCACAAACAAATGCCACAAATTGGTTGACTTTGCGGTGTTTTAGTATAAACATTATCCAATATCTTTCGCTAAATACATTGATAATTATTATTGTTCAACTCACACTTTTCTGAATACAACATTGGCATTACGTTGATTGTAAATCGAATAAACAAAGGTATTAAGATTTAATCATGAGCTAGTTATTAACCACGTTCCTCACAACACATAGTTCTCTAAAATAATAACGGTCAAACTTATTTTGAAAAAAATTTAGTTGTCTGTGTGTAAGTACTTCACTATTAATGTAGTAAGTACTTCACTGTAAATCTGTTTTCATTTATGTGCATCATTGACAATTCATGTGAAAACTATTTAAAAACGTATCCCAAGATTTACAACTAATCTCAATAAAATGTCTTGTACAATGACAGATAGAGATAGTAATGACAGGACCTGCATTTGAATAATGTTATTATTAAATTATCAATGCATAATTACCTTCTCTTACTAGAAATTTACGATTACGCATCATGCAAGTTTACACGTAACATAACGGTATTGTAATTGAATTTAGATGTTTACATGTTTATTGAGTTTTAATTCCGCTTTTCCATCACACTGAAATAGTCATTGCGTTCATAAGCGTTTAGAATTTTTCTATGCAAATATTTATTAATTTGCTCAAATGCATTGTATCTTTTGTACGCTATCTTTTCTTAATATTCATTTCTCAATTAGTGACGAATTGTTTTCAAGATTCAATTAACGACTGTTTGATCCGTATACAACTTGAATTCGCATATAATATGTGTAGGAATGTATCTTGTTAAAGTTTATACACGAACTGAAATAAGAGTGGAAATGTTACCAAGACCTTATAAATTTCCAAGTACGCATGAATCAAATGATAATAGCATTGTGTGAATATAATAAGTGACGTAAAAATCTCACAAATCACCGTGATTCGCACACAATCACAACTGGCGATGATTGGGGCACACTTTATAAATTTTCACGCACTATAATGTTAGAAAGTAAAAAAAGTACCTGTTTCGAACACAGAAAACATGCACGAGAAATAATATTTCGCGCACGGTGTGTTAAAAAAACGCATTTCTCTAATTCCATCTCTATAAATCGGCAAGACTTCTCACGCTTACTATCCAGGCGTGACTTTGCTAACAGGCCTTAATATCACATAAGTAAGAAAATATTCCAATGTCATTTCATACATAAGAACATCCAACTTCTTACGATCTATTAGGCAACTACAGAAACACTTTAAATCCAGTTCACATTGAGTCAAGTAGTTCGTTCACTTCAGAAAGCAAAAACCGCACAACAGAACTCCCAGTGAAGTGTGTGAGGATATCTCACTAAGTGGGCCACATTACACATTTCAGTGGTAAATCAATCCTTAACGGGAAAGTGAATTTGGACAGGAATTCCTCATATGACACGTCAATGGCAGAAGTAAAACTTGTGTACATGCCGAACATTCATTTATTTCTCTAACAGCTATAGCGTATTACTTTCGTTTCGTATATTTGCGGATTACTAGTGCAGTTAGATAATGCTATTGTTTCTCTTTTCATTCGTAACTTTCACTGAATTAAAAAAAGTTGAATTAATAACTTTATCCTTACATTCACACTTGTTTCAACCTCACACTTTAAAATATACTCGGCATTAGAACAAATTCCAATTGGATGTTTTGCAATAATACCTGAATATCAAATATAATCTTTGTTTCAATTAGCGTTTTTTGACCCCTTATTGCGTATAAAACAATGAAACAAACCTTATTTTAAAATATTTTGATGATGTTATCTCTTGTTTCTTCCTCAATCTCAAAGCTATAGTTCTTTTGTGAAGAAGGGTACTCTGTAAACAGGTCATCATTGGAATGATCTCACTCAATGAACAGAATTGAGAGTACATAAAATATAATTTCCCGCATTTTTAACCTTCAATATCAATAACTCTCATTGTCTTTAAAAAGAAAGAAATTGTATATAAAATAAGTTTTCACAATAATAATAATAATAATAATAATAATAATAATAATAAGGTACGTGAAATAAATCTTCGTTATTAACATAATTTCATTACTCATAAAGAATTCTTCCTCATTGATTACAAAAAATAAACAATCTTGTCTGTAATTTTTGTTCATTAACATTGCCTTTAACGGAGAATTTACTGACGTTTTATGGATTTTCAGACAATATACAAATTATATCGTAATTTTAACACAATTAATTATTAATGACACTTGTTACAGCTTTTACAAATTCACAAAGGTGTTAATATTTTATTTAACATTCTTGGAAGCAAACTAGATTTTAACGGTTAGGTAAACAATTGACATTCTTCGGCCGCATCATTACATTTCTCTATGATAGTGGAGCCTTTACTGGTTTATAATGATTTGTGGAAGAATAAAGTAACATCAAATTCATATAATAAATTGAATTCCGATAATAAAGGACGTTATACACAAGTAAATGGTTAGTAAGAATAAACACGACTGACCCTGAAAATTGAGAAGTTAGGTTATGACTTTTTTATTACTTTGAATATTAACAACTTGGAAGATGAGCCTTGGTTTCTGCCTTTATTATCTAAAGAAATAAACTTCTAATCAATTTATAAAACAAGTTAATACCGAAGTCACAATTCCAAACAATTTTTTGGATTATTCCCTTCGTGATTTCCTCAGGGTGTGTTTTGCATTCCATTCGATTTGAGACTTCACAGATTAGTGGCTAGATCGCGATTCCCGAGTTGGACATCACGTTATTACATTTACACATTTTTATTGATTTATTATATTTTATTAATACCATTGTTCAGTTCGTCCTGAAATACATGTTATTTTATTTGAAACTCACGGGAGTTTTAGAAATTCATCTCATTGCTCTTTTTTAATTATATACAATCACAATAAGACATAATTGATGAATTTTCACTAAGGCTTTAATAATGCGAGACACGGAAAAATGCAAGACAAGAAGATTGTATGAAAGTCTTAGTAAGCCACACCAATCACAACCCTCCTGCGCTTCGTAAACGTTAATATATCGATTTTTGTGAAAGTGTTACTTATTTATTACTATATATGTTTCATTTACATTAATGATAAGTGGAGAAATAACACGATGAGACACACTTCGACTAAAATCGAGATATTAATATTTAGGAATAACGGGAGGTGGTTGTATGGCTTATCTTGACATTTCATCAAAACCTTCGTATATTTGTCTTGTTCGTCAGTGTTGTGTTATTTATTTTGTGTTCAACTAACGTGTGAAAGAGCCAAACGACGTAAACTCATCCCTTCAATGATGTTAAAAAATACCCATCTTATGACAACGTACTCCACAGCCCTTCGCCCAGCGTAGCCGGGTTCGCGCCCCGTAGTTTTGGGCCAACCTTGACATCGTGACGCAGGGGTTTGTAGGAAAAGGCGCGGGGGGGGGGCGCATTATCGGCGCAAATTGCCGCGACGCCCGAGGCCAGAGGACGTAAGCGCCGAGCGCCACTTGGAGAGCGCGTGTTTCCGCCCCTGCGTCCTCCACCGCCGCCCCCGCACACAGAGCAACATAATAGCGTGGAAGAAGGTGCAAAAGAGGCGGTGCTCCCTTTCTAGTATTCTTCAGCGTCTCACGCAGAAGGAGAGAGAAATTAACATCACGAGATCCGTTTTTCTCCCTTTTATCCCGCCGGAAAAAAGAGGCGGGACGTCGCGCTCGGTTCCCTTAGGCTTATTTCGTGTCGGTTTCATACGGAAAATGTGTCTTATTCCGAGTGCCGGCGCGCACGGCATTCTTTCCGCAAGGACGAATACGAAAGACGGAAGTGCATGTCTTCATCTCGCCACAAAAAGCGAACGCTTAGGACGCGGCGTAACAGACTACCGGTTTGAATGGAAAATTATAAGTCATATGAGGACGCAAGAATACTGGTACACAAAATAGGCGAGAAATTACATCTGCAGGTGGCGCACACGAGCGTAAAAGAAGTTCTAGCATCCAATAAAATCAGATAACCCACATCGTGCAATTTCGCCTTCGGCGTCTCGGAAGTTATGACCGGTAATCTCTCATTCAGCCACCTTACAGACAAGATAGTCGATCAACATCTCGCAAACTCAGAATCAACAGATGAGTTTGTTCATAAAACCACAAACATAACGCGAGTGTCCTACTGAAATTAAATACAGAGCGGGAGCTATCTCAACGATTTTGGGCGTCTTTGTTCAAGAACGCTGCCGGAGATGTTTATAAATAAGGGGCGCCGCGAAAAGAAATTGCGGAACGGCTATAAAGCAGACGCAGCGTCGACAGGCGCGTCTGGCAGCGACCTTGCTGGATGGGCGATGGGAACGCAGCACGCCTGAGTGATACGCACGGCCGAGTCTGGGGCGACGCACCGCCCGCCACACAGCGGCTTCGGAGAATGGAGCTTGGCGTTTTGGTCACACTTCAACACCAGCTACAACGAAACCTTTGAAATAACGTTGTATTACTTCTACACTGAGTCCATGTTACATTCGCCGTCGATGCTTGACCAACGGAATAATTTTTCTAACTGAGAGTTATGTGAAGTAGTATTAATTCCACATGATAGTAATACTCGTTCTTTGAAACTTGTATACGAGCAGTTCGTTGTGTGCCCATACCAGTACCGTCTCCAGACGAGGACGCAAGAGAAACACGCTCCAAAACAGAAGCATATTTTTTGCTATTGTACCCTATTTGTGAAAAAAAAATTATACTGGTGACCTGAACCAGCAAAAATGCTGCTGATGAGTAAATCAGAAAATGTTTTCATACTTCTATCCCCATTCCACGAGATAAAAATAATCTTTGATTTATCACAACATTATAATAACTGTGTTATTGCATTACTATTCACAAGACACAATAAAAATGGTATTGACAATCAAAAATTTTTAATGCGGCCTATTCAACAAAAGACCGTAAAAAATCCTTTGGTGGTATAAAGACGTGGTTTCACAATCGGAATGTGCCTTCACCAGTTGGGGCGATGTGGTCAACACTGTACTCTGTTCAATGTTCAATATTCTTTTGTAACTTGCTAAATTAAGTTATACTTTTTCTGATTCAGTTGTTTATTCGAAGGAAAAATTTCATCAGTTCACTAGGATTTCTGTCTTTTTGTAGTCTCAGCCAGTTAACTAATAGTCTAATTAAATATACAAACCATCTTAAAATTGACGTAATAGTAGTCATGAAAAGAGTGCTATTAGTGCAATGGAGAGAACTGGTTTAATTTGATAATATTTATTTTTGATTGATTCGAAAAACTATTCGATGAATTTTGCGTCACTGTGTAATATAAATACGTTTCATTCAAAGTTTTGAAAGTTATTTTTGTTAACGAAGTCACACTTTTCGAGGCCTTAAAGTAGAAGGTAAAAAAATAAAAACTATAAATGCTAATAATGTCCCAAATTTCTCCCACATTAACAATCTCAAGAACATAACTTGTGGAAGGAGAAAACTTCTTCCGTTCACATATCTGAATATAGAAAAGTGGGTTTGGAATTAAGATATCTTACTTCACTAAATTTTTGGTGTAAAACACTTATTTCCAGGTATAAATTTTACAAAAATTATGTTCGTTAATCCGAAATATTTTCGACTTCTTCTAAGGGTTTGACTGAAGAATGAATGTATAATGAAACAATCGAGCTTCCATACTTATATCCAAAGAATATTCAAAATTTCCTGTCTATCAGAACTTTTCACGTTAAAATAAATTCTAGTTTCTCATCTAAACATCGTATTCTCGCTGCAGTTCCTCAAATCTTTCCTCTTTTCACTATTATACTTAATATTTTCGTTTCAGGTATCCCTTCTTTCATTAATTCAGAAATTGCATTCTTTGCAAACACTTCAAACATCTCATTAAAACTTATCATCTGGTCATGGTAATTTCCAGGACGATTTAAAATTACTTTCATCTTGGTTTCAGAAGTGGAAAATGAAAATAAATCCTGCCAAATGCCAAGCTAATATATTTTCATTAAAACGTACACATTCAACTTATTCTTTTATACTGGATTTTAAAGCCATATTCCCATTTTCAAACCCAGTAAAATAGCCTTACTCACTGTGGAGCGTTACTCACGGCTACACGTTTAACATTGAATGATTATATAAAAAAAAAAGTAAACTAGACATTCATAAAAATGTGAAAATTGTATCTACCAATTAATAAAGATTCTAAAAATATTACAGAAATGTTTTTTATAAAATTTAAATATATCATTCGTCCTTCATTAGCTTTTGCCTTTTCTACTTGAGGAGGCGCTGCAAATAGTCATGTAAAACTGAAATAAATCAAAATAAATTCGTATGTTGGTCATTAAAAGCTTCATAGTTTGTTCCAAACAAGCGAATTCAGACAGAAATATCAATAAACCCTTTGAAAATCTTGATTATAAAAATACTCTGTCCTTTTCGTCGATTGATTCTAGCATGCCCAGCAACAGAAGAAACTTATCTTTATGTAAAACAGATAATACCAATCACATACATTTTGCAACCTCAACATACTAAAACTATATATTTCTTCGTTCTTCCGTCTTTCTTCAGTCCTCATTCACTGTATCATACAAAGAATAGCTCTTGGAAGAACCTTGTTAATAATTATAGTTATTGTAGTTAATTATGTCATTAATTTGCCAAATAATATATATATATATATATATATATATATATATATATATATATATATATATATAGTTAAAAACTTACATGAAAAAACTTTAAAGACCTTATGTTATATTAAAGAGGAATATTTTTAAGTAAATAAATTAATTTATCTATTTGAATTGAGTGCGTATTAGTTTTCTTACTTCTTTCGGGATTAGAATCAATCTTATGTTTACTTTTCATGTGTACAATTGAAGCAAGAAGAAAGAATATTAGAAAAGTTTAGTAAGATATACGGTTAAAATTAGCTTTAATATGATGCTGAAAATACAATATTATCCCATATTGTGTAGACTTCCACACTGTGGTAAATCTCTTACGAAAGCGTTTAAAATCACCCGTATCTCCGTTGTACGAATTCATTCTGTTTCCTTCACACATGAAATTATCTAACAATTTTTGACGCAGTCATTGTTTGAGAGACAACGTCCACACTATGTACCAACGAGCAGCTACGTTTGGGGAAGCCAGTCGAGTTAGTTGTTTAATCGAAAGTCGTAGAATAAGGAAAGCTTGCCTTACCGTCGAGGCCCCGAACACGGCCGGCCACAAATGCCATTTTCCACACTAACACATCCCGCGTGGCCCAGCTAGCTCTGAATGGGTGCCTCCCCCTCCGCCCGCACCACGCCCCTTCGCTTTGAAGGGACGCGCCGCCATACGGTCAGGCCCGTGTCTATTTTTACTCCGCGTGTTGTTCTCGCGTCTTCGCCGTTTTATTTGATCTCGTCTCGAAAGAGACTCAAAACTCGAATATGCTCTTCAGGCGTCATTTAACTTAACCTAAACACCCATTTGCGAAGCAATACTCGAACCGAGGAGCGCCGCAGTTTCAGTCGGGAGGGGCCGTTTACAAGCGGTTACGTGTTAATGTCGCCGGCTCCGCGGCAGAGGAAGCTCGCGGGCACGAACGACCAGTCGAGGAGATGAGCAATAACAGAGAGCGTGCAGGAGGAACGAAATAAAACGACGTCGACTTCGGAGGCGGAGGAAGATGATTCAGAAGTGGAAATGAGGCAGTTAAATCACAAAAACAGCGCGGCCGATTTAAGCGTTCGATATTTGAACGCGGCGGCGTTCAAAATGTAGCGTATGTTTTGTGGACGTGAGAAGTTTTTCAAACCTGTGACATTTCGATTCCATATTTCTTCTTTTACTCGCGTACGTGTTGCGGCGCCCGCGAATCCGAGCTGCTCAGTGAGCAATCAGCTGTCGATCCGTTAACCACCGGCAGTCCGGCTGGCGTTCGCGTGCCGGCGAAGTTGTGCCGATGGACCGATGTGTTCCTCCGGTGCATTAGGGGAGGACGCAACGAGACATGCCAGTTTCGGGGCGGAGTGGGACCTAAGAACTGTCGAGACGCACACGTGAGTCGCCAACGCCGGTCTTTGTCGCAGTTTGCGAGCGGTCTGGAACACTTGGGAGGCAACGTGGCATGTGAGAAAACGTGTATATAATTTGAGAATGGAACGATGAAACAGTAATGAAGTCTGAACAAACATAAATGGATTTACTTTGCACTGTACATCATCAGCCTTAAAACAAACTCATAATAGTTACATAATCTTCGCAATTCAGCAACATTCAGTGAAATTTGCTTTTCATGACTTCGTCTCTGTTTTCTAAATGCCGCAGTCTATGCAAAGTTGCCAACGTTTCGGGCCTAAATGCATTTTTTCATGAGAAAGATAATACGGCGACCGAAATGTTGGCAACTTTGTCAATGTCGCGATGCCTCCCGGACGGTCAAGAATCCGGTTGCGGAAGCTTACGATATCAAGGATACATTAATTTTTATTTTATAATTTGAAAGTTCTAATTCATATTTCGTAATGTTTATCCCAAGATAACATTAAAAGAAAAAGGAACTATTTAGATTTTAATGCAGCCTCGACCGAAACACTTCATGAAAACTAATGATTGAGAAATCCATAGAAACATTTTGACATTACAACATGTTAGAAACTGTTATCAAACGTATTCGCCAAGTGTCACTCGTGATGAGAACTTTTGTAATAGATTATTGCCAGTCACTCAGCATGTGTAGGAGGTATGCATCATTCATGGCTAGAAAGTTACGACTTGGGGTTCAACCGAGTCGGTGACGATAATGGATAACCGTAGTAAGTATCCGTAATTCTTTTGTAAAGTTCCACACGCTCATTATCACAATACTAATAAAGCTAAAATGCAATATTTATTTAAAATAAATTTACGACAGAGACGCACATTCTAATAGCGAAGAAAAACACTTAAAAGCAGAACCGAGTTATTATCGGAAAGGATAAATTGTAGAAACTGACTTCAAATAATAGACGTTAATGATTTACTTGCCCCAGGAAAACAAACCAGTACACATTGCCTACTACCAGACACTTTTTCACGGGTTCAATTCTTGTGGTGAAAATATTACACAGTTCACAACTTTAAGATCAACATTTGTCGTCCTAATATTATGTTTAAACGGTGAAATATTTTGGTCGTTTTAAAAATATCTTCAGCGCACATTGAAGATGTTCTGATGTCTGATGGACTCACGAAACGTCTTTTAATAAGGAAGGATTCACTTGATAATTTTATTCACTTTATCACTATTATTTTTTAGCAATTCGTGAAATAATACAGTCGTGTAAAAAATTCTCTAGAAGGCACATAAGTACATTTAAAGTAAAAATATTTTAATTTGTAAATACCAAACGATTATTTTTAGCATTAATTTGGGCATTACATTAATCACATAATTGATAAACTCTCAGAGGAATATAAAATATACGTCTAAAAAATTATGATCTTAGAAAAAAGATTTCATGTACCGCGGTCAATGTTATCCTATTCAATGTTGGTACAATAAAAAGTATTTCATTCTTATTTTAATTGATTAACATAATGAGGATCAACATAATAATGAATAATTAACAACCATAATGACAGGCTACGAAAAATTTTGCGTTGAACAGCAGTTCCAGCCATTCCCTTCTTTCCCGTAAATTTTTTTTTGCTATTATCAACGTCATGGCCGTAAGCTGTAAGTATTGCAATATTTGAATAAGAAGTTGAACACATCGGTTTAAATTGTTTGTCATGGGATAACACGGAGAGCTCACTAAATCCCGGGTGTAGCTCAGTCGGAAGCGGAGGGGCAGCTGCGCGACGCAGCCGCCGCCGGCTCAGCGCAGATGCGGGTGGTTCGCTGGCGGTTGCGGCCGCCTGCGCGTCGCGGCGAGCGTCGACGTCGGCGTCAGCGTCCAGCCACCGCCGCAGGCCGCTTGCGGCAAAGGCAGCGGCCACAGCGACGCTGGCTGCTTTTCACTTTCCAAACAACGCCGCGCCACAACTTCCCAGACGCCACCGGTCGCCGCACGCGCGCACCGCGAAGGGGGGGGGGGGTTGGCTCGACTAGTGTCCCACTAGAGACCGGCAACACGCAGGCTGTCTAGTTGTATATCAATTGGGGGGTGCGATTCTGAACGAAACGTCTCACGATTGTGCACGAGGGAATCTTGCAAATAAATATCCATTTTCTTCTAATTTGTTGTGAAATGCCCGTAAACACTCGTACCAGATCACATTAGATATAACATTTTAAGCTTTTGTTTATTAAACAAATCTTATATATTTCAAAACTTTTGTTTTTTTGAGTAGTGTATTCTTTAAGAAGTGGGTCTTTAAGTAGCGCCTTGTGAATGATAAGAGGTATGATATGAACGTTCTTCACTATTCTTTATTTATATATAAAGTCCTCACACAATATATAAACACCTCACACAATCGCGACATATGTAATTTAAAAAAATAGAAGTTCCCGAATAGAAATCCTCATATTGTGAGGGAGCTAGTGACAATGCAGAAAACATTTCTACAGGAAAATTTCACTATGCATATTACTTAAGAGGAAAAGTTACGGAGGTAAAAACAGCATGTACACAAGAATGTGGCTATTTAGACGCCGCTGGTTGAAGAAACAATAGTCTTTCACTCACAGGTTTATTCCCTGGACGTGGTTCTCTCAAGCATAACAAAAGATTTTGCGTCCTGCTAAATATTTTACAGCGTTTCGAGACTCATGGCCGAAGACACCGCAAATACCGTTATTTTATGACGAAATGCCTTGGTGTTAAGTTTCTACATTGTCTTCTTTGCAAGGAAAGTTAAAGAAGTAATCAAAACTAGTTCGAGGTTTGAATTCTCAAAGATGACAAGTAGTCAAGTACTTTATATTTATTAAGAATATGCTTTGTCATAAAATATCATAATATATTTATTAGTATTGCATGTTTAAAAATCAAAAAGCTATGTAAGTAAATGATACATTCACAATAGATGGAATATTTTTTGCGCTTAAGCATTTTGAAAATTACAGTCAAAATTCCAGCGACAAAGTCTCCGGAAGATGAGAGGTCGGAGACAGGGAGTGGCATACGAGTGCAGCCGTGATCCCTGCATATCCATTTTTATAAAAATGGCTCCCTGACATTCCGGATATATCATAGATGAACGCGTTTTTTGGATGGCTATGATGGAAAATGGTGGAGTGAGGGGCAAGGGAAACGAAAGATCTCTGAGAAAAACGCCCGCGAATAAGCTTCCTCCGCCGCCTGGATCGACCGGGATTTGAATCCCGGAATCAAGCGAGCTGTCTGTAAACCACCGTGGTTCGCGCAGCTCAGCCGCAGTCGCACACCGCCCAAGTAGCCATGAGGCAATGGTAGAGTGAGAGGCAGTAGGAAACGGAAGATCCATGAGAAAAACGGCGACGAATCGGCTTTGTTCGCCTCATGGCTCAACCGGAATTTGAAGCCCGGTATCAAGCGAGCGGCCGGTACACCGCAGCACGGCTCGCTTTGCGCCAGTCGCAGCCGCACGCCGCCCACATCCCCGCGACCATTGTTCGGAGGGCGCGAGACGCGACCGCGAGCGCCCAGAACGACGACTTGCGTGTCGTCAGCTGCCGCCGCCGCCGCCAGCTGCCTTCGCTTCCACCGTCGTCTCTGCCTCGTCCACCGCCGCCGCCGTCGTCGTCATTGCCGGCGCGCAGCAGCGTCCGTCGCGTCGTCGGAGCAGCCGCAGCCGCCGGTTGCCGTCGTCGCTGCCGTGTCTCGTCTCCGCCCCTCCCCGGCGCGCCGCACCAGAGGGATTATTTAACCCAATTTACCAAATAACTGACAAACCGAAAACACGCCGGAGCTGCCCGGGGCGCTGAAGCGACACGCAACCGCGCTGCGGCGGTGGAGGGAGGGAAGGACGAGGAGGATGGGTGTATTTCAGGATTCGGCGACTGAAGCGGCAGTTGTGGAAAGCGATGAGGGGACGCGTCGGAAGACGAGACAGGATGAAAGCGTTGGGGGAGGAGGTAGCTTTAAATGCGAGAGCAGTGACGGTAGTAAAGGTAATGATGGCAATGCGGACGTATATGACAAGTACGAAATAGATGGCGTAGGCGAAAATTCGATATCTGGTGCGTGTGAAAGTTGTGACGTCAGCTCGGTAATGGCTGACAGCAGCGAAGTTCACGGCCAATACGACTGCTACGCTGGCCGTGATATGTCTGTTTGCGATAGATTTCTTCTAGACTTGAGATATTGTTATTATTATTATTATTATTATTATTATTATTATTATTATTATTATTATTATTATTATTATCATTATCATTATCATAAGAATAATGTACTAATAATATAATAATAATCTCAAATATAACAATAATTTATTTATTTTATTTTCACAGGTATATAATAGAAACTGTCTTGAATTACTGTAAAATAATAAGCACGGTGCGCGATTTCTCAAGTAGATATAAAATTAGGACTTAGCAAATTAATGTCATTGGTGTCATTGATAAGCTACAAGAATAGTGTGTATGGATGCTATAGGATGATATCTCGTTGAAAACGGATTCTGTACGTCTAAATCATTGTGACCTTTTCAATGAGGTTGGGATAATTATGTAAAATGAAAGAAATATACTTTTTCACAAACCTCACTCAGTGTTTTCGATCCAAAATTATTACTGAGGTAAAGATTTTTAGAAATATGAAACTATGTGTAATAAAGTTGACTCATACACTTCATACAGAAAGATCTGAAAATGCTTCTCACTGTTGAGCAAGTCAGATGAATGATGCGTCACGCAAACATTTTGTATTAAATTGTGCATGAATATTTACAAAGATGCGCACGTCGTTCTGAAGCTATTATTCTTTTATCTTGAAATGATCATAATGGTTATCACTATAATATAATTATTGCTACAGTTCTGTAATTGTTCCACCACGCCATACTATTTTCGCTCCAACTCTACGTCTAATTTGCATGTAAGATTTTTAATAACTCTTACATTAAAACTGTGATGCATTATCTTGCCATGTATAACTCTGTTGCCACAACAAGATGGGCTTTAATTTACAAGAGGCAACCATTCGAAAACCAAACGACATAATATATTCTTTAAATATTCAATTATACATCAAAATATTTAAAACATGGCAATTCTGAGAATAAGATAATTCATCCACATTCATTAAAAAAGTAGCTTACAAACTATTCCGCGCGGCGTTTTTTTTTAGCGGCCAGATTAACTCAGATGTACCGCAAAAAAGCTTAACAGCGTTACCACAAAGACGAACCTTTCTGTACGCTTGAAGCAAAGGCGTAGGTTGGGAATGATATTATTTTTCCAGGAATGATGGGCGTTTTTGTAATATTGCTAAGTACACTCCAGCTCGAGCTCCTCGACCGTCATTTGATCTCTCCAACAACTTCCTTTTTTTTTTTCGTCGATCCCACAATTTAATGGTAGACGTGGCAGTACATCACAGCGCTTTTTCCGGTCGCAACCGAACTGTTGCCGCGCGCCTATCGATTACATCCCCACTATTGTGAAGTTCCTCGCGAACTTTTCCGTTCATTTCGCCGCTCGCCTGCGAAATAAAGGAGCTGCCTCGGTCGGCGTCCGGGCTTTCTTGGCCGTCTCCGACCAGTCCGGCACTTCCGCTGCCGCCGCCCCCGCCGCCCCCGCCCGGGAGGAACTCGCGATGCATCACGCGCGCTCTCGGAAAGGTCGTGATATTTCATCCCATGGAAATGGGGCAAAACACGCGCATCCGTAATACAGACACGCTGCTCTGCTCTCCGCGGGACGGTATGCGGAATGGCCGGCGCCCGGCTGGAAGCAGCGGCCGCGCGCCCGCGCCCCACCGCTGGAAGAATCAGTGCGACGCGAAGGGGCGGCCCACGTCGGAAGGCGCCGCCCTCGACACTCACACGCGAAGAAAAGGTGGCTCTTAGTTGTCTGCAGCTCGTGTCAAACGCAAGACGACATGCTGCCGAGGAAATTCAAAGGGAACATCCGCTTTCATTGCGATGCCGTGACGGTAAACCACGCACAGGCTGACACATTATATACCTACAATAAATACATACTATATGAAAACGCCGATCATGAGCCATATCTGGCATGAAGAATTGGGTAAAATTAAAACAAAAATATTTATTGTCTGTATTGAGGATAGAACAAATTACATTGTGTTCCCATTAAACATCAATTTACTACTGTACATCAATCTTAGTACAAACCATATATGATTTGATTGGATATTTTTGGCTGCTATTTGACTCTAAAACTCTCAAAATTAGTATAATGTTCACTCCTTTCACTTTGAAAAGCGCTTATTCTGTAATGGAGCGTTAAATTCGCTCACAATGTGGCATTGAAATATCTATTTGCTGATATATAACATTGGACAAGAGCAATGAAACTTACTACTCGAATAGCATATTCAGTAAAAGTAGCGTGTTTTACACTAATGCTGTTTAGTTAGAATCGCAAAAGGTAAATAAACTGGGCTATGTAATAATAATTGATCAAATTAAAAACATATAACCTTAAATGAAACTCTCTAATTGTGGTACATCCCTGGAGAAAGAAGTTTCTCGAGGATAATTCGAAACATATTTAGTATTTGAAAGCATCTTTATGTTATTGATAATAATGATTCATGTATCGATTAATAAATATTTTTTTAATATCCAAAATTTTATAAAAGGCCAATCATATTAATAATTCACATTGACCACAATTCATTCATGAAAAACGTGAGATTTTTGTACGGTCAACTGCCAAGTACAAAGCTACCAATTACATTTATCTCACATTAATTTCAAGCTTTAGTATCTTTATGCAAAGGAGAATGTGGAAGGCGTGACACGTCATCTCAAAGCCTGTAATTCGTCCGCAGGCATTTCCTCTACAACAGAAGTTACACTTCTCAAGAGATACCCCAACATTTTCAGGTAAATCCCGTTTATGAGCCACCAAACTTGTTATTTACCATAATTTCCACAATTACTACCTGCGTCACCAGACAGTGAACTCGCTTCCCTAACACCATGGAATCACCACCCCACACAGGGGGCGCCGCCGCGGCGGTGTCTCGACAACGCTGATTTTATCGCAAGCGCCGCCTGACGGAACGCTGCACACGGCTCGTAAATAAATATCGAACCGAGTAGCTTCAACGAACTCCTTCGGCCGTAGTATTTATTTGAACAGCTAGACGCGACCTGCGCGCGCACTCACACACACGGACACACACACACACAGACACGCACACCGCGGGTCTCCCCGCCGGGCTGCCGAAGAGCAGTAAACGTGTAAAGATGATACGGGGAAATAGCCTCGAACAGACGCAATAAAACTTCACGAGATCCAAATCGCCACACACACAATCTGAAGAGATTATTAAGTTAAGTCCCATTCACAGCCCGTTCACGCTATCGGCGAGGGGGCGGAGTTGCACACGAAGTTTTTTAGTTGGATGGAAGTTTATTAATATTTTTAGCTTTTCCTTGGTTTGTTTTGGTTTGATTTCTACTCTGCAAGCACGCACAAACGACGATAGATTTCTGCAAGCAAAATATAGACTTCTGAGATTCTGAGAAACGCGATCAACGTTGCCTTATATTTCGAAGCGAGTTTTGGAAAAAAAAATTGTACGTGAAACATGTGCACTTTGGTAAAAACTAAACAACATTTTCGTAACTGTTCGTGCATTCTGATTCTATCTCTGTCATTACAAGCATATAGCCCGCATAATATTAGAGTTTATAATATTCTATTCAACAATTTCTTCGGCAGAGATTCTAAAGATTGTTACTATATACGAACAAAAAGGTATTGTTTGACAAAAAATTCAATAGTATAGCACCGCTAGAAAATTGGAACAAAGTTATATAAATGTTTAATTAATGGGAATTATGAAAATATGTAGTAAAATGTAATTATATAAAATGTATGAAAATTAATTATATAAAATTTAAAAATGGGAATTCTGCACAAACTACGGAAGCCTTGGCCCCAGCGCACTCTCCCGCTAGATCTTTTCGGCAGCCTTCCGAAGAGCCAACGGCCAGGCATGAGGGCATGTCCTACCTCTAGAGCCGTGCACCAGACGCCGCGGGACGCGTGCGCGGCGCCGCGGGCCTTCTGCCGGTGCGCGATGACGGGTCCGCGGACCCGCTCGATCCTGGGGTCCGCCTCCAGCGCGGCGGCCGGGGGCGTTCGACAGTGGCGAAGCGGGGGCGCGTCCGCACGACAAGACACGGACTACTCGGCGTCGATAGAGAGCGGTAAGCTCGGCAAGGCTGCGGGCTCGCCCTCGAGCAACCGCAGCCACACTAGTCTTCTCCCGCCTGATTCTTAAGCATCCGAGCAGCATCTATGGCTGCCCTGCCTTGCGGGAGAGGCTGGCGTCCAGGCCAGGTGCCCTCCCTTTTATCTCGCGGTCGCGATTGGTCACACGCGTTGTCGCTGGTCGCTATCCACGGTGCAGCAGCGCAAAGCGACGAGGTCCCTCCGAGCAGCCACCCCGGCCGCAGGAGGGCATCGGCGGTACCGCTGCGAGCCGAGCCCGCATGCCTTCGCTTTCGCTCATCACCGCGCGCTGCCGCGCCGCCCGCTCCCTGGTGTCGCCATCGCCGAGCCGCCCCGCGTAAGCTCGCTCGACCAGCGCCAAGCCCCGCCTGGCTCCGCCGGATGCCCGTCACTTCGCCCACGCGTTCCGGAAATTAACAGCGCGCCTCCCAGAATCTCCAGAATGTCCCCCCGTGCCCCCCCCGCCTCTTTGACGGCGATGCCTCGCCTTGTGCAACGGCTCCTCCGACTCCGGGGTCCCTTGCCTGCCTTCCTTCTCCCTCCTTCACCTCCCTCTTTCTTTTTCTTCCTCTTCCTTTCCTCATCTCTTTCTCCATCACGCACTCTCTCTGACTCCTTCGGTCTCTTTCTTCTTCTGCCTCTCCATTCTTTCTCATCCTTCGTCTCCCTTCTTTCCCCTTCTCCTCCCTCTCGCCTCGACCTGACTTTCTCCCACTTCATTGTTTTCTCCTTCTCTTCCTTCTTCTACCGCGGAATCTCTAGGGGGATGTTCGAGACGAAGTGCGGAGATCTCATACCCCCGCATTTCATGGCTAATCACGAAATGAATCCTTTATTGTAGATGATCATGATGGCTACATGATGGTTCCCATTTGCATCGGACGTCGAAATATCTGTCTTGCGCGGTATTTGAACTCAGAACTTTACCGCAGAGCGGTTGCAGCAGCAGCCGCAGTATTCTGCGCTACTAAGCCGCCTTTGGAACATCGCAGACGAAAAATATTCAGTCTCGTAAACTCAAGCGTATAAAGAATGCAGACAGATGTATATGATCGTTGATTAAAGAATTTCCTAATAGATTCTGAGATTTGACGTTCCCGTCATCGACGATCTCTACAACGTGCACACTGTACAGATCTATGACTGAACAATGAGTAATGCTACGTGTGCATGTAGTTCTCAAAAGATGACATCTCCTGCATTTGTTTTTTGTCCTTCTGTACTATCTCTAGGGAAGAACGAAGTTTTCTTAAAGATGATACTTCATTTCTTGCGATTAATCATTTGGAATGGCGCGATCAATTGAACGTTACGCGCCATAAAATCAAGAAAAAGTGCTGTGTATTTGTTCGTTACGAAGTCGAAATGAGAGAAGTATTTATTATTAAGACAATTCTATGAATGAAATTGAATCTGAAACGAAAGAAAGAAAAAAATATTGGTTGATAAATTTTTAACTTTTCATTTCAATTACTTTCACAATGCTTGTTACTGTTCTCACTAAATGTTTTTAAAGAAAGGCAACACACGGCATGATTGCAAATGACATTTTGATTTTGTGTACGTTTCATAAAAATGCACATATTTTTAACGTTTCGCAAATTCATTGTTAAAACTATTGACATCAATATATTTTCCACCAGAACTCCTCTCGTAACAGTTACCAAGATATCCTCGAAGTGTTTATGACTACATCAGAAATTGCAAGAACAAAGAAAATAGTGTGCTTCAAATAAATGCATACACATCTTGCATTGTCATAGAAAACATGCTTTCTCACACACATGATTTAAATTTCTGGAAAAAAACCCAGCAACAATGTAATTCTTTATGATCATGTGTCAACATCATGCAGCAGGCCAGTGAATAAGACGCACAGAAACTATTGAGTTTCCCCAAACCTTACATCACTGGATCATTCTTTATGGAACACAGTACGAGATCGTATATCATGTAGCCGTAAACCATCGTATCCCACGTATGGTGAATACTCACTCAGATGCGGTTTAATTGACGCGTGCAGAAATTCCATTACACACTGGCACGAAATACGGAATCAGTTTTGAACTGCACGCAGAAACGTATCGATGATGAAAGCCACCAATATGAAGATTTAATTTAACCATTTGGATCATTTTGACCAGAATGTATACGTATACTCATATTTCAAATTGGTATTGACATTGCTTTGCCCAAAAATGTAACCTTGTTGACTAGAAAATCAATTTTCTATATCAGTTCGAAGATTGTATACATTTTCATGAATCACTCAGTATAAATACCGGAATTTAAAGAGCAAATATTTAGGAATACATACATTACTTTATTTATCAACTGCCTTGTTCATTGAAATTTCTGAGTTATGAGACGGAAGTCTACATTCAATTACAAATGAGTAACGAACAACTTTACGATAACTTAGAAGAATTTAGAAACTTGCAGAACTCATTGACCCATTCCTAAAATTTGACGTCAAAGATTTGCCTATGTTCACCGATTCTAATAATACGACGCCTGCCCCTTAAAGCACGTGAAGTAAGCACCTCGTGCGGTTGCTCGTGGAAGCGCGGAGTTCCGGAGGGGCCATCGCGAGAAACGATCGCACCGGCTCCCGTTAACAATCGCGGCTCCGCCGTCCACAGGCGGCGCGACCGCAGCGTTATTGAAAGGCGTTCTGGGCGCTTAGTGCAGCCGGCCGGAGGGCAAGTTCCGAAAGCGATTCTTCGTCGCGGCGGAGCCTCCATGACGTATTTGCGCGGGGCGGAGAAAATGAACGCCAGTTTCAGGTTGCGCTCTTTCATTTAATTTACAGCCGGTGTAGCGAGGTATGCGCCGCCTTCGCTGAGGGTAGGAGAACGACACGCTTGCGCTGATCATGTGGCGTAAAAGGTGATACATCGGTGTGGTTAAAAGATATCAATTTTCTTTCACCGCCCCAACGAAATGACAAAATTAGGCTTTGAGGAACTCCCCAGTTATTCTACTCGATTTGCAGAATTCATGACCAGATGAAACGTTAATAAAATACAGAGCCGCACAAAAATACCGCACTTAAATAATGTACATACGATATATGAACCTACGAGAACATCTACAAAATATTCCGCAGAAAACTATTTATGGTGTTTCACGATAATACATATCATGATTCATGGCCTTCCCCAAAGCCATGGCCAATTTGTGGGGAAAATGTTTTTAGCAGAGAACACGGTTTTATGAAATAAGTTTTCCTTAACGACCGGTTCCGATCAATTTTAGTTACTGAAATGATAAAATATCATCCATCAAAACAAATATTGTAAATCATTGAAGAACGTGTATTTATAGAAAAGTTCTTTCTGAAAAAAAGCGAGTACTGCCACTAACAAAATTAATCTGAACATTGCGGCGTCCAGCGGCCCGTTGAGCAACACATGTTCTTTGCGGGGCTCTGCACCCGCGGGCGAAATCGCCATGAGCGCCATTCGTTCCGGCGGCGGCCGTAGCGCTCCGGGTCCGTCGCGCGTTGGCTAGGCGGAGCGCGCGGCGCGACGCGGCATAACCCAGTCCGGCGCGGTGTCGAATGGCAGCGCGCGACTAGTGAGCGGCGTGAACGACGGTGTTGCGTCTCACGCGGGATCGCAAGCGAGGTCACAAGTGGGGTCGGGAGCGGGGTCGGGAACGTGGTTGCGCGCGAATTCGCAAGCGGGATCGCAAGCGAGGTCGCAAACG
>BOPP01000126.1:1664747-1693321 GCA_017312745.1 Gryllus bimaculatus | reverse complement strand
CGGGACTTCACAATGAGCCCAGCGTTTGGAATTATGTCATTTTCATTGTCTGCAGACTTCAGCGGCCACCGCAAGGAAGTAAAGAATTTAGTTTATAAAGAGAAAATTAGAAAATATTGATTTAAATTTTGACTAATCAGTTACCAATTTTTTATCAATATATTACCCAGTATTTAATGAAGGTGCACTTTATAATTATGTATTTTCATTAGAATCATAACATTGAAGTGAATTTTAACAGTGCATTCGAAAAAGAAAGAGTGAAGGTTCTCTTTATCTACTTTCTTTCGGTTTTTAAACGTAAATACTAATGCATGTAGCCAATAGTTTATTTATAATTATTATTATTATTATTATTATTATTATTATTTTAATAATATTATTATTATTAATTACATTTTTAGGCAATTGACTTCACATATTGGCCAGTAATATTTTTATTCCTTCTATTCGAATGACTTATTTACACCAACCATTAAGAAAACACTCGGTGCACACGTACATTTTCATTAGCATACACATTTCTATTCATGTGTATGCACAGACAATGAGAAAGTCTATTTTCCATAGTTCGACTTAGGATACAAGATTATATCTTTAACCTTGCTTTACAATGATTGCACCACTTTCGTTCACTTCTGTATGAAAAGAATTTCACTTCAATATGTTTGACTAGCAACATTTTTTGCTCCGAAATGAATAGGGCAGGCAGGTGTAAGTGCTTACATAGTATAAAAGTTAACATAAGCAAACAATAATCACGTAACGTGAATTGGCATCCTACTTTCTGGCACTTATGGCATAGCATACATATATTGACACTAGACTTTAGATTTACAGAACATATTCTTGATTCTGTAAGATTTTATTATCAATTTTCCTTTAAGGAATGAATGCTTCAACACAAAATTAGTTACTAGCTGACATTCGCCATAAACCAAAGTCGCTAGGATATAGAAATGTGACTAAAGATTTTTCTAAAGACATCACCAAAACAAAGCGAAAGTAAAATATAAATATATAGAATACTACATAATGACCGCGCACCTACAATCTAAAAGAAAGAACATGTAGGTTTAATGCAAAATGGTGTTGACACGAAAATGGTGTTACTTGCGAACTGGTGATTTTGAATGAAATTTTTATGATAAACAATACTGTCCGTGCTTATCGACTGCCTTGCATTCTAAAGAGTATCAAATGCGTTGTTAAAGACAATGCATTTGATACTTTCAATTTGTAAATAAATGAATTCACGTATAATTGCTTAAAGACCGCAACAAGTTGTTTAAAATAAAAATGGATGAATAAAAACTTGATTTTTTCTTATTTTATTTATCTATATTCAATATATTTTTTGAATATGTGCACTCTATTCCTATCACCCTTTTTCACTTTCCTTCAGATAAAGCGACATTAAAGCGTAGTAGGTACGAAAAACATTAACTTTTCACCGTTAATTAAAGTGTTAGTTACAATAATATCTTACTGAGCACTATCTAGTCAAAACGTGGCATATAATGGCGGAATACATTTGCATGTCTTTTTTAATATTCAAAACCTTTAATGAAAGCAATAAATGCCAAATAGAAATAACATATTTCTACTGTATATCAAGACTACATTTCGTTACATAGTGGAATATATACGTAGAATAATTGCTTCGTTTGGGATGGACTGTAGAGAACAACTATAAAACTATAAAACGTAGGGAACAATGGAACATCAAAAAGGAATTAAAATACAGACAGAGAGGAGAACACTTCCATTCCTTTTAGATGAAAGGATGTTGCAAATTTTATTACCAAAATTTAGGATCATTTGCTTACTATTCGGAGTTTAGGATATGTCAACATCAAGTTTCACACATTCCTTCACGAGGTCGTCTGCTACTACGTATTGATGACGAACATTCAAATAACAATATCACTTTAAGAGTAATCGTGGCCCTGGTTGCTCTGCAAAATGCACAGATGCAAGAAACAGAGATATCTCAGAGTCATATTAAACTCAAAAGTGACAGATCCATGTCTACTTCAAATGTGAAAGGCGGCAAGTGGAATTTTCAAGCGAGATAAAAAAGTAATATTCATAATCTATAGTTCTTTTTACATTTTTCTGCTGTTTATTATTATTGTGATCCAGTTTATAATAAACAAAATGACGAAATGGAAAACATTTTCAATATACCTGTTGTCATGACAACATATTTCATTTTGCTACTTTAATTTCTTATAGTGAATAAAGTAAATGCATAAAGTTATAATAAAATTACAAAAAACATTAATAAATATTTAATATTGCAAATGAGATTATATTTATCCTACAAACTAGTGGCTGGATTCGTTCAAATCGGTTGAACTGTTGAACAACATTTTCAATATTCTTTAAAGAAATTAGATTAAAGAAACAAAGAAGGAATGAAAACTAGTTGTAAGATAGCTTTCAGTAAATAATGCCACAGCTATCAGAGCCATACCAATGCTTTGCAATATTATTGATAATGAAAAAGATATTGTCGCCATGATTATTACATTGCTTCATTTCCTTGTAAATGTGTTCATAAAAAAGTTTTTTCATTGACATAGAATCTTTGTGTATCAAATGAAAACGAACTTCTAACTCTGACTGCATTTTAAATTAATATTCCGGGCAATAGAAACCCGCTGCCAGATAACATGTACCTTAAATCTCCACGAAAAATACTACTTTTGGCTCATTGGAATATTACTTAATTCTGGATCATTGATCCTGATTGATTGATTGATTAATTCAGAACTTTTCATAACTCATATCAGTAAAAACAGCTACAAACTCGAATGCAACTTTAAATAAATATTTACAATTAAATATAAACTTGACACTACACGGATTCTATTTTTATTATTATATTGTTTTTTGTATTACTTTGTACTTCAGTGGTTACGTAAATATTGGCTATTTCTCAACTTCTGTTTGATCCATCACTGTTTGTCCAAAGATCGTTGCTTCATAATGGATTACTACCTACATAGATTATTATTATGTAAATTATTTAATGCAATAATGAACATGAAATCACAATATTTTACATGTGAAAATTGCTCGCCAAATCTCAAAAAGGAATAGGAAGAGGTGATCACAAGCAAATAAGTAGAAACTAAAAGGCCGAACGTTGGGACAGCACAGGCTGGCAAACTACCCCACGCATGCTGTTAGCCGGCACGCCCACCCGCTTTCCCATCTCGTGCGTCGTCACATCATGCAGTATCGCCGACGCACACGCCGACGTTGCATTGGCGTCGCCGCCGCCGCCGCCGCCGCCGCGCCTTCCGACGGCACGAGGCGCGCTTATGGAAGCGTTACGAAGCGTTTTGAAGCTTAATTAATATGTAAATGACCGAGTTTAATTTTAATAATTAATATCCTTGGCGGAAAGCCGAGCCGTCAATTTCGCTAATCGTGCGGGATTTAGAAGAACGCCTCCTGTCGGGCGGCCTCTTGATGTGAGGATGAAATATGTACCGTCACAATTTCTCACGCGCTCTTCGTAAAAAACTATATTGTATTTGGCCACGCGATCGTTTCGGTTCACGGGCCGCAGCGCGAGCAGTCTCATAAACAATTTTTCTATTGTGCGGTGGCAGATATTTCAATTACACACGCACGCTGTCGATGCGAATATCGTTGAAAATGGGACGATCCGCTGGGTTATTTACTTTCGATTCGTTAGAAGATTCACTCGAAAACCGAATGAATTTCACAAAATTACCCATATTTATACAATTTGGTAAGTAATCATCACCTTTAAAACATGACGTCATCAATATATTTCACTGAACGTGCTTACTATGGCAAAGGTGAAAGGTAGAAAATTGAAGAGTATACGTATGAAAATGCATCTTTATTGAGGCGAATAACGCCACAGCGTGTAATTCCGTATTATGCGTACACTAGAAAAAAGTGAGTGTGCTGCCATCTTCGCCCAGAAAACTGGTGCTTTCTGTGACAGTCAAGAAATCATCTTTTAAGAATATTTTCATGAAAGGAAAACATGGAATTGTCCTCTTGCATTAACTGCTTTGAGTCTAAAAACTTCTCAAATATGTGCGATAAGCTGACACACTTTTTCACAGTTTTCCATGAAACCCAGAGTATTGCAACTTAGCGAATATCGACCTCAAACACTTCCCGTATCCTTGAGACCGCGGGCGAAGGTGTGCCTGTCTTAGTGAATCCAACAAAGGGTGGAGGACCCAGGGGGAGCATAGCCGCCATGGCCTGCTAACGAACTTTTTTGCCAGTTTACTCAACAGATTCAAAGTAATTATATATATTCCCATTATGAATACACGGATACTCTCATATATTTTTTATTTCAAGCTAATAATTTTTAAAAAATTCTAAAATACATATAATTTAGAGTATACGCGGTAAAACAAATAACAACAACTCTAATTTGAAATAACCTGACGTGTTCAAATTCTAGCCATGATTTTGGCTAATTCTACCATGAATCATGGCTAACCAAATTCTAGCCATGAATCATGGCTAGCCCGCCCTTTGGGCAGTATGCTAGCCATGATTTTTTTATCATCTTTATTTCATTATATCTGTGTTTGGATTTTTATTAATATTTAGTGTTTGGATTTTTTTAAATTTTGAATTTTAACATTCCATTGTTTAATGTTGTTTGTGTTTAACAATCATTTATATTGAATTTGCATTCTTATTGAAGCGTTTATCTATGGTGAGCGTAGTTTACCTTTGGGGTCTTGAAGTAGCTTAATATCTTCTGATGAACATCCTAGAGTAAAGATTTTCGCAATTCGCATTTGGTAAGTTCTCACAAGTTTTAAAGATCGTCTTCTAATGTAAGTATACAAGTTTTCTACTTTCAGTTCGTTTCTAATGTGCCTATATGACACGTACCGTTTAATTATGCGTCTTAAAATTTATTATGAACTACCTGAATTTCCTCTACGTTACTTTCGACTGCCCCACCCCAGACAGGGCAAGTATAAGTACGAAATGGTCTTATAGTTGATTTGAATAAAGTCATCCCACATTTAGGCTTAGTCAAGAGTAGCTATTTATGAGTGGATATAGTTTTTCTATTTTCACGCATATTTTATTGAGCGTCTGAATACTTGGATAGCCCTCCGGCTGCGAGTCCGTTGACCGGAGCGTCGCCCCGCGCGCGCCTGCCTCCGCCTCGCACCCGCCCTTTGGGCAGTCGGCGAGTTGAAAACAGCGGCTGTTTATGATCGCCAACTACAAAAGGTACGGGGCGCGGGCGCAAGCCTTTGTTTACGCGTGGGACGGAGGGCGTAGGACTGACGTTCGCAGGCCGTAACCGCTGCCCAGTGGACAAGGTCGGAGTTCAAATGGAGCCGCCCACGCCGCCTCCCTTCCGCCAAGAACGGAAGAAGGTGTTCGATTGCAAGTCATAAAGGCCCCGCGCGCTCTTAGCGTATGAATTATCTAAAAATAATTGCCGGCGACCCATATTCGCCTGTTGGGAGTATGTATTGTCTTTGAGGCGCGCGCGCACCGCCCTCTTCAAACGATTCGTTCCAGGCGCATTCAGAGCGCGCGGGACGCGGACCGCCCTCCGCCATGCGAGCGTCGGCCCAAGCGGAGACTCGCGAGCGGAGACGCGGGCGGACGCGAGACGAGACGTCGCCGACGACTGCGGTGGAGGGGAGGAACCGCGAGGATACCGGGACGATGGACGCGAAACGCAGAGTATCCTAGTCGACGATTCCATGACATTCCCTCGCTTGTACAATGCTTCTAAGAAGATGGGACGCGCAGACCGTCGACGGAAGTACACATGTTGCTGGGACTTTCTTTATCCAAATGCACGTATAGGCGGCAAAATTAACATTCTCTTGGCTGAGCATCGAAGAGATGAGATGTGATGAGATTTGAACTCATTTCATGTATTCTTTATACTTATTTATTGGTGTTCTTATTTTAAATATTTTTTGTTTTTTAATTTGTATTACATATAAGCTTTTTTAAATAGTTGAATGTATTGTTTCTTTATATTTGTGTATTTGTATCTTTTTGTGCTTAACTGCCACCAAGTGTACGCTCATTTATAGTAATAAATTATTATTATTATTATTATTATTATTATTATTATTATTATTATAAGTTACTTTTGATATTTAGAGATAGGTAAATTGAAGTGTTTAAGCAATTTTTGACGGGAGGACACTTTTCAAATCATGTAGATGACATATTCTGCATTTTTAAAATTTTGTTCTTAGTATATTAGTACTAGAAGTGAACTTTGGAAAGTAATAATATGCAAATATTATGATATTTTTATTCAGTCTTCAATAATTACTTAATATTATCTGTTACATACAAGCTGAATTTTATACAAATATAAAATAATTACCTGTTTGCTCACAAGGAGAGAATTTCGTCAGTTCTACAAGGAAACCAATAAAATGTTAACCATGCACTAAAGTTCAGAGCACGCCGTCCAAAAATACAGTGTACTAACACAGAAAGCGAACACGTTGAAACGTAGACAAAGGCACACTTACTTCCTGCACGTAACTGTTGTTTTACGAGTTTGTGGTAAAACTATGCACGGTCCTATCGCTGACGGCCAAGTCTTACTTGTCTAGTTCTATGATAGTACTCTGCTCGAGGTCATTTCCGGGATTCTTCAAATGAATACTGTCGCTGCTAGAATGGGGCGACTGATAGGTTACACTGAGAAATTTCAAATGAAATCTACAGAATTCTTTCAAAAAATCATAGCACTGATTGACGGCACACTCACTTTGTTTCGCTTTTTTCTTGTGTAACGCAAAAAAGCCTTTACGTGCAAGCTAAACGATACATTGCCTAATGAACCCTATTAGCATAGACGCACCGCATATTTACAAACGTTTTATAGAAGTGTTACAGGATTTTTGCGATTGTTATCACTTTCACAAATCTTAATGAATGTTTTTTAATGCACTTAGTGTGTAATAACAAAGTCTTGATCATTCAATAACGTTTTCTTCTTTAGAGAAATATGAAGGCCTACAAATATATGAAGTGAATGCAGAGTATATTTATCAGGAATATGAATGCTCATGGATATAGTCATACTCAATGTACAGAACAGTGTTAATTATTAATATTATTTTAAAAGCATTTTTCTCTACAACAATCTTACTATACATTCATTTCGCAAATAATTAAATTTATGTTAAGAATAGGGGCAATTTCAAAACTAAGTAATGAGTACATTTTAATTAAAATTACCGATTGATAATTATTTTAAATTCCTTTAAAGCTATTGTTTTTAACTTGTTCAAACGTGCAATATATTTCTTACGATGATAACTAGAGTGTAAAAAAACATTTCGACAGTAATTTGAAAACTTGTATTAAAATATCAAACTTAACTTCAACAGAAAAGTTATGTAACTGTTCACCATCATATCATGTAATCGATCATCATAAAAGCGATAAGCCAGGTTTCATCCTTGTCTCTAAAGAAAAAGTACGATTTCCAAAAGAACACCAGAACATAAAATATTATTTGTACGTGCTTGTAAGATTGCTTCAAAGATTTGTAAATTTAAAAACTTCAATAAAGCGCATGAAAGAAACGGTAATACTCGTTTAAGAGCCTAGTATATCTCGCATACAACACAAAAGACACCAATGACTACATTCAATAAAATTTCAATTTCCACAGTCCAGGCATCTTTCGAGTAAAGTACCTGAGAAGCACGCTTCAGGTCAACGGCGGGGGTTCACTCGTCCGCACAAAAACGCAAACAGCAGCCCGCAAACAAGATACGAACGAAGCAAAGCACGTACTTAAAATGTCACTTCGCCTCCGAGACAACTATTCGTTAATTTACGCCGCGCAGTAGAGCGCGCGTCGGCGGCGGGTCGCCAGTCGTATTCCACGGCGATTTAGACGCGCCGGCCGGCAATCTCCACGCCGGGTCCTCTGGGCCCGCCACGCCCCCGCCGCCGCTCGCGCCCACGCACCCGCCACCACTCACGCCACGCACCCGCTACCACTCACGCCACGCACCCGCCGCGCTCAAGCCACCACTCACGCCACGCACTCGCCACCACTTACGCCACGCACCCGCCACCACTCACGCCACGCATCCACCGCCGCTCAGCCACGCACCCGCCACCGCTCACGCGTATTGGGTGACGCGCTACGCGTGAAATCGTGGAAGCGACCGCAAGGGCAGAAGTCACACGAATTTTTTATGTTGTGAAGTGACTTGATGATCTTGTGGAGTTAGAAACAAACCAATGTTTAGTGGATGATTTTTTTCACGACAGTTCGTTAACATTTTATCACTTTAAAAGAGGTTGCATAAACCTAATGAAAGAATTCTCATGAAATAAAGCATGCACTAAACACTGGTTTGTTTTTAACTCCTGAAGATCTTTAAGTTACTTCATTAAAATAACATTTTTGAGGGTTTTTGGATATAAATTATACGCCACAGGAATATGTCTAATTTTTCCAAACCAGTGAAGAGACGAATCAGACAATAAATTTAATGAAATTCACTGGACGAGAATAAGAACACAAGAATCTTTTTGGAAAATGTTTATAAAGATGAGGTTTAAGAACGAGAAAAGAACTGCAATAATCTACACAAAGATGGTAAATATAATGAAGATGAGAAAGATACAAATTAATGATAATTTGCATTCATAAAATGGAACTTAAATTTTGATATCATATTTCTCTAAACTCGTGGTGAATGAGTTTAATAGACAATTGGGGTGCGGTCAATGCGACGTACGGATCAGCAGCATCAGCGTATTTCAAAGATGGCACTTTACTTTTGAGCACTGCACTTCTTATAAATAGCTTTTATATATAACTCTTTAATTCTACATTCTCCTTAAACTGTACCATGAACAGATCGACTGAATCCCGAAACTTGCTCGAGCAGTTTTTTTATTATTTGATTCAGAATTACTGTATTTACATTCTACAGAAATGTTCGGTATTATAGAACATTTTGTGCTATTGTGAAGCCACAGCATTGATTCCGAAATTGAGATAAACATAGGATAGGTAGGTATGAAAGAAATCTATTTAATTACGCTTTTCTGTAATTTTTAACGTCACACTAGAATGTGAACCAGGAGCTAAACCCTTACACTTTCACAATAATGAAACAAATCAGCTTTAAAAACCGTTATTGGACTTCCCTTACTCCAAATCCACGTATACAATTAGAAAACATCCGCTACAGATATCATAGACCAAAAACCATACAAAGACGAATTGCAAATTGCACAATCATCTCGGTTGCTACACTTCGTCTTTCGCAAATGCATCAATCATATGACGGAATGTTCTCCAACACGCAAATGACATTTGCTCATTCCTATTTCAATATGAAAGCACATTGGCAAAAGGCAATTTACGAGGCATTGAAAAATATGCAGGCACACAAGCAGCGCATAGGGTCACCATCTATTACACAACTGCCGCACACTTTCCACGACGCAAGCTTGCAAAATTTTGATTCACCATGGACCTGATGCCATTGATAGGTGGCATACCTTTTGCTTTGAATTTTTGCTGCGAGTATCGTAATGAGAAGATTCACATCTATATGAAAGTTATAAGCAAAAAAGTTGTAACACGCTGCATTGCTTCGCGTAGTCAATTGCATTGAATGCAGTACACTATATCAATGTTCAGTAAATTTTGAGGAAATATTTAGTATGTAGCATTAATAGTAACAATGTGTAGAGATAAATAATAGAAAGAAAATGTAAATAAGTTTCTTCGCATTGCATCAATACATATTTTTCTTCAACACATTACCCTCGAAATAAGGCGAACAACATAAACAATGCAAACCTCTTGAGGAACGGCCGACCTCTGTTACAATTTGTCGAATAGGACATTGAAGTTAAGCGGCGTTGCTGCAGACTACACCAGTATCTTCTTTAATTTGGACGAGGCTACCATGAGGCACAAAGTAAGCGAGACTCCTCCGCCTCCGATCTCGAGCAAACATTTAGAATATAGAAATAATAATATCAATGTTTAGAGAGGAATAATAGAAAGATAGCGTGAATACACTTCTTGACTCGCCATAAATACGTATTTCTTTTTGACACATTACCTACGGAATAATACGAAGAACATACACAATATACAAATCTTGAGGAACCGCTGATGTCAGATGCAATTTGTGGAAAAGGGCATTGTAGTCAAACGGGGTTGCTGCAGAGCACAACCGTATCTTTCTAATTTGGCCGACGCTCGCACGAAGCCAGCGAGGAGCCGCCACCGCCGACCTGCGCCGTGCGGGGCGTCCGCTCGCGCTGGTCCTGCGGCCGCTCACCGCGGGCCGCGGCTCGCCGGCTCACATGGTGTGGCCATATAACGTTACACCGCCAATCGCACTACTAGATCTTGCTGCGGCTAATCGCCGCATGCATCGTACATCCTCTTCGGGTTTTTACTACCGGCGGTCGCCACGCGGGCCACGCGACGCTGCTCGGCCCGGCCGGGCCCGCACGCCGACGCCACGCGACGCCGCCGGGACCGCCCGCGGCGGCCGGCGACAGCGGCCGGCGCGGGAAGACGGCAGACGCGGGCGCGACGTACTGCACGGCCCTTGGCGTATTTTGTTGGCAGCGGGTTGGAACACGGTAAGCCGACGTTCGTAATTGCTATTTGCCACTCGCTGTAGCGCAAGAAGTATAGTGACCCACGTCTACATCGCAACGCGAATTATGGCGCAATGATACAGTTATAAAATGGATATTCTGCTAGCTGTAGGAGCGAATGGTGTACGCTGTTGACTCTGTTTCTACAAGTTCGGGTACATCGCTACGGACTGTACCGCTCCGGATTAGATGTTTCATTAAAGAACACACGAGCGCGATAGTTAAATTTGTAACTCATCATTGCACAAAGTGATATTTTAAAACATTAGCTAAAAACTAAATTACAAAGCGTAACCGTGGTACTTGAGGCAACAACATTACCTTCAATCCAACATGTACACACAGGTATTATACAGTACGGCAATAAATAAGAAAATAATGAAGTACTGATAATAGGGAAATGAGATGAACAAAAAAAAAAAAAATAAAACGAAAAAAAAATATTCGAACGACAATATTAACGACGAGCCAGACGCACATTCCCCGGAAACGTATCGGATAAAATGATAAGTTTAACTCATGCCAACCACTTTCCGTGTTTGTGTTCGTCGCAGTATGGCTTGAAAACGCTTCGCCAATGGAAGCCGACCGTGCAGCGAAAGCGTCCGCTTTCCCGTTGGCGGGCCGTGATCCTTGAGCGGGCGCGAGCGGCGCTTCCGCCGGCGGTGCGCGGGCGCGCGGCGCCGGCGTCGACGGCGTCGGCGTCGTCGGGCCTCCGCCGCCCGAGCCGGCGGGCCGCCCGCGCGCTCGCTCCGCGGCCGCGCCGCCGCCGCACCGCCGCCGCCGCCCGACGGCACACGCGCACCTGATTTGCGCCTACTGCCAGCCGCCCGCAGGCGCCTCGTTAGTACCGAGTTTGCCATCTGGACTCACGCCCGCGTCGCCGCCCCGCCACGCCACGCCCCGCACGACCCCGCCCCGCCGCCCCGTAAAAACCCACGCACAGGGGAACTCGTCCTCCTCATCGTCGTCTTCTTCCAGAGGAGAGTTAAGGACCCGGCGGGCCGAGTAATAAGATGCATAGACGTTTAAGTAATACGGCTTTAAATTTTTTTGCGAGTTTTGTTCGGAAACGGTCGCATATGCAGTCTGCGAGTCGGAGCGGCACGAGCAGTGAAAAATGTTTTCTTGTAGAAACTAAAACACTGCCTCACAACTGTTTGTCATGTGTAATTGTTTGCGCCGAATTTATGTGACCAGATGTTTTCACATTCGCTATGACATATTGTTCACCAACAACTTTGTCCCAATGTTTGGGGAGTTCTCAGCATTTTTTTCTGGCAGTAACTGTGGTGCACGACGGCATTTTATGAGATCATGTGAAAGAAGGAGTGTACACATGAATGACTCACTGCGCCCCCTTCCCCGAAAGCAAGGCTGCAATAAATTTGGCTTTTGCTCTCTATTTCAATCGATGTAAAACATCACTATTTCAATTTCTAATACTTCATTTCATCATAAAATCTCTACCATCTCAATAATAAACACTATCCGTGACAACTCCTACCTGATAAGAAATTGTTAAACAAATGCGGTGCAGTGTGAGAATTTGATGTTTCAAGACCGGCTTTTCACGTAATCCCGTTTGATCAGTAAACAGAGTAGACTGAAGGCTGGCGCCGGAAAGGTGTTACGGATCTAGAATGTCCACTTTCCATTGCGCGCCTGTGCCGCATCCCGGCGTCGGTGGCGTCGTCGGCGGCGGCGGCGGGGCGTCTCTCTGCAATAACAGCGGCGCGCCTATCGCCGCGGAGGCCGTGTCCGCGCGCTGGGCAAAAGTGGTCGGGCAGCTCCGCGTGTGGAGCTCGTCTTTCTTTCTCGAGCTCCCGGAGCCAGTCCTCACGCGCGCGGAGCGGAGCGGAGCCGAACGGCCGTCCCGCCGCCACCGCCGCCGCCGCCGCCGGCGCTCGAGATGCGGAGCGCGTACGGTTGCATCCGGCGAAACAAAATGCGTGCGCGCGCGCCGGCCCCGCGGCCGACCGTTCCACCGATCGCGCATGTCACGCGCCTGCACTTTTCGGAGCCCCCGAGTTGCTTACACGATTCATGAACTGAACGGGGTTGAAACTGAGCTTCCAGCTGCCTTTGAACACAGTGCATGAGGCGTCTTTGTGGCCGAATAAAACAATATTAAGAGAAGTCTCAATACTGTGTAATTAATTTTTCTGAAACGGTTCCTGTAATGCAAATTTTGCACACTTGCAAGCCAATGATTATTGTTTAAAATCATTAATTCTGTTTTAGTACCATTTATTCCTTTTTACTACTAAAGAAAACTCCCTTTGAACTTCATACGTCCCTGTTTATTATTATGTAATGTCCCTCGTACACTTATTTAAAACACAAGATTAATAACTTGGAACGAACACTCTGCAATTCAAAGCGTTTAACTTCACTTCAATAGTCTTTATAGAAAGACGCATTTCCGTACTGCATGAATTTTTGCTTTTTAATGTTTCAGACATCAGCAAGTTTAGAATGAATGCCAATAATAAAACTTCCGCTCAAACATTGAAAGTAAAAATCCCCCAATGGTATCTTTTTTGATATTTTAGTGTTAGGCGTAGGCTACATTTTCGTATGTTTCAATACATAACATTGTCATATATGGGTGATAATTTTTTCCCCTTCCCGTTTAGGAATTGTTACATCCAAAGGGTGAATTATATTGTCTCCAGCGTTCATTATTGACACATCCCTTTTCTAAGAATCTGTATCATGAAAATCTAAGCTCCTGCACCTCAATTAATAAAAGTTAATTAAACGCAAATAAATACGCGCGTACATGTGCACATGCGCGGACATGCGTATTGAGAATTACAAAGACATTTTAGTTAAATCAACAAACTTTCCGCATGTATCTTTATGTTCCGTTTGCACAGTGATTTACAACGAGGATAAAGATAGTACACAGTTTTCCACTGCTATATTTCTTTATCTTTTCGGTTTTCAAGAGAATGAATCGCTTTAGAAATTATATTTTAATACGCTATTCTAAACAAAAACAGTCGACGTACATGGATTGACATTAAAATAATGTGTACATTTGTCTCACTGTTAGATATGATGTTCGTATAGTTTTAAAGTTTCCACTCAGATCAATCAACCCTTTCTTTGTGTCATGAATACACAGGCTATTGCCCAAATCCTCCTCACGAGGCGGCCCCACCGCAAAGTGTTAAGTAAAACGTTTACGTCGAAGTAAAATATTCACTCGGCAGCGCCGCGCCGTCCCGCACGCCCACGTTTGGAAGCACCTGAACATTTCGGCGGGTGGGTGGCACCGGGCGAAGGGCCTCTTACGGAACTCGGGGAGGGGGGCAGGGTGGGGCCCAAAGCAAGCGATTGGGGGCCGAGGGGGGCGAAGGGTCGCGGGGGCGGAGGGAGCGTGCGTGGACGCGCGCGCGTGTCCGGCGCCCGGCGGCGGTGGCGGCGGCGGTGGCGCCTCTCGCCTTGGGAGCGAGCGCGCTGCACCCGGCACGCGACGCCAACGCGCCTCCTTTTCCAGAAATTAGACGCATTAGAAAGCGCCTAACCGCCACTCCAATTGACCCGTGCTTAATACATTATTCAGGATTCCTTCATTCATTAGAATTATTACTATTATTTCAGAAATATTAAAAAATGCGGGTTGCACTTATTACTCCAATTGGAAAGGCGGCCAAATAACTTACACGACACAAAAATCCAACCACCGACCTTGGTTTCGATATAATTATCAATGTCTGAAAGTAAAAATGTGGGCGGCGCTTCTCGGGACAGGTAGCGGACAGATTTTCAAGGCAGTGACGCTTTCGCGGCGAAACCTAATAATTTAGTGGAACCCTTCGTCAACTCGAGCGCAATTGTCCGTTCGTGCCGTCGGCGTGGTTATTTCGGGGGCTGATCAACGGCTAGCGATTGGTCGCGGGTGCTCGTGAGCGTTTGCGGGTGCTCCTGAACGCTCCATCGCTTCGTAGTCGCCCGCACCCACGCACGGGTGTGTCCACCCGCAAATTCAATCTCGTCCAGTGAGGCGCAAAAGTGCTGACCCGGGGAAAAACCGCGGGGGCGTGCCGCTCACTGACAATGTCAGGAAGTGTCGCGCTGCTTCGAAAGCGAAAAAACAGCCTGTCACAACCTTCGGGTCAAGAGCACGAGACTTAACGGCGTTCGGAAGGCGGCTACGATGCTTGGTAACGAGGAGTTCAGTGACAGGCGATGCTTACACTTTAGTAATTCACGAAAACGCGTGTTCCCCTCTCTTTGGTGAAACTGGCGACGCAAATTAACTAATCTAAATTGCTTTCATTAAATGTACAAACAGTGTTATGTACACTGGTGACACACAAAATGGTAGTGTTGGCTAGTGAGAGGAAACTTCACCAGATAAGATTAGATTTGCACAGCACGCACAAGCAAAAAAAAAGTCATTTAGCAAAACTAAGGATTTTAATGATAGTAAACAAGAATAATGTTAAGTGGTTGTTCAACTTCAACCGACAAACAAACAAAAAATGCCAACTCCTTGCAATTAATTTCTACTACATATCTGCATAACGTCAGCGCCAATAACATAAATAAATGAAAAATAATAAAAATCATTTACTTTGCAAACTTAGTTCCCATGAATGATATTTACAGCTGAGCAATTGTGGAAATGTTGCTTATTTCTTCCAATAGGATGCAGAGCATATTTACACAAAGATATTAAAATTTAAAAGTATTCTTCATTCGACGATGAATAATAACGTCATAAATTGTGAGACCACTGTGTTAGTTAAGATAAAATATATTTAATCAAAACTACTTCATTATCGTAATTTAAAAAACCTAAATTGTTGTAACCATTAATTACCATAATTAATTAATTGATGTGACCACATAACTTTTGAACGTGGAATTCTATGCATAAAGTAAAACATATCCACTGCAGCTTCCTTCATAAACTTAAGTACAGAAAAGTAACGCATGTATCAAATCATGCAGTAATTTTTCTATTAATTGACAACACTACAATCACTTAACAGCTGAAATGGCGCTGCCAGTAAGTAAAAGGATATTTAAATGTGCAAAGCTCTTAAAGGAATTAAAATAATGGGAATGTAAGACATATATTTTCAAACTTTCACTTGCACGATTAGAATAGGAAATATTTGCAGGCTCCCAAATAACAATACACTCACATAATTTCTACTTAGTCTTTAAATAAAAAAAATATGATACTTTTCTTCTATTAGAACCAAGATAATATTGCGCTACATAGTGATGAAAATTGGGGTATGTTTCAAACAGAAAGCCACACATTTATTCAATAACTCACACGATGGAAGCGACAATACGAAGCGTAGACAAACTTAAACTGAATTTGGAAAAACATATTTTTTAATTGCGCAAACAGAAAGCAGAGTGTTAAAGATCATTTTTCTTTCCATCACTAAAAATACTCACCTGTAAATAATGAAAGGTCACAAGGAACGTTGAAGTTTAATGGAATATCTATTTCTGAAGAGTTACACTTTCATCGCTCTGCTTTTCAATTGCAAAGAAGCTTGCAGCTCCAAAATGAAGCATAAACAAAGTTTTAACTGAATTTGGAACAATGTACTTTCGATCACTCAAAAAGAAAGCACAATTTCAGACATCATTTATAATTTTATCACTCCATAACTCGCCAGTAAATACATAAAGTCACAAAGAAGGTTGAAGTTGAATGGAATATCTATTTGTGAGGTGCTGCATTTTTATTGCTTAGCTTTTCAGTAGCAAAGTAGCCCACATAAATTCTGCCTTGTCGTTGAAAAGAAAAAATGACACCTTTCTGCCACTAGAACTAATACAATATTGCTCATCAATGTGATGAGAACTGGGGTGCCCTTTAAACAGGAAACAATGCGTATATTAAAAAAAAACGAGAGAAGCTCTAAAATGAAGTATAAGCAAAGTTTAACCGAATTTGAAAAAAAAAGTTATTTTTAATTAAAAGCCAAAAGAAAGCACTGTGTAAAGACAATTTTTCATTTTGTCACCCCACACCCCGTAAATAAATAAAAGTCACAGAAGGTTAACGTTCAATGGAATATCTATTTGTCGGAGCTACATTTTCATCGTTCAGAAGCCCTGATGACTGCACCGGCTCATCCGCCGCTAACAAGGCGGCCGCCGCGAACGACCCGCAACCACCGCGCGCAACCACCGCCCGTAAACGCGTCCACCCACTCCGAAGAGGCAGCCCACGTTCTTCTCAAACCCGCATGTCCTTAAGCGTTTTAACGGCGGCGAGGCGGAGGCGGAGGCAGGTTCAGCTGCTAACTAGGGGCTCGCGTCAGACGGGTGTAAGCGCGGGCGCGGGCGCCGGCGCGCGTGGGCCCTGTCGGTCTATCGGGTCGGGTCGCGTCGGGTCAACCACAGCGGGGGTGCGGGCTTGCGCCCAGGGCACGCTCTGCGAAATGGTTTCGCTCCAGTCGGCGCAGAGGGGCGCGGCACGGTGCGATGCGATGCGATGCGATGCGATGCGATGCGATGCGGAGCGGAGCGGCGACGGCGGCGTCGCGAAAAAAGGGAGGGAAGAAAAATTATTAAACGCTGCTAATTCCGAGTACAAATGCCGAACACGGCGCCGCGACGGCGTTACAGGCGTTTCCAGCGAGCCGGCGATCTGTAAAAGAGAGGCTTCGCGACGCCCGTCGGCCCGGGGATGCCTGCCGCGCGGCTCCCGCAGGTCTCCACGGGGAAGCGGAGCTGCCTTGTCGCGCGGGGTATCGCAAGTGAGAAATACGCCAAAGCTTCTTTTCGCTTACGGGCTTCTGCTGCGGCATGTTAAGAGAGCGATATTATACCGGTCCACTTTGGACATACTTGTTTTCGTTTACGTTTTAAATGAGATAAATACATAATTTGTATTAATTGCGGACGTTTTGAAAGTTAATAAATTCTGAGTTTTTATCTGGCGTGGCAACCCAAATAAACGAGCTTTTTTCACGTGTATAAGAAAGTGAAACATGTTAATAGAATTTTTTACACTGAATTCTCACAGAATGTGCTCACACAATTTTCACTATTTAGCCTAACCAACACTTTCATTACTCACACTTCAACGCGCAAAGTTGAGATTGATTCAGACTAATTTAGTCCTCTTCCTGGTTGAAATATGAGATTACGGAGCATATTTATGTGTTTGCGTCTTCATAAGACGTCTGGCGATTTCAGCTACTACGTTGTTTAAGTGTGACACATTCCAGCAGTCCCGTAGATATTTCTGCCCTCATTTTCTCTTAACAAACGCATTTTAACTGTCTCTCATCAAATTTTTCATACGACAAATAACAATCAACGAATGACACACCACACGTTCTGATACATTCCAACGAAAACAGAAGAGTGTGGTGATTGTTTTTGAGAAGGCGTGCTTTGGAACAAAGTTGCCTTAATGGCCTGCCGCGCTTCCAGAGGGCCTGTCGAGGCGCGAACGCCGCTCGGCGCGCGTTTCAGCGAATAAAGTGTGAAAATAAGTGGAGCGCTTTGGCAGGGCGGCGGCGGGGAGCGGGCCGGCGGCGCGCCGACGCAAATAGACGCGTGGGGCTAATTATTTATAGGCGGCGCCACCTGCCCGCGGGCTAGCGACGCCGACGCGGCGGCGGAGAACGCCGCGCTGTCGGCGAGTGGCGCGCGGGCCTTCACAGGTGGCAGCGGGCCGCGGCGTCGACGGCCAGGCGCTCGCGGGGCGCCCCGGCAAGGGCTGCTGCTTCGTCAGGGTCCCTTCGCGAGGTGCAACGTGTCGCGTTGGATGCTATTGCGTCGGGGGCGATGCGTGGCGTTCGATTGGGGGGAGGTGGGCACAAACTAAAGAGATTATTATTATTATTATTATTATTATTATTATTATTATTATTATTATTATTATTATTATTATTAATTCTGTCGTTATGCTGGTGCTATTCTTTCTCGATCTCAGATTTGCAAATTGAACTTATATTTAATTAGTGTCTTGCAGGCGAAAAAATGTTGCTCAACAAAATCACACAAAATGGTTTTCCAATACGTAGAATGCTCACTGCTCTAGCACAACAAATAAAATCTTATGAAATAGAACTACGATAAATTAATTATTTTAACGAAAACAGTCTTCACGAATACTGCATTGGCGGAGTGTAGTAGGCAGTAATGCAATTCTTTACAAACCAGAGAGAGCAAAAGTGTTGCTCTTTCATAACGTAACAAATGAATACCAAATATAATGGTGGGTTCGTGGGCGGTCTTATTCTTGGAGCCTTGCTGTCGCATGTCGTCTCTGGCGTAAGCAGTGACGCACTGAGTGTGAGATTTCAGTCGGTAAGCGGGGAATGAGACTAGACGGAATGAGACAAACAAATATTTGCTTTCTTCAGTGAAAATCGAAACAGTTTCATTGTTTTTGTTTTTCCCAAGCTGCTATCTAACGAAACCAAAGATATTTCTCACATAACCCGAGGCTTCTTCGTTTTCTTTCAATTTCAGCGCCCATTGGACATTATTACATAGATTATCTTTAAAATAATTAAAACCAAAACTAAAATATATTATTATTACTATTATTAATCTTTCTTTAAATTCAAAAATAGAAACGTTAGGTGTCAGTAAAATATAAAATCTACTCCAGTTAGTAGCAAGCTTTCTCAGGAGAGAGTCTAGTGACTCTACCTTCACAAATTCTTTGCGCAAAATATGGGCTCTTTTTAATAACTATTTGTTTGTACTTCCCTGTCTTTTGAACGACGGGTTTTGATTCTATTTTCCCCTTTTAAGCCACATCCGTGATAGATCTGTTTTGATATGTAGCTTGTGCTTTATTTTTAAATATTGTTTATTATTATTCATTATCTGATACAATTTAGATGGTATTCACTGAATTTTCAGGTGAATGGCATTCACATGAATGCAAAAATAATTTATAATATACAAGAAGTTTCATGTATTGTAAAACAATAAATGTAGTGATTAGATTTCTTCCTGAAAGTGTTATAAGAATTTGCACAGAAAATACTTTAACAATTCCTTGTGAATAATAGTGTGCCTTTTTCAATCTCGTCTAAGCAACAGAAATACTACTGCGTAGCGTGGCAATGCGGTCTGAAAATTTGGGAGGCGGTGGTGTTAGATAATGGCAACCGTTTGGGAGCAGGTACAAAACCGCAATGAATTCGTAAAATCTACCTACAAGGAACTGTCAGAGGTTAGGTTATGCCACTAATCATGTAATAAATGGTAGCGATTCTTAACTATATGTTACGAGATATTTTATATTTTTAATATTTTACTTAGTTGAATATTTGCAAATAATAAAACAAGTATAAACACAACAACTGAATAAGAATTTTACGAGAGGAAAGAATTTGTTTCGTTGCAGTGCTAAACAAAATTACGACTTTTGCTGTGAAGTATGTTACTTTTGATTAAAATACTTTGCATACAACCAACGACACCTCCATGCCATGACTCTCATTGAGTGACTGAGTACAGCGTTTACAGAACGAAGTTTTAGTACCTGCTAAATATACCACGGGCTTCCAGAGAGGGGAAGCAGATTGTGCTACTTGCCACGCACCAAATCTGAGAGGGTTTCCCAAACCATCAAATTAAATCTTGGAAATCTTGAGGCGAAACAGATGTTTATTTGTAATAATTTTGACTAATTTCTAGTCATGAATATTTTATATATTTATCGTGTTTAATGTTTGTTCAATTATTCCTTATTTATATGAGATGTAAGCACTGACTATTAGTTAAAAAATAAATAACATAAATAACTTATATTAAACAATTTCACGGACAATAAAATACATTTCGTGTGCAAGAAAAATTAGGTATTGGCTAAACAAAACAAAATTATTAATAGTTTATTCAGAATTGAATAATTAGAAGACTGATAAGATACAAAATACGTAAAAATGTACTGTTCCGAATAAGTATGAAAATTTTTCAATACATATTAGATAATTTTATATAGACTACCAAAGATGTAACACTAAACATATCAAATTTTGTATGGAACAATGATTTCAATTGTATGAAAATATTAGAAAATAATTTGAATATTGCTTCGTGAAAAATAATTTTGAAACATTGGCAAACCGAATTATGTACACTTCGAAATTACAGTTTTGGGAGTGTGTTTGTTGTAACATGTTAGTGTCGGGTTTTAAAATTCTCTTGAACGCATCACATTGGCTTGTACTGCAAGATACACGGGTTTACATGGTAGAAAATCATCACCTTTTCTTTCTTCATGCTTACGTAGTTACCTTTTCGAAAGGTTTCAAAATAAGCATTTGAGATATCAGAAAAAAGATCAATTGCAGTGGGAATATACGTACTAGGTAATCGGACAAGAAATCCCATGTCACAAGTAAAATGATGGATGCATTTCAGTTTACGTTCAAGACCTCAAGAATCAGTAATCGGTTCTTCATTAAGGACAAGTAACCTTTAATCCATAGCGTACATGCAACAAGCAATGAATGGAATATGTCTGATCGAACGGAAGGCTATTGGGAGAACGACTTCGTTTCGGCGCCAGAACTCTGAACAGGGTAGCGTAGGCATAAACTTCTCACTTAGAGGTATGGATCCGAGTTCATAACGTTAACACAAGCATCCCGAAAACTTCACATCGTTCCGAACAACATTTTTAATTCACTCGACTCTCGCTGAAAGAGCTCACAGCAATAAAAGCAGCGCCGTTTTATGTGTCATTCGATTCATCGAACTCATCGTAATTACGGAGACTGGCTCGCCATCGCTTAGCGCGGGAGGCCGGAGACTGGCGTGGGACGCGGAGTGGAAGCGTGAGTTGTGTGACGGTCAGCGTATAGGACTGATACAGCGGGTTCGCGGGGTTTAAACCCCATTGAAGGCGTGGATTATTAAAACGAAAAATCCACCATACGTCTTCCTACGAACGGAAAGTAAAGCCGGCTGACCTACGTTATCGATTTATTACACTTTACTGCACATCCTCCAGCCTAAAAGAAGCCTCTGAGCTAAATTCAAACCGCCTTTTCTCAGTCCGAATGATACCTTCTCTCTGTGCTGAATGGTAAAACGAGCTTAGCAAATTTTTCGTGGTTAGGTGGAAGAGCAGGCCCGATGGCCTGAGCCTCGCCACGTGAAACAGGCATCATTGATCGGTTGATTGATTGAAGCCACGCGAGTTGGCGGATTAGCGCGGGGGCAGGGCGGGGGCTGCGAGCGCGAACGCGCGTGGATTCCGCGCGGCCGGTTTCTTATCTGGTCGGCCAACGGGGCTTCCTGGAAGCTAGGCGTTCCTGCAGCACTGCAATTCGTCTGCATCGCCTCCATCTCCGGGCGCATCTCGCGAAACATTCACTCCGGTTTGCACTCGATACCAAAACATGTCCATAGTTTTTTGGAATTCGTAGAAATTACTCCAGAACGAAAGATTTTTTAAAACGATTTTCGATCTGACAAGTTATGAACCGTTCCCTCCCTCGTTCACATTTCATCTTTTGTTGTTGTTTTTTATTTTATAAAACACGACTGCAAAACACTTAAAACAACTTCACTTAGTAATATACACAGTACACGCACTACATGACTTCACTCACTGGGTGTTTGTTTTCCCTCAATTGAACACGTTTTTTTTACTTGAAAACACTGCTACACCAACTGCACAACATAGAATCTTCTTGAAGTGACGAATTTTTCTTCGAGATATTTGGGCGTTCAAGTTACCAGGGAAAAGGTAAAATTCACACAGACTTTACTTTTTTCCCCACTAAAAGAGCAGTTTTCTTCAGGAAGAAGCACAAACCAGACCTCTTGTAAAGAGCCCTAGATGTACCGTAGTGCATGAATTAGGTAAAAGCATGATAGCGAACTCTCAAGTGACCAAAGTAAGGTTAAATGGCAGAATTTCGACGGTACAAGTTTCGGAAAGAAGCGCATGGACGAAGCGGAGGCGATTGTAACAATTTTTATGTTTTTAGGAAGTAGGAGGCGCTAAGGCATCTAAAGAATGGAACTGAGGAAATTGAATCCTGTGGATGCAATGCGCATTGATAGTCTCCTAAACACGCGTGAAAGAAGAGTGACGTCAGAGGCGACCACATCGATGGCACTTCAAACAGCCCCAATTTACCACAACACTATTATACATCTCAAGTAAAATGATGCGAAATACTTTGCTGAACTCACATGAACATTAGAACATTCGTAAGCATACACAGGTGAATTTTATTTTCAGTCTCTAGACAAATATTAAACTTATCTTCGCCATTATTTAATGACACATTATACAAATAGAACTTTTCCAAACCAGTTAAGTATTTATTAAAATATTTAGCAGACTATAAACAGAGCTTTAAGTTTTTACTCATAATTCGCCTCATTACGAGAACTGTTGATTTTCAAAAATGAAATGATCTGACTAGAAATAAAAAAAATTGTTTATTTCTGACTCACAGATGGCAAATTTCTTCTATTACTCACAGCATGATTATTCATAGGAATTTATTTTTGCATCTAAAAGTAATATTAAAACACTCTCATGATTAGTTTAATGATTGCACACCATGCGTCAATTAAATATTAATTAATGAAGTTTAAACAAGGAGATAACTTACATTCAAATTATTCAGAAAAAAGTTCACCACTAACCATCTTTAACTACTTTTCCTTTATTTATTTAAAATAACTAGCCTTGTCATTAAAAATCATCATGCGTTATTTCTTATAAAGAAAATACGAGGATTATGAAAAAAATAAGATTCAAGCTCAAAAATGTATTAGGATGTTAACATTATTAATTTTCGTTCAATATGCAATGAGATTCTGAAAATATGAAATATTTAAATCTTCGCAGTGTTGAGTTCATGGGTCAGAACATTATTTGTATACAATTGTCATATTTTATCAACGTTTGGAAAATATTAAGGTGATGGAAGAAAACCGATACGATGTATTCGCCTCTATAAGTCAACTCACTCTACATTGCTCATCTTCCATATGAGAATTCTAATAAATGAATATGTACCGTAGGCACAAGTACGACTGGTAAGTGTTTGTGACATAGAGCACACACGAGCAAGATCTGCTGAATGAATATTCCGCAAGAAAAGTACCAACTAATGCACGCAATCACATCAAAGAGTAAAGTTGTTCAAAGGAGAGAGGGCGTGAATGAACGGTCACGTATAAGCCCAAGCAGTCTTAAGCAGCAGAAATTGTTCTTTTTATAACAATAGTTGGTTAGTCGAACCGTGAGAAAATTTCAAATAAATGTGTGAAGAGAGACTAATCACATTTTTGCAAATGAAATGATGAAAGGAGGCAAGTCATTCTCTTGAATCACTGTTACGCTAGGATTTGTGTAAACTTCTGTTATACAGGCTTGATTTCATTTTAAATTCTAATTATATTTTGTAGAGAGAAGAAAACAAAAGGAACCTATTTAATATTAAACGGAGGTTTTGTAATCTAACATATTTTCTTAAATCAGACTTTTGCTTCAGCATGTGAAAGATACGGACTTATTCACAATAACGGTGGAGGTATTATTCAAAATTTAGGGTTGTTCAAGTTTCATATTGAAATTTTCATGAGTAGTCATAAACTATGTGAGAAATAATTATCTTTTTTCTTCTTATATTTATTTGATTCACAATATGTCACCGTTAAAAATTGAAATTAAGGATGAGAAATATACAAAATGATAAGAATTACAACTGCACACCCTCTGCTCGAGATAGGGATTGGCTTAGGTGCTAGCCACTAATCCAAGGGCGGAAGCAAGCAATGATCTGCGTGGGAAAGACGTAAAGCTCTGAATACGAGAAGAACATGGATTTCCATATTGTGTTTGTGCTAAAAATTCAAAAGAAATCAGCTCGTATTACATGATGTTCCTTATATATTTTATTAACTGTTAAGAAAAGTCAAGTACTAGCGCTCCGACATTTGATAACTAACGTCGATATCACTTTTGCCAACGCATTTATGGTTCGATGGATTACAACATATCTTAGTTTTTACACAATGCCCACAACGCCTCACCACAATGAAGCATGTACGAGTGTATTTTGAATTTTGGTTGCTTGTCGGGGATGTGGAAGACACTACCCGAAGGAGCGCCGGGAGAATCTTCGAAGAGCGGAGCAACATCTCGGAAGAAGGCGCAGCGGTGGGCACGGGCGGCGGAGGCCGGCTGGCGCGCGCGCGGGCGCGTGTTCGGTGCCCGGCGCCGGCGGAGGCAGCCGGTCGCGTTGGCGGAGGCGGCGGTCGCGAGACCGGTTGCCCCCGCCGGCAATACACGCAGCGCGGAGGTAAACGACTCGGCGAATATTCGGATGCAAACGTCGCTTTGCGCGGCCGGTCGTCGCGGGCGGCGGGGGCGGGGGTGCCTCCTCACAGAGAGCCCGGCGCAGGGCGCCAACCCTTGGAACTTGCCGGGGTAAGGCTTCGAGTCACGCTCCTCGCCGTCTTCCCGACCGGAATTCTCCTTCGCGAATTTTTGGACATTGCTGATGGTGGTGGTCAAATCCCATGATTGCCGGAACTACGAATGTTCTGTATGTTTGGTTAGTATTATTCATCCCGACTCGGGCATCAGGTGCAAGTCAACAATGTAAGCAATGAGCGAGTAATGTTTGTCAATGGAGTGACCGGTGTAGGAAAGAAGTAGTTGAGAATTCTAACTAGTTAGGATCAATAGAATAAACAAAATTGTATTGCTAAAACCAGAATATTCAAATTTGCTCTTTCTGTGAAGTTTGAGAATCACATATATATTCCACATGACTACGTCCGTACGTCCATGTTCGCTTGCATACAGTAAATAAGAAACTCGTTATTACGTTTCTATGATAAAATGCCAACGTATTACGTAGTAGTTAGAAAATATTTATTTTCATGTCACATGAGTGACAATCAGACAATTGTCATTACTACTGTAAAAGTTGTCCACACGCTTACAAGTTACATTGCTGACATTTGCAATTAAGCTAATATTTTCTACAAGCTTCTTTAGTTCGAAACTACTGTCAACTATAAACATGAAGAGTACGACGTTTCCCAATTAGTAGTCGAAAAACTAATTGAAGTAATGGCTCGAACGTAATGATTACCACATGAAGTCATGGACATCATCCTGGATGATTTCAGGAAAGCAGAACCCATTATTATGCCAGAAAGGAACGATAATAACGAATGAAACGTGAAGAATAAGTACATTTTGTAAGAACATAACAAGCAATGTATTGGGGGTGTATTGCGTTGAGGATGGTAAATTGTTGCCAAATAAACACAATAACAGAATTTAAGATCAACGTAGCTCCAACCGTATATCGGTAATTCAAACGATTAGATAACACAAAATACGCGTATTGAATTACGTACAAATGATTGCATTGAGTCATATCATCCATTATGTATTTAATAATGTGCTCCCAATTACGTCTGATGAGTGCATTTGGAATCAAGTAATACCGTTCCGCGATTCTTCAGGGTCTTTCAGAGAATTTTATTGGAAAAAGCTAGAAGTGGCCGACACCGGTTATACTCCCGTGGAAGGCAATGACTCTCGTGGGCGACGCGGAACGGTAGATGGTCTCCGCTCACCTCGGGCAGGCGTCATCCCGCTTTCACCGGAGCGCCCCCCGGGGGGCGGCAACGGGCCCTAGACGCAGTCCCCGCCCCCGCCTCCGCCGCCGGCTGCCCTCCGCCCTCGGCAGTAGGTAATCCTAGGTGGCGGCGGCGGCAGCGGGGGGAGGGAGCGCAACACGGTGACGTGACGGCGACCCGCGGCGCCCGTTCGGTGACGCAGGAGAGATTCGCGCAGAAGAGGCGGCAAAAACCCGCATTTTTTTGTGAATGCGCGTGGACGTACGTTGACGATGCAAATACCGCGACCTTCGAGCCGGTGTTACGCGATTTCGGCGCCCTCGGATGAAAGATGCTGACGGAGGCAAAAGGTGTCAATGCTGGGGTCGGAAATGCGTAACTCGTAAGTTTCCGTTCCTATCTCAGATTCCTACCGTTGTAACCACCCATGAGGTGTCAAATACGGTTCGCGGTTTTAGGCGCCCATCTGGGGAAGGGCATAAGATAAAGATATCATTAACGTTGTTGTGACGGAGGGCCAAACGTATTGGCAAGGGCAACGGACGAAATTAGGAGGAAGGTTTAAAATTCTTCAGCGGGTGGAGGACTTAGAGTTTTAATTTTCGTATCCTCGCACCCTCGCTTTGATATTCTCTTTTGCCGCGATCATAACTAGGTGGTAAAATAACATGGAGCCCTCGGACACTTGAATTGGTCTCTAAGATCCTACGAGTTGATGATGGAACATTGTCCCGTTTCGTACAGAGTGACACACGACCTTATGAACCCCGTCGCACCTACTGACACACGATCGAATGAATCCCATTGAAATACGGACACACAGATCGCGGAGGGCAGACTCCGCCTCGCTGGCGGAGGTGTCCTGAAGAAGGCGTTGCTCCGCGTCTCGGCGGGCGGTCCCGCTGGCGCGTCGCGCGTCCTTCCAGTGCGGTAGGCCGCGCTCAGAATAGTCACCGCCTGCCCCCACCTGTTCGGGCGCGCCACGCGGCGGTGTGAAGGGTCGCGGGCCGCGCGCGCGGGAGTCGAACGTGGGCTCGCGGGCGCCCAGCGGCGGCGGGCGCGCGCCGCGGTGTCAAATGCCAAACAAAGTTTTCTACGACACCGCAGGCACGCCGCCGGCCGCGCACGTCTCGGCGCTCGAGACGCGTCCATTAGCATTGTCACTCAATTAGCATACGCATACGGGTCCCTTCAATCACCCTTCAATATTATTACTAGCTTATTTTTTTTCTTTAAGTTTCTTTACGAGAGGCACGAGAAAAGTGGCTGTCCTTGCATACCGGTACCACTGCGAATCATATTCAACTACCGGTATGCCGGTCGGTAAGCCAGCACCAGCAGACGTCGTCTCCGAGTGCCCCGTCCCTTACCTTCGTCTGGGCGGCGTAGTCCAGTGCCAGCATACAGTCATTGTAGCCGTTCTCCGTCTTGATGGTGGCGGGCACAGGGTTGCCCGGGGCGCAGAACTGGCCCAGCTGGCTGACGGAGTCGCGGTACCAGGGGTACATGGTGGGCGTGTCGGGGGCCTGGGTCGGGAACGTGTCGAAGCCTGGGGGTGCCGGGGAGCCGGGATCTTCGTACGCCGGGGAGCCGCTGCAGGTGCGGCCGAAGGCGCCTTCCGTCGCCGTCTCCTCCTCCGCCTCCGCCGCTGCTGCTGTCGCCGCTGCCGCTGCCTCTGCTGCCGCTGCCTCTGCTGTCGCTGCCGCTGCCGGGCGAGAGGGGCGTGTCCGCGCTAGGCCCAACGGCGTGCCCTGCACGGACGCATGCTCTGGCCCCACGCACCACGGGGGACGTTCTCTGGCACCTCAACACTCCGCACTCAAGGTCATCGTTCGTCTTTTTCTTGCCAGTCTCGTGGATGCTCACACAAAAAATGTACACAGCGAACAAATTTTTCACATTGTTGTACTACCGACGAAATCTCGATTGCGTTGACTCACTCGAAACACTGATGAGGAATTCTGTTTATAGAGCCGCCACAGCACAAACAGGTGTATCTCACAAGTGTCACTGCGTTTTTCGTAGACGAACGTTCGTCGACGACACTAATTCAAGACGTCGCTCCAGAAATAACCATTTCTTGTGGTGTTGGTCGACGCCGTTTCCAGTTCTCAACGAGTTAAATATACTCGCCAGTGGCGCGCGCCGAGGGTTGACAGTGGCCGCGGCGGGGCGCGTGCATGGCGCAGGGCGAGCGCGTGTCTTCGGAGCGCGCGCGCTGGGCGTCGCGGGCGCGGGCGTGGGCGTCGGCGTCGGCGTCGTGGCCGCGCACTCGCGCTGTCGCGCCGCCGCTGTCGACTTTTTCG
>BOPP01000126.1:1638735-1663754 GCA_017312745.1 Gryllus bimaculatus | reverse complement strand
GCCCCTGCCCCCGCACTGCCCCCACCCTCGCCCTCACACTCACCCTCGGCTTCTCTATGCCATAGTCCCTCACAGCCAGCGTGCGCATTACGTGTTAATTATGTAAGACGCGCGCATTTCTGTATGCGAAGCACCCGTGTAAATCCATCATTTTAAGGGGAGAAAAAGTAACTCCATGTCATGAGAGTAGCTCCACGCCTCGAACCGGTGCGCATTTTTTCATCGCCGCTCTGGAAACCGAGAGATTTGCCGCGCTTTGTCCTAAAGAATTACACATGTACTTAAAAATTACTAATACAGTATCGACGTTAGTTCGAGATCTAAGTGGGATCAAGTTTGCTTACTACAGAACTAGATGGTTGCAAAGTTTGCTGTACAGTTCTGTTAACTCAAAAATTTGGTAATGTCAAAATTTCCTCCGGTATGTTTCAAGCAAAAAATATGTTCATACTTAAGGGTTCTTTGTTAGTAATTCGGGTTTTCATGCAAAGAAATTTAATAAATATTTCATGGAAGACAAAATAAAAGTATTGCTTTCATTCCGTTGCCCAATATTGATTTAATAGAATTCCTGCAAAACATGCATGGATTAATTTTTATTAAAAGTTTGGATCTCAACGTTCTTCTGTCGTATTTACTCAAATCCTAATATCTCACCAATAAACTTTTTTATAGCAAATATTGGTTTATTCCATACATTTCGTAAAATTGTTTGTTCTTATTTAACGTGTCGTAAAAATTGTCTACACAAAGGGTTACCATAAAATTTTCCCATTATTTGCTTAATTCACGTGAAGCTATTAGTAAATGAATATAGATTAAGAATTCATTACGGACATATTCAGGGTTGACAGCCTGATATGAGGCCAATACACAAATTAACTTCCAAAACATTCAGAAAAAATTTTCGTTTATTTTCGAAAAGTTAGAGAAATACGCCATACTTATGTACATCTTACAAAGAATTCGATAGTTAATCTAGTAATATTTATAATATAATTAAAATTCAGCTACCAGAGATACAATTCAATTCATGTGTGCAATTTATAAAGTTCCTAGTTAAAGAAGTTTTCTGATATAAAATAATATATCACGAAAAGATTTTAAATGTGATTATCATTACAAACATCGCCAATTTATTTCATTGCAATCGTAAACACAATTCACTGTGTATGATTTTTTTGCTATTGTGTATGATATTTTCATCTTCTGCCGTTCTCCACAGTCCCGATTGATGTTCTGCCAACTTTTATGCCATTTAATTCAAGCCCAGGACTTTCCGGTGCTTCACCAGCTAGTAAAGAATACTCCTTTTGTAGCGATGTAAGTGTTTAGACGTTAGGAAATCTCAATAAATCTCGACCTATAAATCTTAAACTACATACGTTCGTTGTTTCCCTGATAATGTTCTCGGAAGCACGGAGCTTGATAAATTACAGAGGGACCGCATTCGCACGGGATTCACTGATGGCCAGCGAAGAACTCCGAAGAACAAACCGGCGAGGGCTCTGGAAGAGTCTTCTCTTTGTCGGGCCAGCTGACATCGGGGTGAGGACTTGGCGGGGCCATTGTTGGCTCCTTCGTCCGCGAAGTTGAGTCAGCGGGCCGGAACTAGAGCCCTTCGCTCGCAGTGGGCTATAACTATTTTTAACTTATCCAATACCAACATCATCCATTATTCATTCTGGCCGCAAGTGCTTTAGCGTGCTTCCATTTATGCATGTATTCAGCGAGCGATCACACGCATGTGGAGGCGAATAACTAACTGCCCTGATCTTCTCAGCCCTTTCCGGGCACCTCACCCCTGAGCGCAGGATACCGGTCACCCCCCGCCTGAGTTGCGCCCTTCTCGCGAAGGCAACGAGCTCTTTGACCACAGATTCCTTCCCATTATTTAGCGTATGAGACGAGGGGAGGGACGACCCGTTCACCGTAGTTCCGGTATTCGATCCCGATAGTGATTTTGCAAACTTGCTCTCTGTGTATGATGTAGAAAACTGAGGATAGATATTGTTTGGGCAAACAATAGCAATTATGCGATTACAAAAAAAAAATAAAAAAATAAAGAGAATGAAACCTAGCAAGTGAAACGGAAGAACAATATGAAAGCGAGCCAGAAGCCAAAATGCAGTCTTGACGCGACTGAGATTGGGAACTAAGTTGAAACGTAGAAATGATAACCACATTTCCAACTACACCAGAGGATAAGGTTTTAGATCATGCAAGTGTGTTGTTTCTAAAATTTTTGTTTTTTCAAATTGCTTATCTACATAAACGTTTGTTTAGAGCAATTTAGCTAATAACGTAATTTTGTTCGATTTCCAGTCAACAACTTCTGTTCTTCATACACATTGGTGATCCAAAGTACCAAAAAATAATTGCTCTAAATCTCAAAAAGTATTTTTTTTTTTTCACATTTTAAATGAAGAAAAGTTATTATACATTAAAGAATATCTAGTTCAATAAAAGATCCGTACACTATACATTGCTGCGACCAGATTTACGTCATCGACTTCCATACACAGAACATGTGAAAATTTTAAAAAGATTGAAAAGAAATATCACCATATTTTCTAATGTTAAGGAAACGATATCATCAGTATCATCAATGTTAAAAAACATTGAATATTAACATGAAACTTTTTAGGGGAGGTGGACCACTTGGGACACAGAGTGCCTGTAGTCATAAGACAATACAATACAATATTTACAAAGTTATGTATTATTACCAAAGTATATATATATATATATATATATATATATATATATATATATATATATATATATATATTCGCGTAGCACATATTATTACATTTTGTATGGAATATCACAAGAGACAAGTGTCAGCCGAAATTATCTTAGTTCTGCTGTACAATATTGAGGACTGCAAAACCATTATGAAGGCGAACCAATTGAAATTAAAGATAATTGCAAGTCACGTGTCTATCATTTAAAACATTCAAAAGTTTATTTTATATAATAACAAATATTGTTCTTAAAGACAGTGGGAGACAAATGTAGTATTATTATACAACCGAGAAAATTCTTCTTTCGCATAAAACTTTTTTGACAATATAATGGGTGTAAATAACAAATCTATGAAGGAATAATTTCAGTATTTTCTCAAGTGGTCAAGGAAAGTTTTTATAATATAACTTACTGTTGAAGATTTGATTCGCAAACTAGAGTCTATTCTGCAAAACAAATGAATGCATTAGTGCGTTCATGAATTTAAATACAATGGTATACGAAGTAAAAAAAGCTTGATTATTTACATTAATATCAATGTCGGGAAATGATAATCAATTATCCGACACAAACGTTCATTTGATTATATTTTCCATCTAATTTAAAGAAATTGAAATAAAATAGACACATATTGTACAACCAAGCAAAAAAGTGTGGTGAACAACTAGATGATACAAAATAAAGTCACAATGTTCATCAAATATAATATCATAAAAATGAATTGAAGACTATTAAAGAATGAATGACGAAATTCCCAGATATGAGGGAGTCATTCTTGAAACCAAAAATGGTAGAAGTCTATCGCAGTCTGCTTTGATAAGATGACATTGGATACCCCGAGAAAAAGCATTTCCTTTTTAGATCTAACTTGCATAGTTGCCGTCTTGAGGGTTATCTATAGAAGAAGGAAGTTATCAATGGAATGCATATTGCAGTTCAATAAACGCAAATATGCAAGTAGTAGTTAAGTGAATTGTATGGTTTTATAACTTTTCTTATTTTGTATGAAAAATAAACAGCCCACAACAATCAACATCCATAGATAATCCAGTAATCTTGGGTTAGCAGCTCTTTTTTAGTATCATACCTCCAAAGTAATGTTGAAAACTAGTATGTATCAAAACCTGATTCTCAGGCACTTCATAAATAATGAATGATGTTTTATTGTTTATGTAATGGGTTCCACCGAACAATCATAAAGTGAAAACATCCATGCCTCTTCAACACTTCAGGATTGTTACCACAGCCGTAATCCTTGTTACTAGATTTAAATGAGATTAGATTAAGTAACGGACAAACGAAGACATATTTTATCTACTGACAAGAATAATTAGATGCTGTCAGACGCGTATTTCAGTATTCTAAAAATAAAAGTAGTTCTTTCATGAGGTCTGAGGTTTGAGTAATAATGATATAGCTGGATTTATTTAATTATTTTCGTTATTTCACACAAACCCTAAGTTTAATTTTGTTTTGTACGAAAGGAGTAAATTATACAAATTTATTGAAACTATTTCTTTTCTTTTTGAACCATTCATCATTTTCTTCTAGAAGTTCAACTCACCACAGCGGTTCAGTAAGCAAATTCGTTTAAGTGTTTTACAACATATTATTTTATTGGAAACTATTAATCAGTATCACATCGTATTAAATTTAGTAGTTTTGTAAATAATAAAATATATATTATTGTATTATACTATTTTAGGGAAGCATTAAGGTGTGAATCACCGAATTGCCCATAGGTGTTTTCAGTTGTAAACTATGTGCATGCAAAACATGGCAATTCATTTTCATAATGAAGAATAAATTTGTTATTTTGTATTTTAATTTCAGACACAATAACATTTATTTAATTGATTTTTCAATTATGTTTCGAATGTTACGTTTGAAAGCGAAATTGCAATGTAATTCAATTTCAAAATTTCTTTCCTGCAATGCCCACAAAAAATTCCGGTAATTAGATAAAATTGTGAGATAATAGCATTTACAAGTCTGTAGTGATTCTTAGTCGTGTTGTCAATAAATCGAGATCTTGGAAAAATAAATTTTATTAACTTTCCTTCGGTACCAAATCACTGCATAATTCTATAGAATAGAATAGAAATAGAATAGAAATTCATAGAATATGAAGAGTCTCAATCTCATATAATTCTCATATGTGGCACAAAAATGTATCTCACATGACACTCACTGTATTATGGCATTAGTAATTGCATAATGTAGTTGAATGTTACGTCTCACCAGTCTCACATAACTCTCAATTGAAGGAATAAATCTGTGTAGTGCGAACTGAGCTGCAGTGCTACTGGGAAGAAAATATTGTTTCATTAGTATTAATTGTAATATGTGGTCTAATAGACGAGCGGAATCTGCTGCTACCACTCCACGTTATCTTATATTTAGAAAATTTGAATTTGCATAAAAACCTTATATTAGGAAGAGCTAAGAGTCTAATTCATTAAGGTGATTACTACATTAATTTTCGTAGATAATACAATGTATTATTAGGTCAAAAACACTAAGTATCAGTACATTTACATCACTGCTCTTATGTTTCAAAGGAAATAATAATTCACATATAACCTATAACCAACAAACACAACAAGACATAATTTAGGGTTCACATTATGTAAATTTAAAACTAATAATCCTATTAACTTATAAATAAATACAGGAATTCCTGTATAGTTCACAACTTGATACAGGTTTGGAAAAAAAAAACATAATCAAAGAATGTTCTCATCACAAAACACTTGCGCACATTACATTTTCTTTTTAGAAAGAGGGAAGAATACCAATGTAGTTGATCATGTACTTCAGAAATAACAGAATTTCGAAGTTCGCAAACAAAGTGTAAACATTTGCTTCGAAATTTGTCCCCTCCTTTGCATGCGCTCTAGTTTCCTCCCTTCAGAGAACGTTCCGAGGCCACCGGGAGGCACAGATCTCCCGGCAGAAGACGCCTTCGGGCGAGATATGCATGCTTTGGAGAGCAAAGAGGGGGTCTGTTCGGAGGCGGGACGACGCGCGACGCGTGACCTCTGGGCGGAAGTGGCAGGGCCCCCTAATATCGGACGAGAAAAAACGGAAGAAGGAAGGCGAACGGGTGGCGAAGGGGCACAGCAGGGGACAGGAGAAAGTGGCTGGAGAGGCACACGACAAAGAACTAGTTATCGGAAGTTGAAATGGAATGTTCCGATCGCATATGAAAACACAAATGCGTCAAAACGATACGGCGCGGCGAAACCATGTTTTTCTTTCATATTTCACGCAATACGTGAATTTCGAAATGTAGCTCATTTTAAGTGAGTTAAAAACTAACCAATTTTGACGAGGAATCCAATTACGAGATTGAATAAGGAAAAGTTAATTATCTTTGTGTGTACTTTTACTAAAAGATGGCCGTTTTAGGTGAATTGCCTCGAATTGAAAAACATAAAAACTTAGGAAATAATATAGTATATGAAAAACTATGGTTGTGTCTCTAGTAACGTTTGAACAGGTTAATGGAGTGTATATTCATAATGGTGAATTTGGGCGGTCTATTATTCATGATTCAGTTTCATACTGCATCTCTTTATTTGATATGTCTTTATAAGTAGCTATCTCAATTAAATAATGAATGTGCAACGAAATGTTTTCACCCAATACAATTGCTAACAAATTGCAATAATTCGGAGTTATAATCAAACGTGACGATAGTTGGTAAAAAACGCCACCACGAGAAATGTGCAACTGATTTTAAATTAAATATATTCTACCGCTACCAACGGACACTATAACCCGTACGTAAAGGTAAAGGTCGAGAGTGCTGCTTTCCTCGAAATACAATCAAAAATGCCGATGTGAACATCCATGAGCAATTTCATGACGTATTTGACGTTGACAGAATTGAAGTGAGGTCATATTTTTTGAACTACAGAAGGGGAAACCGAAATGCCCATTAGCCTGAATCGTATTCGTAGCATCCGAACTGTTTACCTGTCTTAGAAGTTGGGTAATAGTAATGAATTAACGGAAAATACATTTACCGGGTAGACTCAAAGCGCTCCAGGATGACCACGAGGAGACAAAATCGAGCCGCAGCATGGCTGGAGGAAATGCAGCGGCGTTCTATTGCACATGCTGTGTCAAACAGCGCAATCAGCATAGGCCCCTGTCGTCTTCTCCATAACTGCGATACCCACCTATGAACAAGCAGCGGATAACACAAAAATTTGCATTAATTAAAAAAATTAAAGTCACTGTAACACAGCTAGATCATCATCGACCCCTATCATTATGCAACTGTAAAAACAGACATAGTAATTCCAGTTTTAACGAGAATAAATACGTAAAACTTATTTACGTTTTCATAAATGATACGTGGTATATTTAATTTAGCTTATGCACTATTACAATATTTAACAGTTATATAAGTTAGTTCAGTCTTGTAATTTCTAAAAGTTTTAATATCTATTCAAATCCATCTGTGGAAGTGAACAATAATTTAAGGTTTCCTTCCATATTCATAATCTTTCTTATATTATCTATAGCATATCTGCATTCATTGACGGGCGTCATACCACTCGAATTATCTATGCCGAGATTTGAGAGCTAATTCTCTGTGAATGTCAGCATTCCCTGCCAGAATGTAGTGACAGTGAGGACTCTTTGATCGGCAAACGTGAAGAATGTAGCAAACGCCATGAGCGTGGTGTTGGTGGTGAAGCGGATATTTATAATTTTCCTTTGGAATAGTGCATGTTTACGAACGTACTAGTTAGAGCCTGTCTTCTTGCTTCGGCACTTATTTTTAAGCCCAAAATACAAGCCTGCCACACATAGAAAGTAGATTTTGTTGAAACGGTAGATTCAGCCATTCACGTGTCTATTTCTCAAGGAACGGAGAATATAGCAGTCGTGGAATGAAGAATACTAGGCAAAATCGGACGACTCATCGATTTGAAATGATGTGAATTATTACGTGTATGCGCGTTACGGTAATATTATATGCTGTAATTTATATTAGTATATTTATGGCAATATATTAATATGCTGTAATACATTAAAAGTTGATTTCTGAAATAGTTTTAAAATGTCTACTTGCAATGAAATTGAAATCAGATATTTTATTTCTAATATTTGAGAAATATTTTATTCCATTTAAACATTTACATCTAGGCTTATATTTATTTTTATGACAATTAGTATAATATAATCAGTGGCAGAAAGAACGATCAAGTATCAAGTTACACAATATTTAAAAAAATAATATGGCAATATTTTCCTTATAATTCAAGTTTTATAAAGAGTATTCTTTTTTATGTTTTGAAATGACCTTATAATGGAATTCATGGAAGGAACTGTAATTTAATGAAATAATTTTATTTTCAAACGCACATTTTGGTGTTTTGTTGCGAAATATAATTATTTGAAATTCTTCACTTGCAATCCAAGTTCAAAATAATATAACTATTAAAAATGTCTCTAAAAGATTTAAAATCATACAGTCTTATAAAAAGCTATGTATTATCAATATTCATTAGTACGGCAGTTCGAGAACACTCGCATGTCTAAGCCTGTCTCTGTTTATCAACAGAAATTAGTTCGTTTCATTTCTCAGAGATTTCGAGATTTTGTACATCTCTAGCTTGTTCAAATATCCCTTGATTTAAATATATTTTGTACTTCAAAAATTTTTTGAATTTGTCTGAAGAATCCTTCCTGGGTATCCTTAGTTGGTAGTTTCTTAAACCGTTGAAAGACAATTTTGTCGAACACGAGTAATAAAAACTACTAACAAATTCTCTCTGATTACGTATGTACTTTTGCAAAACAGCTTTTTACGAGCCAAGGCCTTCCAGCAGCGTCTCGACCTTGCGGCCATGGGTTAAGGGGTGCTTGTGGCTAGCACATGGGTTGGATGGGTGTGAGAAGTTCAAAAGGAATGTATAACGTAGATATATAAAACAGTTTAAAAAAATAATGTATTAGATAGAAGTGTTTCAGTGTATATGTGAAGTATCACGAAAGTAACTCATTACTCTGTGTGACAATGCTGTGTCAACCACTAAATTATTCGGCGTTAAATCGAGAAGTATTTGTGCCCTGAATAAAAAAGGAACACCGCTTTAGGAAGCGGCTGAAAAGCTTACGTGCCAAGGACCTTGTTGGTCGTATTGCTTGCATATATAACTCGTAGTTTTTTTTTTTAATCATGAAACTAAAACTTGCATACAACTTATAATTTTACGCGAGCTTTTGAATTAATAACGACTCGAATGAACTATTTCACAGCTTTGTGGATGGTATGGTCCTCTCTCAATTTCATCCTCGTATCGAAATTATATGCATGGATTTTAGAAATATTAAGCTACGCATGCGTAAATTACTTTATGGCAACTTTGGAAGTACGAATTCATTCATAATGTACATTCCAATGAATACGAAAATATAATTCTTCAGGAGCAGAAAGGACAAAACATCGGACATTCTCGTACATGTATTAATTCTCAAAGTATGCAACTCGCCAAAACAGGAAAACAACTTCATATCTCAAAACGAGGCGATAAGAGATAGGAAGAAACCTAGTATTATATCGCTTTATTTAAATTGCCAATCCATTCACTTGTGAAAGCGATGGGAAGTTTGAGATGTAAGAAAAATTAACACTAGAGAATTTGTTTTCATTACCCCTCAAGTCACACAACCTCTCAGATCAGTAATGTTGGGGTTCAATCCACGCTGTTATGAATGTTTATGAATCGTCACAAGAACGGAAACAAAGTGTCTCTTACAATAAACATACTACGAATGTCACCATTCACAAACGGTAGAAATCGTAGATTACTCGGATAACTTCGTGCTGAATTTTGTAAGTTTCATGTCCATGAAATGTGAATGGAGTAAAATGTATAGACAGTAACTTTCTCACGAGAGTAAATCAAGATAAAGTTAAAATCAAGATGAGTAATTCTTTTTACAGGTACAAACTGTCTCAAATGAAACCGCGTATGACACAGGTGTAAAACATTCCTTTGTATAACCAAACCTGCTAGAGAATCGAACAATTGTCTAAAAAAGAATAGAGTGTTGTAATATAAGCGTCAACGAGCGCTGTGGCTGACGTAAGCAAGCATTGTGGCTGGCTTGGAGGCATGGTGCTGGCAGAGGTGATCTGGCGATTTTTTTATTGTGTTTTGTTTTACAATGACAGAGAGTTCAACGTTCAGCCGCGAGTCTCTCCAGTTTATTGGCCGAGTAATTTCGTCCAAGCCAAGTGTGAATAGGATACATTTTCACTTCTCTGATAGTGATTTCGTTAGCTGAAACTTTCAACCAACTTTAATGATAGGATAAGTCTGGAAACAATCGTTAGAAGGCAATGACAAGGGTTTAGAAAAGAATACGGTAGATCAGTCGGTAAATGTACGAAATATTGTATCCTTTATTAATGTCGGAGAGATGAGATCTGGCGAAGGCGCAGCTTCCGAGTGGGCCGCCAGGTGTCCGCGCGCGCCGCCGCCGCGGGGCCGTCACCCGCTGGCAGCGCTCCCAATCGGCGCGCGGGTTTTCCCGGCTCCAAACCCGTTACCTTGCCCCTCCGCCCGGCCTCGCCCCCCCCCCTCCCGCTCTCGTCCTCATACCGATCACCGCTGCAGCAGTCGCCCCCGCTCTGGTATCCGCCCCGCCACTCGCCCCCAAGCCGGCAATCGTCACTCGTCACTCGCCCCGCCACTCGTCACCCGCATCAACGGACTGGGATTCCTAGGGTTTGATCTCCAACGACGGCAGGATTTTCTACACTAGATAGATAATTAGGTTCAGTTCAGTCGTTTGGAGGAGAATTCTAGCGGCCGGCTGCACTGATCGGACGATACCCGGCAAATACTGTAGTTGTACCCTACAAAGAGGCCACCTACCGCGCGCAAGTTTTTTCCTCTTTCTTTGTCCTATACTAAACCCATACTTACACACATATATTCTAGATTCAAGCACTACACCACTTGTCAGGTGACCTGTGGGGAGCTTAGATCTTGTCCTGGCTTAGAAAGTGCCTCTTTAGAGGGAGATAGCTTTTTGCTGGAAATCTCCACACATTGTGTAGGTTGGCGCCGAATCTCAGCATCTAGTAGGCGAAGATCACAACTCGTGATAAAACATGCACCACACTTATGGGAATAGTGACCATAGCAGCTGACATTTCCGGAATCACGAACGAATCAATCAATCAATACACCGATCCCAGATACTCGCCCCTGCTCCGGAATCTTCCATGTCTGCACTGGTTTTCGTGCCAAACTTAAATCCTGATAACCATCATAATTCCCCTGCCCGAGTCCACCCTGGCCCCACCACCTACCGCGAAGCCCCGTCTTCCCACCGCCACGGCGTCTTCTTCGGCAAGCGCTTCGGTAGCAGTGAATGCCTCATCACCCCAACTATCTTCCCTGCTAGGTTTCTCCTCACGGTTATTCCGTTATAACCGTTGCCCGTGGTTTTCGTAAATTGTAATAATCATGTAATATATGCTCATAATCATAAACAAATGCACATATTGAGGGGTTGGGACTTGCTTGCATATTTAAAACATCGAGCAAATTGCGACATATATTTTAACCTTACGCCCAACTATATAAAACACAACTACATATGCCATTCAAACGTGAAAAGTTATGATTCGACACAAAATACTTGAAATTCAATATAGTGTTAATCATTTCAGAGAAAACAGTATTTTGGTGAGCTTTTGGCATCCCTTGTCAGTTGGTATTCTGAACTCCAACCAATGGGTTTCACTGTTCCGCCAGGGCCACGTCCATCCCTCGCCTCATCCCCTTTCTCTTCTCCGGGCGCTGCGCAGTGAAGTGCTGGAATTGCAACGACATCAGTAAGTACGTTCCGGATAGCCGATCATTAGGTTTTACCCGTGGCTCCTGCGGGAAGCACTGTGCCCGCAGCTCACTTCGGAACTGTCCACAGGGCCACAGTTTGGCCACAGATTTCAGCACTGCTCACAGTGGGGAGCTTCTTTCTCCATCTGTTTCAAAACAAGCGTGGCTTTCTAGTCTCTCTCCAAAAACTGCCGCCGTGAAAATTTAAGACAACAGGGAGTATCTGGTAACACGTCTGAGTATTCGACAGATATGTCGTGCACTGTCAAATTTTCTCCAAGGAAGAGAAATATGAAAAGAAATGTCAACTTGAACAACACTCAAGAACGTTTGCTCTTTCTATTTCGGCAAAGAAGAGAAAGAACGCTCATTACAAGAGAAAGCTCTTACAGAAATGAAACCGACGCCTTCTGTTAATACATTTTCAGCGCATTTTTGTAAGGAAACAGTATACAACACAGGTTTATAAAAAAACTGGTTTATAAATACCAAATCACGTTCTGTGAAAACCAATCCTAATGTTTGTTGAGCTCTCCACTTGCTAGTTGTGATAGGAGTAGCACCGGGGATGTGGGTTATTGTTATTACAAAACCAAAATTGTAGTGGGTTTACCTATGCGAACATGTTTTCTATAATTCGGGATCGAATATTTTTAATTACTAATCAACAATTGTACATTGTTGGTACATTTATTCATCATTCAACGATGAATTCTAAAAGGGTAGAGAAAATATTCAGGAACTCAAGAATACGCGCACACGTTACATTTCTCATCCGTGCGTCACATACAGGTTTCATTGTTTTTCTTTTTACAAAAATAAATATAATATGGGAATAGTCACTCTATTATTTACAAAAAAACGTAGAAATGAGGTTTCAGTAAATTTAATGTATATTTTAATGGCTAATTTGTAATATTTCAAAATAATTGTAAAAATGACTATTGTTGACAGATTCCTCAATGGAAGCTCCTAGAAAGAGGATTTGTTAAATTACCATTTTTGCAGGCTGCCGTTGTGTAGACATTTCAGAAGGCTGAGCTTGGTCAGTGCATTCTGATTGATCATTGTTCAAATGCAGTGGGAAGAAGATAAACTCTCGACTGCCTATATACTTGTACGCTCACACAGCAAATAAGATCAAAATTCTTCTAGCCTCTTTGCCGGAGTCTTTTTCCAAAAAGCTGTACACCGACCAAAATTCAGCTCATTTGTTGACAGAGCTCAATTATTGCAGGCATTGGTGGAGCGGGCACAAAACTTAGACGCTGAAATTATACATCTAACTGCTTGAGGGATACATCAAACAAAAGCTGAGAATTTATTGGTTTTGCGTAACAAAAGACCCCCTCCCCCAAAACAACAACAAAAATTAAGAACGCTCAATCTATTCGTCGTTTGGTGAGTTGCTAAAAAACCAATAAAATGAGGCAAGGAAAACAATAAAGTTTAATTTTCACAACACGCTACATGAGTATGCGAATAATAATTCAATTTAACAAATTGATGTCGAAGTTCACGAGAATAAGAAGTGAATATGATTGCATTCACTTGAAAAGTTATGTAGTATATCTGTACATAAAATATCAATTCACTGCATCCATTCTTCCTTTGCTTATGAAATTGAATAAGTGATACGAACTTAAGCCTTGCGATTACACCGCTCAAAAGTAACGAGCGAAAAGTGTGCCCTATATAGAAAATAGAAACTCGCCAAACTTATTTATAAAGTTCTTTAGTACAAATTCTCTAAATGCGGGAGATTTACATATTCTGGAACAAGACTGTCACTATACACCGAGAATACAGACTTACACATGTTTTTAGATATGTAGGATCAGTCGGAGTTAATGTTACATCAAAAAACTGGATGTAACTGTGATGCAATTAAGAATGGTTACTTATTGACATTAAAAATTAATAAAAAATTAGCATATAATAGAAAATATATGCTATTATTAATGACCCTATAGCAGGAATTCTTAATATTACACTATTTGAAAAAAAAATTAAAACGGAAATGATTAACTATTCAGTCAAAATCTTTTCCGCCGAGATAAACTTTTGATATCACTTCGTTATTTTTTGACAGGATAGTTTTGAAAATAAGTAATAATTAAGAAAGAATAATTCTGTTTTCCAGAGTTTGAATAATATTCCAAAAATATTATTCGTGCCGTGACATAAATACCCTCAATTTTTGTGGGCTGATTTGATACGACTGATGGGGCAAATGTGATTCGGGTGTCGGGGATATTTTGAAACGCTAAAAATGAACACTCAGACACCAAGAAAGTAATATTTTAAATTTTTTATGGCTTTAACGGTGTAGGACGTGTTATACACCCGGAAATTCCTAAAGCTACTGCTCGGAATTGTAATATTTTAGTTTCTGCACAATAAAAGTTAACTACGGAACAAAAACTCATACAATGTCATAAAACAATATTTAATTATTCGAATTCAGAAAATAATATAAAAACCAGTATGCTAAATGGAAGGTCCGAGGTTCACATGTTGTATACTGTCAAACCGAGATAACGATATAATTTCCAGGCCCTTGCAACATTCGTTAATTATTTTTCATAAGTTAGCTTTCTTGTTATTACACTTTGATATATGAACAGTTCTGCTATAATTTACAATACTTAAAACCAAATTAATCAATGATTTTTAAACTTTATTTTAAAATCTACTTTCAGGACATTCAGACTCATCGGAAACTCTTTTACCAGAGACATAGCAAAAGAAAAATTCGCGAGAAATGTGTATCACTTTAGCCTCATAAATGTATCGTATTAACCCTAGGAAGTGGAGCTAATTTGCTACACACTTTTGATGTTGAGTTGTGGTAGGTCTTACGTTATGTTTTACTTCGTTCACGTGTTATGATCAAAAGGCACATACTCAATATTTTTCTGTATTTGCTACAAACAGAAGAGAAGAGAAGGTGAAAAGTTTGCTTTTCTGTATCAAAATAGCCCCGACTGACGCTAATTCATATGTTTTATAATATCCAAGATCTGTTCAAGTATTCTGTTGTGGTTTATAGCAGGAACGTCTACTAACCTTACGTTAAAAACGCAATGCATGGCATTTACTTGTAATCGCTGAATTTTTGTAAAAGTACACATGTTTCACACGATTGCTGGACAGTGCTTTGCGATATTACTGATCTTCACAATTAAAAACCCTCAATCTTCAAGATTATAAAATTTGCTATTGATGTATCGTTATCTACTTGTATAATTGCATACTCACACACGCTTGCTCGCGTTACACCAAGACCTTTATGAACAAGGTCTTGGTACAACCAAACGATGTCATGAACAAATATCGGCAGATAAGAGTTAATTAATTTAATTATTTAATGAATTTATTAATTCTACTATTTTATTAAAATGTAGTGTGTACTAAGAATCCGGCAAATAATAGCAAGTGATAACACATTTAGAGCCCACTACCTTTCATTTAAAGCAAAATTCAGGAAATTTGGTGGAGAAGTTTATTTTGTAAAAGAAACCCTCAGTATTTTGAATACAAAATATTGACTTAGAAGAAACATATTCCTAATTCTACAAAATACTTGTTTTAGTAAATTAGAATACGCTTTAAATGCTAATTTACAATATTTTAAATACTTTTTGTCACTTTGAGTAAAATCAGAATTAATAATACTTGATGTATAAAATTGTACAATCGAAGGTCTTGCATTATTATACACATAATATCGAATGTATTTATTTAATTTTTTCGTGAAATTTTATTTCTATTTAAATGACTTCTAGTATATTAAATATAAATGCTAGAAGTCCCAGACACTGGCAACACGGGGTAGCGAGTAATCAAATCAACTGCATATGTCCTTTCCTAATGACTTAAAAACTATTTTTTCATGTAGTTTAATGTTCCTTTAATTTTTTGATTATTCCATTGTCTTCAATATTCATTAAATTATGTATGGAAAAATGAGGGTTTCTGCATAACAACGACAACGAATACTATCCTTTTGATAACAATGCGTACTTGATTTCGAAAAAAGAAAATTGAATGGAGTATTGTCCACAGCCAAAAAATGCAGATTGGACTATTCACCTTGGTACATGGTATCGTACACAATTAACCGACTATACTGCACAATGACATTTCTAGATGAACAGTGATTTGGTAGAAGATTCATTCAATACTATAACCGGTTTAAAAATTAATAATTTATAATATATGTACCTAAACTTACAGCAAATGCAACCGTCACTCTACAATTAATGGAATCTTCATAAATTCGTTCAATTCATTGTTGCTCTTATTTATTATAATTCTGATTTACCTATTGACTATAGAAATTAACAATTGTATTCGACTCTGTAAGTCAGAAGTGAATCTGAATTTATTTGCTTAGATCCATCCAACCCACTTGTTGTACAGTTGCGAGAGTCAGTTTGGCAGGAAGCGATCAGCACTAGCGCCGGAGGTTTTGGATTCCCGCATTAGCACGTCAAGTTCAAGTTTCCGCAATCGTGGCCAGGTGAGTGTCAAGAGGCAGGTTCCTTATCTGGCGTCGCACCCGGTTGCGTTTCCCGTCTTTCAGATTAATCACACGCGTCATTATGGGCTGTCAGATTAGAGAGGTCTTATTTTTCGTATTTTTGTGGAAATCGTACAAGAAGGAATGGCCACGAAACATGAATGGAGTTCGTGAATCCATTTAGAAGAGTGTTACCAATATCGAAACTAATACTTTCCTCAATACAAAATCCGATTACCAGAAGTAATATTAGATACAAAACAATTATTGTCCAAATTACTAAAACATCTTAATAAACATCATAAATATTTCCCTATTTCAAAGGTGAGCCTGTAGTGTAAACTCAACAAAGCGTGTTTGAAAACATTCTCGTTAAAATTACAGACAAGAAATTTTTATCTAACCTCGTTAAAATAAAAATATTAACTCTTTGAGATAAATAATATACAATATTTCAAAATCAGGGTATCAAAGTGAAGGGTAACAGTACGTTGAAAATACATTTTTACATTATGAAGAGAAAGAGATGAAAATAATTTTTAGAACATTTTTCATGAAAAAAGATTTTAAATTCAGCAAAAAGGCAGCTGCCATTACTTTTATTGACCCCTGCAGGCAACTGGGGCATGGTGATGCTTAGGATCATGGAGAAAGGAAACCCAAAGTGTCTGGCGTGCCGCTGGAAAAGTGTGCCATAGCGGGGCTTCACAGCTTCTTGCACTGAAATCCATAAACGGCGCGGGCAGAACGAGACGAGATAGACATTGTACGTGGAGCGACGGTTTCATTCCCTCTGTCTTACTGCAGAACGAGGCTGCGCACTTATCACAGACTTTTCAAAATACGTGGAGCGGGGTGAAAATAGGTGACTGACGATGGCTAAATACACGGATTATAGAGTACGTCGTGGAAACTTGGAAGATAAGGCGGAAGGGTACGTCTCATGACAACATGAGGGGACATAGGGATATGGGGATATAACATAGGGAATGATGTTGAACGATAAGAAGAGGAAAGTAGAAATAAGGAGCTCGAGGGTATAATATAAACAGAATAGTGATGTTCAATTGAGCAATGAAATGGTGAAACAGAAACGAGTTATTAAGAGAGAATACGCTGGAGGAGAGTTTATCGAGATTAATTCATACTGTGATCCTTTTCATGTGTCCATCAAGTCCACTCTCCCACTTATGTAATCTGGAATCACAGAAGGAGAGAAACTAATATATCAACGTAATCACCAAATATTTTTTTTTTTTTGATATCAACTCTACAACACCGGATTACAACATATATTATTACACTTTCTCGATGATGAGTGGAAGGTTGAACCGGCTTGGAGTCGGTCGAGAGGCTGGTTGGGAAGCGGGAGGTAAAGAATGAACGGATAGGACAAAAAGCAGATCGCGTAGGTGGAAGGGAGAGATGATGCAGTCGGGGCGGCAGGCGCAACGGGGCGTCCGAGGCAGCCACCGGCGTCGCACATCGAGTCCTGCACGGCCCGGCGGCTGCAGCCGTCTCGCAGATGAACGCGGCGAGGCAGCCCATCGGAGTGACATCACAGATAAATACAGCGATCGAAACCCCTGCTCCGCGTGACAGGCGACCCGACTCGTCCTGGCCGCAGAAGCGAAAAATGAGGCCCCCGGATTCTCATTTGCGTGTACAGGAAGAGGACTCGCGGCGGTGTGGGCGGAGACAGAGGCGGGGGCGGAGGGGCGGGGGGCGGGCCTGCACGCGGTTTGCACCACCGCGTGCAGGGGCGCTCCCTCTCGCGCCGGCGCGCTCACGGCAAAAACGACCGCAAAAAGCTGGAAAAGCGCGACCGGGAGCGCCGAGCGCGCCAAAACGCCTCCCAGGTGCTCCGTGGCGCCGCACGGCACCCGCCGCCGCCCACCGCCCCCGGCTCCCGCCCCCCCCGCTTCCCGCCCACGCCCCAGCTCCGGCCCCTGGAGGCGTGCCGCGCCACGGTCAGGCAAGGTTCAGCGCGACGCCGGGCGCCGGCCCAGGCGTGGGCCCGGAGGGGCGTTCACGGAGGCAGACAATACTTGCCGGAAGGAAGCGATAATGTACAGATCTTCTCATAAGTAATTTCACTAGTGGTTTGAAACGTATCTGAGAAATTTCGAAGTACGAGTGGAATTCAGTTAGACTATGTTAGGAATAAAAGTCAAATCCATAATATCGTGTAAACAAAACATTAACAGCAGCGAAAAATATTGGGTGTTTGGGCGAAAAATATTGGGTGAATTGGGTGGGTGTTTTCTTGGTGGGCAGATTCCGTCATACAAGGAACATGTACTTATTTTCCAAATGAGTTGAACGCCATTTGCGGTAAGACGATTGCGAAAAGTACACATGCAAACTTTACAATTTTAGGCGTCGTAATTGGTTTGTAACCATCTTATTATAAAACGCTATTGACCGGATTGAAACTAATAACTCTATAGTAGAATAGTTTCTGAGAGACCACGCTCGGAGTTTCCGTAGGAACCGGAAAATTGTTTCATAAACGAGTAGGCATTGTGTTTCTCTAGTTTTGGGCTGCACTGCAATAAACAAAAAATTAAGATCATATATGTGACAGGAATAATTTACAGGACAGTATGTAATTTAGGATGTAATACGATTTTATAGGATGTTCTTATTCGTTGAGAAATAAGCGAAGTAAATTCTTATTACCTTTGTCATTCAAAATGGATTTAAAAATGTAGATAAGCTCAAGAGTTAATTTTTGTATTTGATTGAACCTGAAGTTCGTAAATGTAAATAAATTGATAGGTGAATAATAATGCAGGGTGAAAATTTTGAAAATACTTTTCTGAAGTTGCAGCTTCAATATTTGAATATGACGTGAGAGGTACGAGTAAACGTTATGAAAAGATATACTGAAGTTACTGGCATGGATTTTCTACAAAACACATCAACCATAATGTTTTTTGACACTATTTCACTTTTCTCCGGACTACACACGTTCCCTTAAAAAAAGAAAGTACTAATTACATAAAGTAGTTTGCAGAATCATAACCTATGTAATATCATTTAACCCATCGAATTCACTGAGAAAAGAAAAAAGTAAACTTCCATGCCTTAAATCCGTTAATGTGGAATATCGTGCTTTTATGGTAGTACAAGAACTATAATGTTTTTTTTATAATTACACCACATACCTAAGAATTGTATGTGTGTAAGTATGTACTAGGCGCAACAACCCATGAACGGGCTCAGGCCTACCGGCGACGTCCCTGCCTCGCGGCCATGGGTTAAGCGGGTACGTCTGGTTAACACGTAGACATCCCCACGCCGTATTCCGGTCTTCTCAACTTGAGAAGTAAATATTCTCATCGTTACACAGCAACCCATACTGGGATATTACAAGGAAAACGTACACTCTAATATTACCTCAGCGAAAAACGAAACCGAGACCGCGTAGTGGGAAGCGAGCTTGCTGACCAAGATCTAACCACGACGCTATATATCCAAGTATTTCTTAATAAAATCATTCCAAGACGGAAAAATCAAATACATTCACGGGCTTCATATATTATAATTAATTTCAGGTATTTTTTTTATTTATTAACACAGATAGTGAATACATAGCTCAGTTTAAATTAACTATGGCTTAATAGGCTTAGATGGATTAATAGGTAACTTAAGTTAAAACTCAAGTTTGTAGATAGATACTTGATATGATGGTCTATAGTCTCTAGGTCGAATTCTGTGTGTATTTGTTTATTGGTGACATAAACAATTGGTGACAGAGAGCGTTTGTAATAATTATGAGAATATCATGTAATTAACGAAAACAGATAAAAACCTGATTACATTGCAGATGATATTCGCTTAATACATATCTGAATTTAAGTCGTAATATAATACTATACAGTAATAATTATAATCAACAAAATTTATTACAGATACAAAACTCTCAATTGAAGAGTTTCTTGTAAAAGTAACACTAATCCAAAAATCCAATTTGTGGGAAACGAGAAAAGACCGTGTATCTTCCTAACTCAGCAGGATCCATCTTGTGTGTGTGTGTGTATGTGTGAGTATGCGAATATATAGAGAAATTCAGCAAGATTTTGTACAGGAATAGTGTTACACGACATGTACTTTCATAATTGTATGAAACCTTAAATTCAGTGATGAGTAAATAAAACAATATATTTCACAAGTTACAAGAAAAATGGACATGATATTTTTGCTTGAAAATTGCAGATTACATAAATATAACATTTACTATTATGCATATATCAGCACCACAAAATACCCAAAACTTCGAAAAATAAAATTACATGTATTTTACATATTACATTGTAATTATTGTATACAATAAAAACAATTAAACTTCCAACAAACATTTATAAAATAGTTTTTACTTCAACCTTCAACTTAAATATATAACCTGCAATAAAGACAATTAAAATACTGAAAAATAATGCTGGAAGCTGATCATTCATCACACCCTCTGCTATATCCATTTGTCCATGACTGATGCTGTTTTTACCGGAAACACCTTGTACTTATAATGTTTTTCCAGAATCGCTTATTTTCCTTCGCTCGTTTTCATTGGGACTAATGCACTCTAGGCCGAGTCAACATTATTCTTTGATGCATAAAAGTTTACACTACAAGATGACATCACTTACCCCATTTTCTCAATTTTAGACTAGTACTACTTTTTTGTCGAGAAACCCTTAGATCGAATGCAATGTTCGGAAAAATTTCTAACCCTAAGAATTTAACAATATCTAAGAAAATAATTAATTGAAAATAATATGAAATAAAACTAAATATATACAATACAATCCAAAGTAATTGCAATCTACATATAAATGCGTACCTCGGTTGTCAGATGCAACAATTTGTTTCAAGATGACTATAATTATTGTATCCACTTCGTTTACAAGCTTATACGCAACACTAATGAGTAATACAATTGTAATAAATTATCACACGCAGAAACAAAATAATTCACTATAAATAAAATGTCATAAACGATGTCACGATAACACAAATGTTTAATGTAGTAGTGCTTTTAAAATATAATCGTGAAATCATATTAAAACATCACTTTTAGGTCTATCACATTCACGCAAATTACAGATAAAGCGCCGAAATATTTTCTAAATTAATTTTCAAAATGTAGATTCCTTATTTCACCTCAATTCTTATTCAAAGAAAAAAATTAATTATAAACAATTCTTGGCTTGTTAGAATATTTTTTCAGAATGTCACTGAGAACTAAAGAATATTCATTCCAGAGTTCATATGGAAAAGTGAAAGTTTATCACATATGTTTGTACATATGAGTACTGAGAAAAAGAGGTAAATATCCTGTCCACAGAAACGTTCACAATTTGTTATGTTTCTGTTAAGTTCTCGGTTCATGTATGTAGTTTAAAAAGATGATGTCACACTTCTGTCTCGAATATAACGAAAAGCAATAAGCTGAAACAGCATTTTCGAGAGTAAGAAGTTTTGCTGGACGCGCGCTCATTCCGCAAAGTTCACAGAATTCAACGTCGTTAAGACCTGTCGTCCAGGAGACACAAAAGGACCTTCGCACCATCACTGTCTGAGAATATCTTCGTTCTGTGATAAGTGAGGTGGGATTCTCAAGATGTTCTACCTGCAGACGCTTGACGTAGGCGAAGTCGGGAGTCGGCCTCTTTGAGGTGGAGCGAAATTGTCCGCCAAGCACAGGTGGCGTCCCTGCCTGCCCCCTCCCGCGGAGCGTAAGGATTACCAAGGGGCGACGGCGGCCGGCATGCAGTGTGTCTTTCGATAAAAGAAAATCTGCGTGACGTTATTCAACAGCCGTGTTGTGTTAGGTGCTTTATAACAGGGAGCTTAAAAACAAGTTACAGCTAAAAGAATCGCGTACTTTGTTTCATTAACTTTTAAAATATATGATGTAATGTAGAGTTTTTTCAGCTCGTGTATCTTGTAGAGCAAAATACAATAAAATTATAAGTGAATTGCATCAAGTTCTACTTGATACGTTTCATCTTTATGACTCTACATCATCACCTGAGATGGATGCTGAAAAACTCGTCTGATTGGTGGATTCGTAAGAAAAGCTTTTAAAATACCAAAGAATTGAAGAAGTATACAGAAGATTTTTGTTTAATTATAATAATTAAACGCTGTTTTGAATATAAAAAATAGAAAATAATTAATGATTCCAGTATTTCCAACATTTCTGACAAAAATACTTAATACTAAATATCTCAGGCACCAAATTTACAAATACATTTCCACTTAAATTGTGCCACGGTTCGTGTCGACCCCGTAACTGTTTTCTAAAAGTGTGCTTAAGAGACAAAAACTAACAGTAGAACACCATCCATGTGTAACAGCTCCCTTTAATATCACGTTATAGATGTGTTATATAAAAGATGTCGGTGTTGTGGTTTGCCTCCCACACACGTAGCGAGGTCATGCGAGGCGAAAGCTGCCACGTCCCAGTATTTGTGTGCTCTAACGAATAAATCTCTAGCACATTCCAGTTCGCTGTAATGTAGACCGAATACATATCGATTGAAATTAATTTTTGCCACGTGGACGAAATTCGAAACAATTTACGTAGACTTCAATTTTATGTTTATTTTTAATCATTGATGGACCAATTCTCTGAAGAAATTTACTAATGCTACTCTTCATCGTATGGTCAAAAATACCAGAACACCAAAATATTGTTGTATAATCAAAAACTGAGTCGTCAGCAGTAACAACATAAAATCACATAAACTTAAAATATTACAGACAGGCATCTTTTAACGATAAATTTTACGAGTAAGTTGTACACAAAATTTGGAAATTATATGCTAAGATGAAAATTTTTAATTGTTTGCAAGCGTTAGAGAATATTTAAAAGGGTTATAGTTGGAAAGAAAATATTGTGATAGAAAAAGCAAATGTTATTAATGACAGTACGTTTGAAGAAACAAAGTGTTTGCAAGACCATATTTGTAAATTACTCTTTCCCTCCTCCCCACTGCTCCCGCTCTTTCACATATACTCTCACACACGTCAACATACAGTCAGAATACGCGATGGCCGCCTTGCCACCCACCTCGCAGCGTTGTCATTGCGAGTAAACGGCGGCCATCCCGGCACTGGAGATGTAAGCGATGAGCACTGAAGATGGAACGAATACTGAAATGAGAAACAGAATGATACAAGTAATCTCTTGATAGATAGCGACATTTTATTTCTCGTAAAAATCAAAATGCTGGACTAGATCTGAGGACAAAAACAGCAAACTTTTTGGAATTATATGCAATCCGCATGAAAGATGAGTTGAACATTAGGAGTGGCCGTCAGTGGTATGAGGGTTTTATAAATGCAAGTACAAAGGGTCAAATCGACGATAAACGAATTTTTGGTCGGTCAATTCATAGCGTCATGTCACTCTTGTGACACGCAAAATGACCCTAACTTCCCGGAAAATTTTAATCATCCGGCAATTTCCGTCTAATTAGATCCACAAAACAGGAAATGTCATAAGTAACGGATAATTATAACTGAGACCCTTGGCGTCTAATGCGAAAGTGTCTGAAGATGATCCTATAAGTCAGGAAGTTAAAGAAACAGTTGGAAGAGAACGTTGAGCGTCAATGTAGTGCAAATTTTTAAAAATTACCAACAGAACAGACACTTGCCCCTTGCACATCCGCGGACATTAGATAGCAATAGTCAGGCTAATACATTGCAACGCCTAAACATCAACTTAATAGAAGTGTGCCTCTAGAGCTCAGCATCATTTTTTAGTGGACACCAAGAAATTAAACTCTTAATAACTTTACTTAAGTTACATGTCTACTCCTTTAGGGACGATGCCTTTATCCATATATCCATTTACTTTATCCTTGATTTGATGTCGTAAATAGAATGAGAAAGTCGTCGACGAAAATGGGAATCGGCTGGAACACTGACGATCGACCAAGTGGCCAAATATATGCGACGGCACCCTGATGTCCAAACGTTTGATGTCAATTGACGTTCAGACAAGCGTTTGCATGTCCGTCGGGGTTCCCTCCCCCGCCACCGTGCTCCTCCAGCTCTTGCACTCGCCTCCGAGCCCGCGGCCTCCACCTCACTAACATAAGGCCGGATGACGCGTCCGACACAACTTATGAACGAGGCTGGGATGTGCCGGCCACATCACAGGCCGCTGCGGAGGCCGGTCGCCTTTGTTTTATGCGCGGGAGACGAAGCCGCGCCGGTGAGGCGGGGGCGGCGGCACTCCAGAGGACGGGGAGGGGAGGGGAGGGGAGTGGCCGAGATGGAGGCGGAGGGCACGGCGGAAGAGGTTGCGGAGGGAGCGACGGGGCGAGCAGAGGAAAGGCCGGCGGGGCCGCCGTCTGTCGAATTTATCGCGGCAGCAGGCCAAGGAGCGGCGTGGAGGGTGGAGGCGGAGGCGGAGGCCGAGACGGGCGCGCAATCCGAGACCGGCTCCCGAGCCCGAGTCCCGGCGGGCGCAGAGCGGCTGCGCAGCGCTGGGCTCCGCGCCGCGCCGTGGTGGGACCCAAGAGAACTAGGTGGCATCCATAGCGCGTGCTGAATCCCAACGCATTCATCGATGAAACCTTGCACATTATAATGCACTAATCCGAATGTGGACTACGAATTTGTTTGTTGAGAATATTTTGGCTCTTTTTAAATAAGTGACATTAACATGATTAATGTGGTTTACAAAAAAAAGTCATACCGATTTGAAGTTTAATTTTACGATTTAGAATAAATTTTTTTTGTTTATTTATTTATTTCCACAGACCAGCATAACTGCTTTAAAGGGATTGTTTTCATACAATAACAACTTAAAATACAGGTATACAAATAAATAAGACAGCAGAATACCT
>BOPP01000126.1:1600874-1629094 GCA_017312745.1 Gryllus bimaculatus | reverse complement strand
CGCCCTGCCCCGCTCCGCTCCGCGTGGTCCTCCTGCTCCCTGGGGGGCCCGGCCCGGGACAGCCCCCAGCCCAGTGCCCCGCCTCTTGCCTCCCCGCCTCACCGTGCGCACTCCGCGCTCTCCGCGGCGCGCCGCTCCACGCCACGCAACATTTCCGCTCTCCGAAATCTCGAGTTGCCTCGCGCGGAGCTCGAAACAGGGGTGTCGAATACCAGGTGGCGAGTTGCATGCGACCCATAACTCCAAGAGTGCTGCGTTAAAGATAAGCAAAGCAAAATATTTGCGGAGGTAAAATTGATTGGATACAACTCTCATGATACGTACTTGATTTTCAAGCTTCATATTAAAAAAGTGTGATATAATTAGGAGATTCATCAGTCTTGATTACTATTCGGTCACTTCAAAGTCTACTAATTCAAAGTTACATCAACTGAAAAAAAGGACCATTCTGAAAGACAAATGTTGGAACATACGAATATATATTTTTTACTTATAGAACAATCTGAATGTGCGAAATTAATACGTCTTCGCTAGCAATACATATTAATTTGTATAATTTGTAGCATAAATAATACATAATGTTCTCTAAGTGTTTCCCACTGTTCAAAATGAAAAATATATAAAATCAAAATATTTAATGAATCAAAATTCTGGAGAAATTGTCTAGAGAATTATTCATAAGTGATCCATAAGGAAATACAATATACCATTAATGTTCTTTAGTTAATGCTCCCATCAAAATATTCAATAAGGAAATAAAAAAATAACGTCCTGACAATTAAGCAACTTATTAGCTAATGCTTGAAAAACAAAGTAAATTATTATGTTGTTTTTACACGAATGTCACATGTCTTTACACATGTTTAATTTTACACATGTTTTTACATATGTCTAATTTTAAAGATAGTAAGTTAATTTACAAACTTTCTTCAGAAAATAATTATTTTGACGCATTTTATACCACTGATTAATTTTAACCTCATTTTTCACTCTGTTATATTGATAATGCTGTTTTGAAACAGACAAAATTCTCTCGTACAGTGCCAATATGAATTTTAAAGTTATTAATTTAATGATTTTTCGATGTCAAAGTATAAAGATTTGACGTGTGTATTTTAATGTAATATTTAAAACATCGAATATTTCTTCATTGTAAATAAATTTATCCACTAAATATAAATTTTGAAACATTAAATATACATTTATACAAGCATAATATACAAATGTAAACATGATTCTTCATGCACTTCTTAATGACTTCTAGAGTTCATTGGAATATCATATCGTTTCTAAACCACGTAAAGTTGCACGCTTCCGACCCAATAAGCCCCCGCAGACATTACTCTTTTCGGTCCAGCGGTCCTCGTGCGTCGTTGGACACTCCTGCTCTACATCACAATTAAATGAGTCACGAGCCCGAACACAAGACGAAACAGGACGCGAGGCTAGTTCCACCGTTAATGATGTTTATAAATAATTACAAAACGACATAAATGCGGTCCGTACACGTATCCAGGGGGCTCCGGCTCGTCTGCACGCTTGTCGGGCGACGGCAGCGCGCGCTCAGGATGTGCCCCCGCCGCCGCTCCCCGCCGCCGCTCCCCGCCGCCGCTCCCCGCCGTGCAGATCATGCAAATCTGAACGGCGCCGGAGGCGGCGGGGCCGCGTGACGCCGACCTGCCGGCCGCCGCGCCCTCTCTGCTCTTTCAATCGCGCGCCCCGCGCCACCCAAGCGCGCTCGCAGGCCTCTCCTTTGGCCCGTCGCGGCGCGGAGGGCGACCAGCCTAGGCTCAGGGGTCCCAGCTACACTGTGACATCGATTCTCTGTCTGGGGATGATTGCCATCGTTAGATAACATTGTCTTCCAGTTATGTTACCTGGGGATGGGAATACATCCATTTTTGAAGTGTCAAGCTACTACTACATTATGAAGATATAATAAAGATGTAACGTTTAATATGATTGAGTAACCTTTGATTGCCCGTCATATTAAGGAAATTATGGCTATGAAATCTAATTTGTAGTTTGTCTGCCAATGCATGTAACTTTTCTATTACTCAGGTGCGAAAATGTCTAGTTTCCATGCATTGTTAGTACCTTTATTCATCATTCAACTATGTACAGAAAAACAATGGGGTAGAGGTGGTTGAGCTACAGAAGACGCACATTATACTTGTCCCTGATGCATCATATACAGTATTTGCTGATTTGTTTAATGATAAATAAATCAAAATACTCTGATACCGCGCTTTAGTTCCGCGGTCAAGCCAAGGAAAAATCGGTGTCTCCGTACGTTTTCTAATAATCCGCACATTGCCCTCATTTGACCCATCCTTTGCCCATGGTTTTCTTATATTCATCAATTTATTTAAATCCAGGTTGACCAAGCAATCTCAGAAAATGCAATTCGTTATAAAAGCAACCACCTTTGGAAATAAGGACAAGATGCATTCGTGACAGGTTTCAGCGAAGTTCTTCAGATTTCCCTGTCAGTCATTCCATTCTAAATAATTATTCATCTCATTATCACAATAGCAATATATCATTTTAATGTAGCCCTGTGTAGCCCATTGTAGCCATATTGCTACAAAATGCAATGTACTCGTATACTATACCCTAAGCTGAAACTGAGTGGATGAGAGGCGGCTACTCAAACTGCCCTCAGTGGAGGCCATCAGTGCCGCCCTAGAGTGCTTGCGGTATGTATTGGTGAGGAACAAAGAAACTTCTAACCACATTCGCCATCGTTTTAATATTCATCCATGTCAGGACCATACGTCAACGTGCGCCCAAGTCCCAGGTTTCATAAAAAATACCCAGAGCTGTTGCCATCGTCCAATTAAAAAACTCCACCAAGGAATTTCGTGCTGTGCTGCAATGTACGGCTATGACTGTTTGAGTTACATTTTCAAGGTATTACGAAAGAGGTTTCATTCTGAAAATAAATAGTGGAAAGAAAAAAATTTACATACTTATTTTTCAGGGCTTCAAAACTGTTATCAAAATGAAGATAATATTGATTAAGATTCAAAAGAAAAAAATGATTTCATTTATTTAATCAAAGAACCCTAAAAACTATTTATAAATATAGGTCGCTCCTTTATTAATAATGATTAGAGAGAAGAACACTAACAACTTATAGACCCAAAATAAAATAAAATATCAGACTTAGTGAAACTTGAACAAGAAGTAAATAGAAATCTCGTAAAAACCAAAGCAAAATAGAAATCCTGAGAAAATTTACACATTTTCTAAAATTTCATTTCCGCGTATGTTAGTGGTTTTAACTTATAAGAGTGATGTTATCACATCCAATGAGTTCAGTATTTCATGAATTAGATCGTGGAGAGTGAGTTTTACCGGCAGAGCATAATGTATCATCATAATGCCATGATAAAAGACGAAGTACTCCCACGTGTAGAATTTGAGTCTATGAATATCAAATTAAAATAAAATATCAACATCATTACAGGATGTCCAAAGGCGAAATGTTCAATAAGCGAAGTAGAAAATAAAAATGAAATCACATTTTGTACCGATATTTTATGAACTTAGAATTAATAAGAAACGGTATCTTTTTAGAATGGAAACTCTAAATATTATACTAAAACCTTTATGGGAACATTTCTTGTTGATAAATAGTTAACTAACAATGATACAAAATGCATGATCCTCTTTGGAACATTCTTTTGAGTCCATTGTTAGTCGCCGAATCTTAAGGTTGCGGTTCAGAAGTTGCGGTCCGCCCCAGACAGACTTACTCTTCCAGAGAATCTTAAGGAGTTTCCTCCGAAACGTCGAGGATCTGTCCTTGGGCTGGAGACGCCCACGAAAGCCGCAGCGGCGGTGTGAGGGCGCGGGCCTAAATGGCAGACGGAGGCTTTTACTGGAAACCGCAGAGGCCGAATGGGGGACCGCAGTCTCCCACGTCTGCACCTGCTCTTGCAGACTACTCATTAGAGCAAACTCTGTGTGAATACCAAGGGGCGACGGGGACGCCAATCCGCCCGCAAGAAACGCCTAATGTTGTCCGCACGTGCACTTGGCTGCAGGAAATTTATTTTCTTTGCACAACGTAGTAGTCGCGAATTCGCCAATACCGCTTAATGAGAAACCAAACAAAATCGCGGCACCTCGCAGCGAATGTTGATACAGATTTCCTGATAATTCACTCAATTTCATACACCTCTCATGTTTAGATTTCACTTTCAATGTGTTTATATACCTCAACAATTCTTGCACCTGTTTGTCGGGGTGGTAGCAGGTCGTTCATTTACGTAAGGTTCATTTACGCTTGCTTTGTATATATTATACATACACAAACATACCCATACACCTAACCATCGACGTCGAAAATTCTGATATCATGCAGTGGGTGAATAAACCGCATTAAGCAGGTAAGCGCGCGGGCGGCGCGCGGGGCAGGAGGAGAGGGAGCGGGAGTAGGGGGCGGGGAGGGGGCGGCGGGGCGCGCGGCCGGCTGCCAGCTCATCAGTATGCTGCACGCCGCGCTGAGGGCCGCAATCTGCCGATATTTATGTAAAGAGAAACGCGCCCGCCGACGGAAAAGCCGGGGGCACCTCCGCCCCCTTCCCTTCCCCGCCCCCGCTTGCATCTGCCGCCCCTCTCCCGCGACCCCTTCGCGGCCCTTGGGTGTTCCAGACTCCTCTCCTCCGGTGCACACGCCTTTCAATTCATTCACAGAGTCTCGAATGTTCTCCTGTTTTCTACTCCCCTATTCTTCGTTTCACTTTTAATACACTGCTACAGCCATTTTCCACCATGTTCATAATTTCATTCTTCGCAAACAGCTTTCTGACCCTCCACGTTTAAGGACCGAGAACAGTCTTTTTTAAACCACATCATACCTTCCTTTATTAAATTGATGATTGTGCCCTATTCGTTTCTTCCTTGTCCCGGAACCTATCATTAGGTCTCATCTCGCACTATGCATCATATGCCAATTGTTTCCAGGCTCAGTACGAATTAATCGTTTGATCGGAACCGTGTACCAGCATTCGCCAACTATTCGTCACTTGGCTGTAAGATAATGTAAATACAGCCTCTTCGCTTTGCACCTCCGCACTGCTGCCGCTCCTCTTTATTTCCTCTTCCCCGCCCCCCTCCGCAGCCCTCCTGTTTCTTTCCCCACACGCCCTTCGTGGGCAGTCTTGAACCTGTTCCTCTCTCCCACCGCCTCCGCCTCCTGGTCGGCCCCGGGGGGCTCGCCCAGCCCTGGCGCCGCCGCGCCCGCTCCTCGCCGCCCCGGCCCCCTGATTCAATTCTGCGTCAAACGCATCCCAATTACGTAGGCAGTTATGCTTAATCTAGTACAGCCGTAGCAGGCAATAGAAGGAGTCGGGCCGCAACCTTCGGCAGTGATGTCGCGTGTTTCGGAGAAGTCCGATTATAAACAAGCAGATCTCGCGACACATGCGGCCGCGCCTCACCCTCCGCCGCCCCCCGCGCCGCGCCGCCGCCCCCGGACCCGCCGCCGACTGCCGCCAGCCGCCCGCATCCCCCTCCCACCGTCCACCTGCCTGGCGTGACAGCTTCTGGAGTTATAATGCGCCTTCATTATCGGCTATATTGCATATTTAAGCGCTGAGATATTTGCTGTATATTGCTTTGGAAACAAAAAGAAGGAATAAAATCGCACGCCACAAATTCCTGAGGGAATAATTAACACGTCAGAATACGATTTCGAGTGGCGCTGCTAGTGATTCGTCGATTTTCCGACTGGTTCAAATCGGAGTGGGTTTTCCTCTGGCTATAGAAATAATGGGTCAGGAAAGACTATTAAAGATTAGCATTTTTACCTAAATCATTCTAAATTTCAAGACTTTTCTCTTACAAATGAATCTTATGAAGTAATAATATCATCAGATAAATAAAAATTATCAATAGTAATTATTCTCACACTGTTTTCTTTTTGCTTATTAATTTTATTTTTTATAATTTTTATTGATATTGTCTCTTTTGTCTACTCTTTTGGACAAAAAATGTATAGCCTTTACGGTTGTTTGAAGATCCATTGAAGATGAGATAGTAATGCCCAAAATCATGTTAGAGGTTCAATCTTTTAATAAATTAAAAAAGGTTAGATATAAACTATTTGCACCAGTAAATAAGGTCATTTCGAATGTGTCGTATCTTCATTAAAAAATTCAAGAAAGAAAAATATTCACAATTATCTTAATAGTTCAACATGTGATTCAACGGTTTTCTAATAGCATTTATCACCGGAGTAACGCAATATTTGAACACAATATATTTGGCAGCATCGTGCGAAATCTCTTCATTTTCGAAATGTTCAAAAAATTAACATAGCAAACTTACAATATTGACGATACATTTTTTCGCTAATGAAATCTGTTCTAAAACTTATACATATACATGGATACGCTTATGTAGATTTCTTGGAAGAAAAGTGTAGTTTTCGCATACTTTTGTCTGTAATATGCAACTTATTTGCTATCTAAAAAACGACTCCAAATTTCTTCTTAAATTTCTTCCTCGGACAGAGTGAAAGGACGCATAATTAATATTATGGCGCATCATTTTCTTTGAAGTATCTGAATTTTTTAAAATTGCAAAAGTTATAAAAATTGCGCGAAAGTACATACTCTTGTAGTACCAGTAGTTAAATACGAAATCCAGCCCTGTTATTAAACTTTTGCTGTCACGTATAATGTTGGAGACGTTAGTCTTTTAGAAGAATTTAGTATTATCAACTATCGGTTGTTTTTGCTATTATTCTCATTGAGATTTTATTATTGTTCATTTGTATGATAAGGATCTGCGTCAAGTTCGTGTTTGACCAGTGGAGGGCGAGGAGTAATCCTGATCTCACTTGACGTAGACTCAGGGTTGCGTCTTATTCCGTTTTTGTAGAGTTCATTCCTACTTAGTATCATAGTTACATCGTATTGTCCCGTCTCCGTACAGGACTATTGCTGGAACATGCTTAGAAACCAGATGGAGGATGCTTGTTCGTTGATTGAAGAAATGTTAACTTAAAAGCTGTTCTCTTTCGTAATATAAACAAATGTTAAATTCTACCTTTACATGCTATTAATAAGAAAGAAACCTAAGAAATTATGATATTTCTAGAGAAAATTAAACGTGGAAAAATATATGATATGTATGTGACAAAGTGATTGCTCAGTTTTTAGGTTTACAGTCTGAATATAGGAAGCTTTGCTGTTTTTTGGATTAGTGGGACAATAGGAATAGTAAAAGCTACTTTAGAAGATGTAGCCTTCATGTAAATCTTTCACACCAGGTGTAATAAATGTTATGAATGTTCTCTTAGTAGATACAGAGAAGGTATTTATTGAGTTTCTGCGTATAAAATTACGTTTGATGATCTTAAAAAGATTTAGGATTTTTGTCTCTAACGCTTCACTTGCTAATCTCTCACTTGAATTTATTTTCCGAAAACCTGGGAACTGTAGGATATGATAAGATTTACCATCGGTATAGTCAGGCACAACCGTTACGTTGGCTCAATCAATCACTGTAAAATTTGCTTCTGAGGTGAAACTGACTTTTTTATTATAACTATGTATTTCTATTTGCTCGATATATTCGCTCTGTATATTTGGGCTGAATGGCTCTTCATTACAAGAGATACAGACCCAGGTCGGATTTCACGTAGCGACTAGTGATTCCACATCAGATTTAAAGCTTTACGAGGCAAGACACCCACTGAAATTCCCAACGTTTTAAGTGAGGTGTGTGGGAATATAAAGAGGAATGATGTAATGGATCGTAGCACAGCGTCAAGGTGGTCTGGTTGTGACTGTGAAGGTCGGATAAAACCGGGGGACAAATTGAGAGATGGAAGATGGTCTACAGCAATAGACTAAGAATACCAATGACCGATTGTTAGTGATTCCGGGCGCGTCAACTGATAAGGTAAGGTCTCGTAAATGTAGTGCATGCTTTTTCCTCGGGAATTGGCGGTTCCTCAAACAGGCATCTCCCACCAGCAGTGCACCGTCCCAGCCAGGATAAGCTCTAAGCCCTCGACCGGACTCCCCGCATGTGTGGTGGTGTAGTGTATGTTAGTGTAGGTGTAAGTAAGGAGTGAACATAGGACAAGGAAGGGGAAAGAAATATCGCGGCCACTCCGTGACCCGTTTGTTAGGATACTACTCCGGCATTTGCCTGGTGTTGATCGAAGAAAAAACGATGAACTACCGATCAGAGCAGCCCTCCTCTAGAACTCTCCCCCAAACAGCGAATGTATTTGAACTAGCTGACAAGCTAGTGTCGAAAATACTACCACTGTCAAGACCCGAAGCTCTGACCTCCCGGTCAGAGCCACTGCAGTGACATCAGTTGATGCCCTGAGCCACCTGTACCGGTACTAAGTTTATTGTTAATTATATTTTGCAAGGATATCGACGAATAACCAGTGAGGAAATTTCTCATAATTCGATTAATTGTTTGGTGTTTCCAGGAGCGTCAACGTCTGAAGTCATCAGACCAGTGCGTGCAGTGCATTTGTTTGTCGTGGCAGGTGGCGGTAATCTCCCCGCGCTGGATGACGAGATCCAGCGCGAAATTACACGTCAGTTTGCAGCGCTTACCCTCACCAGATATCTCTTACCAGCGGAGCGCCTCCCGAGGTGGGACAATCTCTAAGCTCTCGACTGGTCTATCGCCATGTGCCCTAGTGTAAAGCATGTACACTCGTGTGTGTGTGTGTTTAAGGATGAGGATAGTACAAAGAAGAAGAAGAAAAAGAAGAAAGAAGAAGAAGAAGAAAGAAGAAGGAAGAAGAAGGAGAAGAAGGAAATATCTTGCGCGGTCCTTGATTCGTGGTCCGTTACTGCTCCGGCATTTGCCTGATGTTGATCGGAAAAACAACGGGAAACTACCGATCAGAGCAGGCGGCCGGTTGAATTTTCCTGCAGGCAGCGGCTGAATTCAATTTAGCTACGGAGCTAATGTCAAAAATACGCCACCGTCTGCTCTCGAACCCTAGTACTTCTCGGTCACAGGCATTGCAGTGACATCATTTGATGTCCTGTGCCATCGTGAAATTGTAGATAGCAAATTTGACTTTTTTAAAAACAAAATGGAGGGTGTAAGCGCAATTCTGGAATCAGTTTCTGACTCAGCGTGTCGACATACATAGAGAAACATATATCAAGTCTTTGGGTCTGACTACAACTCCCCAACACAAAAAAATACAATGTCACGGATGTTTTTTTGCTATTAAAAAATAGAGGATGATAGCGCGATTCTGGCTTCAGATTCATATTCAGCGCGTTGAAATACATACAGAAACAGTTGTCAAGTCTGGTTCTGACAACTTTTTTGTATGCCTGTGTTATTGGCATTCATGCTTTAAAGGAAAAGTAAATAAGTTAAATGCCTTAAATTAAAAAAAATGCATGGTACATTTTCTAAATTTTACATATTGGTTAATATTACTATTGAGATAAAAAATGTTTGTACGAACAATTTTTTTTGAAATATAAAAAGGAATGTGGTAATTCCTAAGTACAAAACTGAATTGATGAGTGAAAATGAGATCTCCTTTGAGAAAAATGAAGCAAAATGCAAGGAACATAAATAAGGGCACCATTCCTGCTACGTATGTATATATTGTGACGTCATGGATACTCACAGCGACCACAGACACAGAGCTTTCGTATAACAAATATATTTATTAACAAAAAACAAAACAAATATATACACTTAATAATCTACTTACACCCTAGCTCTGATAGACCTACTATCCCCTGATCGCGGGAGCGATCCAAAACCCGATTGAAGATGGTTTTAATAGTGGCATTCGCCACTCCTACTTTTGAAGCGCGCACAAAGCCTAGCTTCCGTGACCGGATGTCACGCTAGGACACAAAGTCCGTTCTGGCGCACCAACGGCTGGTTTGCCTCGATCGCAGGAGCGATCTTATCCGATTGAGAATCGGCGTGAATCGTGGCACTCAACCACTCTTCACCTCGGAGCACGCACACAGCATCGCTCTCCCGTGACCGCAGTCACCCAAGGACATAAAGTCCGCAGGCTTCGTCAACTAATGACTCCCGCCTCGCGAGCCTGGCTCGCATATGCACCGTCTTGGCGCCAAGTTTTGTGCACACGCACGAGGTTCTCCCGCTGTCTCCAGAACCCACCCACTGGCTCTGTACACTCTGTTATATAGGCGAGGCTCACGTGACCTACTACGTCACGCCACCCCCTCGCTTGTTATAACAGTGAAAAGCTTCTATAAGCCGGAAGACACCCAAAGCCTTGTTTCTCCCGTTTCCGCGTTCTTCCCTTTACGGAAAAACCCTTCTTCCTGTGGCGAGACTAATCCTCTTCCAAGAGTCCCCAAATAGATGCCATGAGGCACGCTGGCTAATACGTTACAATATGTACTTGGCGCGACAGCCCGTGAATGGGCTCAGGCCAACCGGCGAGCCATTCCTGCTATGCCATATGAAAATCATCACGTTCGAATTGGCGCTTTAAACGCATTGTTTAATATGTTTTTTAGAAATAGCATTTACCATACATTACTCAATACTACTTACAATTGTGTAGTATTCATAGATCATTTTTTTGCTGGTTTTAACCCTTTTATGTGCTTACTGGCACACTTTAAGTACCTTATTGCAAAACAAATGATTTAATATTTGTTTGTTTACGGGAAAATTTGCTGATCGCTTACATTGTTTAATTAAATCTTTTAAAAATCAAACAAACTCGTCAACTTTTAATCTTTCAGTTTCCTGGTAATATTTCCATGAATTAGATGATTATACTTATTTTTCAGCAAACAACTAAGCATAATTGTATTTGCCTTCAAAAACGGTATGAAGTTTACTGTTTTATATCCTTGACTCCCATGATTACGTTGCTAAGTTTACTTTTTTTGAAAATGTGACAAGTATATCACTGTAATCTCTTAACGATTGTCTACATTAATAGGTTCAATTTATTCTGATTTCTGAGTAATGTGAATGAAAATGTGAATTTTTTATAAGACAACTTAGACGAAAAGAAAGAATGGTGATTTGAGAAACCAAGGGTTATACACAGTGAGCATTCTCAAAGAAATTGGCGTTTCTTTTAAAATGGCATGTGTATTTATACGTGTAACGAGTTGTAAAGAAGGATGCAGTCTTAACTAATTTTAAGTAAAAAACCTTTGTAAAGAGATCTTTGATTGCTTCTGGTATTTATAAGCGACCAGAAGATGAATTATCCGTGTAATATAAAGAACAGCAGAGAGTATCCTAGGACAATTATTACAAATTTCGCACAACGATTGTCTGCTTCAACATAATGATCAGGGATAACAAGTAACGTGCATTCTTTTAATTACAATTGTGTTTACATGATAAAGAGCGCTCCCACACAAAACCAATGAAAACAATTTCAAGAATGATTCTAACAATTTGAAGAATGGATAACTCGGAATTAAAGAAAGTCAACAGGATTCCAACTCCCTAACTCCATCAACGAACAACGGATAACGAATTTTACTTAATTTTATAACGCCACTATGCTTGGTGCGTTTTCAATTTTCACACTTTTATTTCCTATTGAGGGCCCCTCTTACCTTCTTACTCGGTTTGACAACTTAAGGCACAACAAATTGAGAAAGTACAGAGAAAACACATTCGGACGACTCTTTATGACTAGTAGAGCGTAAAATAAGTTTAAAACATACCATTTCTCGAGATCGCAACGCTTGTATAGCACTTCAAATTATCATGATGAACTTCATCAAAACAGTAATGATTCGCATTGTATGTTGTTTGAGTTATGTTCTTCGCTCGATTAACCTGAGCGACTAATGCGGAGATCTGCGCCATCCTCCGCTAACGCCACCTTTGGGTAGGGTGCTCCATTTCCTACTTCCACCTACCCCTCTACAGAACGGAAAATCTGTTCTAAACAAACAAAATGTACGATCCTAAACTAAATTCCACTTATGTGTAGAAGACAAACAAAATAAATTTCTTATCAAATTCAATAAAAAGGTCTTTTATATGTATCAAAATCAACCTCTCTCAAACACAATGTTGATTTTCCCCATCTCACACTAAAAGAATTAAAATAGGAGTGATTAACAGTCTTGTGTATCGTGCTCCTTCATTGGTTTTGATTTACTTCTTCATTCTTATACCCCAGGTTCGTCATTACATATATTTTGAATCGAATTAGAAAAATAAAATCCTCCACACTTAATACATTTCCGGCTTCTGCAGATACCACTTCTTTGACTACGAAATCACTTGCAAATAACAACTACTCATAAGATCAAAATTTGTCTTCACAATCCCGTTTGAATAATTTTTAAGATGAATAAAAATCTCAGTAAATAACGAATCTGGAAAAGGATCAGATTCCGGGCAAGATGAAACATAATATGATTCATGAAATGCATTGTGTTTATCCGGGTTGTCGCAAACAAACTCCGCAACATGCTCTCAAATTGGAGATATCAGAGTCTATGACCAACATTAAGCTAAGACAGGCACACTGTGATCACTAAACATATGATCGAAATTCCATTGGAAGCATATACAAATTGTAGGTTAAGAGAATAATTATAAAAAGGATAATGTGAGATGATACGAGTTTCAACGACCGAATATACTCAGAATATCAAGCAGAAAATGAAAATGGTTACATCCGTATGGCAAATATCTTGTGAGTTAATTGATGTTACGCCATGTTCATGATTCCGATTTTCTATGTTTTCACATTGCCTCATCTAAGTTTTGTTGTGGTTTTATAATCTCCGTTCACAACTTGCAATAACACCTTCCGAAATTTGGGCCGGTTATTCATTCTCTTAGTACACACACAACGTATGTTCACGAATTCATTCTGGCTTGTGAATTATTGGGGACTTTATGACCGTTACCTGACACAAACAAGAATGACGAGTAGCAGGTTTTCTTCTTCATATTCTTTCTTTATACTTCTTCCTTCTCTACCTTTAATGGCAAGGATCATGTTTCATATTTCCATTCAAAGTTAAAATAATACCTTCCTTACCAAGATGGGATTCGTGTAGTAGGTACTTAAATATGTGTAAGTTTTTGAATCAGAGTGAATGTTATTTTTTGGAATGTAATAAACTTAATGCATTGACTAACATTCTCAGCAATTAAGCTATGGAAAAACTAAATTAAAAATAAATAAAACTTAAAAAAAATAAAAATCGATATGTTATTGACCTTAGGAAAGAACTCTGTTATATTTTAGACATTTAATTTAATGTATTTTACAAATTTTTCTTATAAAGAATAGTATAATTTTATATAACTCGCAATGAAGAAACTAAAATTGGAAAAGAAAGTGTCTGAAAAGTAAGAAAAATGAAGACCTCTTCCAGCATTTAAGTAGGGTTCACTTAAGCCACGGTGGTTGAAAACATCCATATGTGCAAATCTCACAGCAAGGACAGTTTATACGAACTGTGTACTAATAAAGTTTGGAAGCTACTGGTATAGAGGATTTCTTGTCTAAACTTACTTCGAAGATATATAGAAATCATGACTTATTAGATTCAAACGGATCCCACCTCTCAGGTGAAGACAAGAAAATACAAAAAATATGAATCAAAAGAAATATATAGCAGCATCAATTTTTATGGTATAATAATATTAACATTACAATTGAAATGTGAATCACAGTCATCAGACTTGACCTCCGAAGAGAACAAATGTTTTATTAAATATGTAGAGATGCATTATATACTCCAAAGCACATAAATGTGGAGAATACGGATTCTAAAGAGAAAATAATTATGCATTAATAGCAGATATTTTTCTTGATATTTGTAACCGTCTCTCATCTTGTAATATTGGAAACTGTAACAAAAAAAATCTTTAGCCACCTCGTTCAACACTGTATTCATTATAAAAAGCACACGAGATACAAATGTTATTGAAGATTTGCAATTTTCGAATGTGCGCATATTTTAATAAAATGCAAATTAAATAATATTTATAAGTTCATTTTACTGAAAATATATAAGAAAAGGTTCAGAAACGGCAGGAATAAAAAACAAGATTTCTGACTACAACGCCACAGATCTAGCTGTTAGGCTTCCTTGATGGACCAAAACATGGCACTATTTTTACACAAGTAACTCGTTACTAACAAAGACTTCATTATTTTATTAAAAATTACTTTTTTAAAAAATGTGTATGAAATAATTTAAAGATGTAAGGAGTGCCTAGCTGTAATATTAAAGGCGAAAAAATTGAACTTTTGCAATTTTCAAAATTTCAGATGTATTAATGAAAATATGATCAATCACATTCTTACCACACCTAACCAATTTCGGTAAATGAAGCGGTCTCTGATATTTTTTTGTTTACATATTTTTGAAAATGGTCACCCTTTCACTCAAAATTTTAGGACAACTAGTCATATTTTCTAATAACTGTTCGTGATATTAATTAAAGATCTAATTTTGAAGAAAATATTCCTTTTAGAAAAATTCTATGTAAAAAGAATAAAATCTTTTGCAATTTTTGAGAATTCACAATGAAAATCGAACTTCCCCCACTTTTATAAATGTACTATACTCCATTCCAGGAAAAATTATCCGAGACAAAATGGAGCTATTTTTCAGTTTTAAAGATTTAAAAAATGTCGATTAGACTTCATGTAAAGTACTCCCAAAAATAAAATAAAAAAATATCCTTTTCAAATTCTAGGAGCCGCGACATCTGCCAGGTCGATCAGGAATAACAATTTTGGGGAAAATCCTGAGTAAGGTTTAGGTATTTGTGTTGTTCGCAGATGGACAGACAGATGGGCAGACGTATTCAGAAAACCACTTTTTCGGTGTCAAGGACCAACAAAACATGGATTGTCTAAACTACGTTTTCGGAAAAGTAATTTACTACTCGCAGAAGCACGAAAAATTCACTTTTTTGGAATCACAGTCCCACAAAACTAGTTTTTCTGTTGAATCGTCGGCTCTTTTTCCTATTGACACTAAATACATTATCTGTGTCAGGATTGGTTGAGATGACTCGTTGGCAATAACCATTGAAGCATATCTAGCCGAGAGGTCCTAGAGTCCGGGTCGCGACGATGGCGGATTTTCAACAATAACAACATAGCTAGATCACATTCAGTCACCTTCTAGCTGCCGTCTGCTATGATAGGTAGTTTCTATTGTTTCTTCCATCAATACCAAATGAATGCCAGAGAAGTACCCTTGCAAACGGACCACTGACAGCGCGCATTCTTCGCCTCCTCATCCTTGTCTCTTTTTCTTCCCTTATATTCACATATGCATGTACTACACTACTCTAAGCTTAGTGCTTGTGCCGGTTTGGGAGGTGCTTGGAGAGAAAAAAACGCCCACTGAAGTGTAGGTCAGGGCCAGCTCTAATTTTCCAACGAGGGATGAAAATCGTCGTCGCCACGCTTTGATATACAAAGTAGTTGATTTGTCCGGAAACGAAAACTACTGATTAACTTACTCTCACCATTCCACACAGAAGTATACATGAAAAAAATAAATCACTAACAAATGAATGAATGCAATAAAAATTTCATTTCGAAAACAGAGGTCAGTTTTCTTCATTAAAGAAAGCAATCTGGAATAGTGTCAATACATCACATAAAAACAAATAAATCAATTTCATCTAGCAAATATTTCACATTGTTTTCAAATTTAAAATAGAATCGCAAAAATTTCAATTTTTTCAATAATTGCTTCTGAAGCGTAGCAATTTTTTATGAAAAACACATTTTAAAATCGATAACATTTTTACTTATCACAACGTAAAAAGACAAATTAGTAAAAAAACGAAAGACACTGTATTAAAAAATTAACTGTAATTATATAAGCTATCTCATTGATTGACTGGGCTCATCGAAGCCAGATCGCAAGTTCAATTAAGCATATACATCTAATTTTTATTTTCTCATGTAAGTACTACAGAAATATCCTATTGAAATATTTTTGTTTCAGACGCTTTTGCCGTCATTCATCATTCATTATTGTTTCCAAATTACCTTCTAATAGAATTCGTGGAATTGCTCTAGATTGTACTACTTTCGTACATTAAACAACGATCTCAGAGAGTTGAAATACCGTACTGCAATGAGGGGATATTATTTACTTATCTTTCTGATTCATTACTAATTGCTCATGGGTCCTGCAGGGTGAACTTTTAGGTCCTACTCTCGTTCTTTTATATTTAAACGATATGCCTTTCTTGTCGATTCGAAATGGAAGAACAGTTTTTTTTGCCGATGATACGATTGTTCTATTAAGTTAGGAATTCTACCATTGCATTACCTCTTGATTTACGAATCCTTGTTTTTCGCGCGAAATGCCTGTGGTACACAAGACCATATTTTCTGCGAATACAGATGTCTATAATGATATTTAAGGTGCGAGGTCATAAAATCTAGGGGAATACCACGAATTCCATATGAAGGTAATTTTGAGAGCAAGATGCTAGGTAGATAACGTCCAAAGGTTTCAAATGATCTAAAAATATTCTAACATGTACGTTATTTTGGTCCATTGATGAAGCAATATTTTTATGAAAATAAAAAAATGGTAGTTTCCGTAGATTTTGATTTTCTAAAACCGTGTTGTGAGTCTGAAAAGTCTTCGTTTTTCTTGAGAAAATTTCTATTCTCATATAGAAAAGCCTCTGAAATACTTTTGAGAAAACTGACAAAAGACGAATTGGGCAGTGATTTTGAATTTAATTTTTGTTGCCGTTTTTTAAAATTTTCTTAATTTTTGCTGTTTTGAAAATATCTGGAAATATTCCTGTGCGTAAAGACGCATTGAAAATGTCAATTAACCTATGTACAAAAAGAGGTGCACAAGTTTTTAATAAATATTACGAAAATTCATCAAAATACAAATAATTCATTTTTCACAAATAAAAAATTACATGCAACATATAAATATTATTTTACCAGACATTGCCTTATGACATTAAGCGATTGAAAACGATACGCAAGATTAAGTGCTATGTAAAAGTATTTTTTTTTTTTTACGAGAGACTATAGCGAACATGTTAAAGGAAAGTAATATTGATTTTAACAATTGTGTTTCAGCATTATTCATCATTTGAACTGTATAATTCTAAAAGACTAAACATACCTGTAACAGTAATGGTACCTCAGTTTCTGGGTCAATGACCCCCATCACCATCACGTGTTACTTCCCGTTTCCCTAGTTCTTTGAGCAAATTCTGAGATGGCCCCTAAGTTATCTTCTAGAGATGAATGTAACTTCACACTCTGTGCACGTTTTGTAGATTTCTGGGAGGCAATACCACGTGTTTGAAATGATCATTCTCCATGTTCTTGTAACAGTAACTTGATTCCATCACGAATCCAACGATGAAGGATATTAGCCAAATCTGTTGCTGATTTGCGTTTACAACTTGTTTTTATAACACGGGAGCAAATATTTTCTATTCAATTGTTTCCAAGAACGATCATTTTAAACTGTATTTACAATTCACCTTGTATATGAGTTAGGGTTGAAATCCCAGAAGTAAAGAAAACGTGCACAGAACGCTTCTTCCCTTAGTTTTTAAAACACAATTTTACTGAATTCAATGCTTGAAATCAATTTTCCTTTACAATTTAAAACTCTCAAAAATGAAATATTATGAGAGAGAAATGTATTTTTTAACCACTCGTAATTTGTTTGGTTAGACGTTTTTATCATGTGATGATTCAAGTATTATTAGAAGAAAAGTTACAATATTATAATATTAAATAATACGCAAAGGTAAGTGCAATTGAAGTGTCACAAATTAGAAATGAAACAGTTGAACTACCCCAAAAAATATAGTTTTAATATCAGTATGAATAAAATGCTGGTGCAAAGAAATCACTTCTCTTTTATCGACAATTCTTGTCATTGTTTCTTTGTGGTTTCAAGAGCCAGAGACAAAATTTAAATAAGACAAAAACGACTCATAGCAGTAATTTGAAAATATGCGAGAATGTGTCATATACTTAAAGAAAAGAGAAGAAAAATATGGAAATCATTCTCCTACCACATAATTTGAAAATACTATATAATTAATGATTTCATAGATTATAGTTTTGGCACATATTTTGGAGTAATTCTGGGGTATGTTCCGTGAAACTAGTAATTCAGCAACAAACAGAAACACGAACCGCAGCCGGTTTTTACTCGTCATGTGGAATTAATATCGTTTACTAAGGTACCTTTCACGGTGTCTCAAAATGGTCATTTCAACGCAATTCAACTCTGTGTTTTAATATTTATGACCAAAAAATATTATTGAGGATCGAATGATTATATTGTCATTAGAATAAGGAATTTATAAAACATTTCACCATAAATGTTTTGAAAGCATAATGGGAAAATCGATTTTAATGGTTTTCATTTGATCATTTCTTCATAAATATTGAATCTAGACTAGTACTCTATTCTTACATTTGATTTTATATAGAGAATATCTTTTTTACTGCAAAAATTGTAATACAGGCAGCAAGTTTATGAGAGTTAGTCATGAGAATAAAGTGCTAATTGAATGTTTAGCGAAGTTTTGAAAATTTATTTTCATCATCCGGGTAATCACACACACACACACACACACACACAAGCCCGAAGACAACACATTTGAGCTAATTTGATTTTATAATTTGGATGATTATCTCTCTTAATTGAACACATAGTAAGAATAAATGAATACCATTTACGTAAATGTCCTTAGAACTGGAAAAATGTCTGTACAAAATGTTCATGCTTAATGTTAGTAAATAAAGTATGTCACAGATTTAACTTCAGACCCTTAAACATTCTCTACAGATTCTCTTTCGCAAGTCGGTAGCAATTACAAGCAAAAACTATGATTTGCATTGTTTTCCATACGTACAAGACTTCATTTTGTTGTTTCTTTTGGTACTTTGAATTTATTATTTACTTGTAAGATTTTATTCAAACCTTACTACTTTGAGTTCGTGGCCTACATTTAATTAAAACATAATTTTTAGTGCGAAATAATTGCTTGTATTAATATATATATTTAAATGTACTCCAAAAGAATGATATTTCTGTAATATTTCTGGTCAACCTTTCTTTGGTGATCTTTCGACTTTATTAAAATAAATTAGTTGAACAAAGTGTATTATTTTGGGTAATTTTCTGATCGTAAGGTCTTTGAATCCATTAGTAAATAGCGGCTTTGCTTGAATGAAAAATAATTTTACTATGCAATCTTACACATACAGTCACTCTGTTTTGACGTAAATTATACGTATAAAATGTAGAATACCTTAATGGATGGAAGACGATTTCACAGATGAAAACAATGAAATCCCCATCAAGTTTCGAACCCGGCCTGTGAACCTCCGGAGGTTCATGCGCAGCTGTTAACCTCACGACACCGGCGACTAATCGCACCCGGGCTTAATTGCGTTACAATTATCAGATATTTATATTTTAAATTATCCCTTGGGACCGTCGTGATGAGAAGAGGAAGCGAAATTTCACCAAGAAAATTACAGCGAGGCGGCGCCTGCGTCGCCGACGGGGGCGGGGGCGGGGGCGGTGCCGGCGGCCTTCCCGCCAGATGTGAAAGTCGGGAAGCGCAGTCCTCCTGTGAGGGCTCGGGGAGGAGGCGGGGGCTGAGCGTGCACAGTGGGGACGGCTGCAGCAAACAAGGGTGGTAGTGAAGAGGTGACAGTAGGGGGAGGTGACTGTACAATGGCTAGTGGGAGGCAGAAGACAGAGAGAGAGAGAGTGAGAGAGAGAGTGAGAGTGAAAGTGAGGATGTGGTAAAAGGTGGAATGGGGAATGATAGTGTGGGTGACAGTGGTAGATGACCGGTGATTGGTTCTGAAATGAGGGTGACACCAGGTGGCGTGCCATACGCGTCGAGGTGAAGATAGTCGGGAAAGAACTAGGAACATTGTAGAGCTGCAGTGGAGGAATGAGACGTAGGTGTTAAGGTGGGTGGTGACAGTTATGGGTATAAGATAGGAGGTTGTGAGAATACAGTGAGGGAAGTGAAGACGGTGGTGCAGGCTGGATGCGAGCAGGAGGTGCCGTTCTGTCCCTCAGCAAAATCTTGCCGCCAACTGATTCAGTGCCGATTCTGGGCGAAGTCCTTCTCTGGATTTGTGCTGCAGGAGTGAAAGAAGTCACGAACCTCTTTTTTATTTCATTGTATTTATTTTCGTCGAAGAACAGTAAAAATTGTATGCGACATATTCGGAAGAAGGAGAATCTGCGCAAGTTTTCTTGAGCTCCAAACTCTTCCCCACCTCTTCACTATTTTATTTAATCCCCAATACTTAAAAACTCAAGAAAACGTGCGCACAGAGTTAAGATACATTCCTAGTGAAAATAATGCACCTTGTCTAGCAAGCGATGGAAAATATAAATTATTCATTTTTAAATAATATGAATATTAGGAAAGACTTTTATGTATGTCGACGGAATTTCAAGTATTCTATGTACTTGGAACCAAGCCAATATTTTTGTATTGCTTAAGTGAAAAAATGGGAGAAATTATCATACTTCCAAAACTTCGTACAAAAATGTATACAGCTCACACAAAGAACCTTAAACATTCAATTATAGGAATTATTCGATTCTTTGATCATTTAAATACATAATGATGATGTTGATGATAATAATTATTATTATAATAATTATAATAATAGATAATTTTAAAAGAAATGTAATTTTCTATAACTCTTATTTTGTAGATTTGCTTTGAAACGAAGAGCTTAGGAGCCAGAATGAAAATTTTTAAACAAACGTTTGGCAATAAAGTGTTTTCCGGAAGTTTAAAAAGACTTGTAAACTGAAAGTCTTTTGGTACATTAGAGTCCAAATTTAAAAGACCACATCCTAATGTAATACAGCATATAAATGTAATGAAATATTATTAATAATATTTTTATAAGCCTTTTCAGCATTTTCTCTCACATCACGAATACGTATTATTTTAAATGTTCTGTAAAGTGTCTTAATAGTTTTCCCGTATTTTGAGATGAATATTAATCAATGATGAACATCATGACCCCTTCAGTTAATGATTTTCTGATCAATCTTTCGCCCATTCTGAAAGTACGTATTTGTGATTACTTTTTGAAAGAAAGGTTATCTACTATCTTTGTATTGTTTGTGGAACGTACCAAAAATAATGCCTTCCAGAAAACCTTCATGAACTTCTGCTTGCAACAGAAAATATTTTTATGCTTCTTGTACAATGAAACAGCTTGTACAATGTAGATTGTTTTGTGATGTTTTACAGTAACTATTACAAGTATCTAACTTCCGATTAACTATTAAGATAACCTATATGATCTATGACTAATTTCCAATACGCACAGAAAATGAAAGAAAAAAATATGCAATTTCCGTCCATGTGAGGTGTATCTATGGTTTTGTGAGATACCCAGGAACTCGAGAAAAATCCAAAAGCAATGAAATAGTTTTGGTTTTAATTGAAAAATGCAAATATTTGATTGCGTTGTTTCGCCTAATAGCATAATTCCCATCTTTTTTTTTTCATATTCTTGGTATGAAAGGAACTGTTGTACTGTACACATTTTATTCTGTTATTCCAGTATTAGTGAAAACTATTTTTACTAAAATAATTTAATGCAGTATTATGAAAGAATCTTTTGTTTGCTCTTAATCAGTATGCCTTGCTACTTTTTGAAGAACCGATCTGAGTAGTTTTGTTCAGTAGCGGTTTTTCTATTGGAGGCAGTTAGTATTTCATAATTTTAGAAAATATGCATTCAGATAAAATTTTGTCAGTTTGCTTTTTATGTATTACTTTTATCATTTATTATTTAATAATTATTACTTCAACATTCTTCTCAATGAATTGAGATATATCTCGTGTAAGTCGTGCCATTGAAATCATTTTTTGATCGTTGAAATTGCAAATAGTTAGATTTCCAGGCGTAGACAGTTGCCCCTGAATATCCAATATATCACTAACGAAAACCAGTCATTTGTTCAATTACATCCGTTTAAAAAATGAAGAATCTGCCTTTAAATTTGGTAGCACGAAGATAATATAATAAAATGTTTCGCTCAAAGATAAAGTAATTTATGTTATTAACAAAACTGGTGTCTGAAATAATGTACGTCTATTCCATTTGGTTTTCTGGTCTTTATTCATGTTATTCTCTTTATTCACTAAGCAATGTTCGTAACACATTCCGTTTTGTATCTGAAAAATAAACCTTTTATTTACCTATAAACAGATTAGCTATATTTTTTACTATTAAATAAATTATTGAAATGTTCAGATGTAAAGGTAGTCTGCATAACTGTGATGATGTAGTGTGAATGGCCAGAGGTTCGAGAATCATTTTGATGAGTCCTCGGTTGATTTTTTCCAAACATGGCTTGTTGTGGAACGATTTAACGTTGTATCTTCTTTACTGTTGAACTTTTGTAATATGAATGCCAGTTCATTAGGTGTAAAAAATACTCAGTAGATTTTGATTCCTCAAGATGACCGATCTCTATGTCATTATTTTCTTGCCCTTACAATAAATGAACATATTTATTTTGTGTTTAATATTATTCGTTTGTTTACATCTTAGTGTTAAAAACACTGGATATGACTTAAACGCTGAGTCGCATAATAGTAATAACTGGGTATAATTAACGTACATAGCTTTGGTGTGTAGTGCAATATTATATAATAAAACAATGATTGCCTATGAAAGATGCAATTCTCATCGAAGCTTCTGCCTTCTATAGAAATAAAGCAGGAACTTTCCCGCTTGGATGAAATCAGGAAAGGTAACGGCGAGAAAAAAAAGCGGAGTTAATACATCATTACAAGGCGACCCCTAAATAATGCGTGGAAAAAGAGGAGGAAAAACAGCTGGACATTAGGAAGCGCGTCCAACAGTCGTAAAGCGCTGCGGGCCGCGCGCATGGGCTGCTGGGCCGCGCGGGCAGCCTGCGCGGCGCGGTCGCCAGGAGCGGCCGGCGCCTGCCCGTAATAAAGGGGTCTGTATCAATTCGGGCTTCCGGTGGAACGATCGGCCGGGCCGGCCCAGAAAAAACACTGCCGCCAGCACCGCAGAGGAGCGCGATGGAGGGTGGTGGAGCGAGCAAGGCCGACGAAGGGCGGAGGAGAACGGTGGCGGGCTGTGGAGGACGGTGGAGGGCGGTGGAGGTAGGTGGAGGGCGGTATATGACTGTGGAAGGTGGTGGACGGTGGAGAAGAGCGGTGGAGAACGGTGGAAGTGGTAGAGGACGGTGGAGGGCGGTGGAGGTAGGTGGAGGGCGGTATATAGCTGTGGAAGGTGGTGGACGGTGGAGAAGAGCGGTGGACGGTGGAGGTGGTAGAGGACGGTGGTGGGCGGGAGAGCGGTGGTGGGCGTTGGAGAGCGGTGGAGGATCATGGATGGTGGAGAAGAGTGGTGGAGGGCGGTGGATAGGTGGGAAGGTGGTGGTGGCGGTGGATAAGATAGTGAAGGTGCTGGCTTTGACACCCACAATGACAACAGCAATGTTAGGCGGGTTAGCAGTAGTTTTGGACAGCACAAGAATAGCAATAACAATAATAATGATAATAATGGTAATAATACTAACACTTCTACTAACAATAATATTATTAAAACTAATAATGAGATGAGAGCGTCAATGAATATGGAGGACTTTGTATGTGAAGAAATGGTTATTCTACGTTGGTAACGGACAAGAAACGCCCCCTGTAAAGATGAGAAAAGGGACGATAATGAAAAAGGGCAACGACATCATGAAAATAGTGAATCTGCTGATGTTGGAGGCAGATGTTGAAGTTGGGACGACCAAGTTAGATGCTGATAGTAATATGAAACAAGTTGTCAATAGGAGTTCTGGCATCAGTCTGGTTGATTGCAAAAGGACGAAATGCAGAAGTAGTTCGTGCGGGATCAAGGCCCGTAAAAGCAAAGAGCAGCAGTCCAGGGAGAGAGATGTTCGCCCCAGTTCCGCAGAGCGACCGCACCGCCGCGCCGTAAGGGCCCATGAGCGGCCGAGGGCTGGCGGCCGCCTCATCGCGAAAAGCGCCGCCTGGCGCTCGCCGCGTCGATCTTTCCTGAGGGCCGCGGGCCTGAGGCGGGGCTGGGCGCGGGCGGGGTGGCGGGCGGGCGCCTGGCGTGCACGCCGGGGCTAAGAGGCCGGGGCTGGAGGCCGCGCGGCGCCGCCGGCGCATGCGCGCGCTGGCCCGCGGGGCACGACGGCGCACGAGCGCCCCGCCTCCATCCCCGCCACGACGCCCGTCCCCGGTCTCGCTCCCGCCCCGCCCTCTGCACCCGCCACTCGCTCCATAGGAGCAGGCGGCTGGTTGGACCTGTTTTCGCGGCTTCTCTTCAACATCCTCCCTTTCTCCTCTTTTTGCAATGTTTTTCACAGCAATATTACACACGAAAAAATCGCGTTTTTAAAGAAATTCAGAATGTCCACTTATATATTTAAATATGTTGTCAGAGATGTGTACTATGACATTGCTGTCTTCATGTCAACTTCGAAGTGGCTGTTGTATGTCATTATGTTGATCTGAAGGAGACTGAACAAAAAACGTTTGATGTAAACGATCAAACATACTACTCTTTTGATAGAAGACACAAGAAAATATTTTTCACATGTTCGGTAAATTTTTCCATATTTCATTCTTCAGGAATATTTATTATTTTCAAATATATATAAAAGCTTTCATGTCTTTAACCATTATATCTAATAATATAAATTGATATAAATTGACTATTTCATGCCTTATTTTCCGTTCCGAGACTCGGGGCCATCAGGTCCGCTTTTCCGTCTGACCACACAAATTTTGCTACGCTCCTTTCACCATCTAGCGGAGAGAGAAGGTATCATTCGAGAGACGAAGTAGGCGATTTGAATGTTGTTCAGAGGCTTCCTTTAGGCTTGAGCATATTATACATTTACATACTATAAATCTACTTCATGAAAAAGCCGGCTTCATTTTCCTTCCAAAGAAAGGCGTACACAGGATTTTTTCTTCCTTAAAAAATCCACAGTTTCGTTCGAGTATGAACTCGCTAACTTCAATGCTACAGCATACTTTCAACAACGTTCTTACTCCATCCGCTACTCTTTATACCAGTGATTCCATTTTTAAGGCCGGTGTAAAAATAAGAAAATATCTCAGAACGAAACAGAAATATCACTAATGCGTTTCAAAAAAAAATAGTATTTTTGTTTAAATTAAATGGGCTCTTGGATTTTTATGAGAAGCATTTGCGACATTCTCTATCGATAATTCTCTTTCTGGTGTTTATATTTGCACTGAGAGAATGTTTCACACTCGTACCTACGACGTGATCAATTTTTTCACGGCAAAAGTGAGGGCGAATTGCATGCAATTTTAAAGAATATTTAGTAGGTTGCTTTAACTCATATTTGATAAAGAAAACAAACATTTATGTATATCCTTCACACATCAGCCCTTAATAATGTCGAGAAGATACAGTTTGATTTGTATTTTCGTTACTTACCGAAAGATATATGATAGTACAAGTGTAAGGTTTTTGTTAGATATAAAAATTAGTTTAAGTTGTCATGGACATAGTATATCCTCTCGTGTACATTAATATTTATTGGGCAAGTATTCACTTAGGTAATTATCCAGTTTCTGGAAATATAACATTGTTTAATTTTATATTCAATATATTTCTATTTGTATAATTAATTTAGTTTCGTTAGAAAAGTTAATGAAATTTTATTCGAATTTTCCTCTCCTCTAGTGCTACTGATGATGGGATACGTTTCCCGAAACAAGTCATGTCTGGATAATTATTTATAATATTCAATATTTTGTTGTGATTGAAATCTCTTGGATCCTTACTAAGCACTAATATTCAATCGCTTGCTTCGTGATTTTAACATAGTTAAAAGACAACCATAAATGATATGATTGATATTGAGATATCTAGCACTTTAAGAGGATACCTTTCCATGACGTTCATTAATCTACATCTACGTGAGATTACTAGATACCTATTTTCATAATAATTTCGTTTTGGCACAAGATATCGACATTATACATTCGAAATATATGTTTTACATAATTTTAACGTTTCATATGCTTTTAATAAATTAATAATATTGTGTATTTTAATATAATAAATTCGACTACGTAACATATATCTAGCAAAATCAAATCAACAACAAAAAAAAAGTATAAATGAATGTGATTGAATGAAGTAATCTTATTGGAAAAATGACCATTCTTTTTGGAATGTATACAAATACATTGTATATAGCGAATTTGCCTAGTCTTTATAATTATATACAGTTTCTTCAATTCGGATTTAAAAATAAAACGTCATCAATATAGGAAAGAAATCATTGTATATATATTAAGATAAACGTTGAGAAAATTACATGATTTAAATATAACAATGCTATATTTGTATTTATTTATTTATTTATTTATTTATTTATTTATTTATTTATTTATTTATTTATTTATTTATAATACTTAAATATAACAATGTGAATTTAAATAGTATGTGTGTGTCAAAATCTTTGAGTTAAAAATATAACAATCTATTCCCAAAATTGTATGAAGAAGTATTGCTTTTGTAAAATGAATTAACAAATGAAATGTTCAACAACATTCGAAACACAATTTTGATTCACATGGAAAGCAGAGAATCTGTTTCTAACCAATATGGTTAATGCACTATGGTAAGGGAAATTGAAATTTATCTATCAACGAGATAATTTCTTGTTGTACTACTATGTGATTATGACATTATTTTAGTATATTAACATGTTTTAAATTTCACAAAACTCACGGAACGATTTACACTGCGGCAACACAAGAATTGGAAGTACTGTAAGATTCAAAATATAAATTACGGGAAGAATCACAAGGTACGCACACATCTCACTCTTAAAGAAGACGAGCAACATTGAGCAGATATCGCCTTCAGATTCGTCCTCAACAGATAATTTCAACTAGAAGCCCAGCTCTACTTGAACGGGCCGACGAGCTCGCAGACTGGCAAAAACAATGCATTTCGCCGTGGGTTTTTAGGCTTCGGGAACGGAGCCAGGTCAAGGTTTAGCACTCCGACAAAGAAGATGTGTACATTTCCCTCTCTAGGTCATGAATGCATCTTCCTCTTGAAGGTAGAAGACATGAAATGATTGCAATGGGTTAACATTATACTCCTATTGAACAAAGATGTGTCCCAAAAAATTCAAGATAAAATATCACTTGAAATGTTTTAATGTTGCTCTAAATTTCGGACCTCTTTGACGAACGGAAGTGGAAATCTTGGCTAGTTTTGTTCCATATGAAATCCAATATTTACCCAAAGGAAACGGTTTTAAGGGAAAGAATGGAATTCCGTAATAACACGAATTGTCAAAGAGCTCCTTTCAATTGTTAGTAATACTATATTTGCTTCACTTACACAGTGTTGATGATTGTAGATTGTATTTTAATCGTGCAGGATTAAATTTCCTTATTCCGTATAAATTTCCTTATTCCGTATATTATGTGTACTTTAGCACAACAGCTCTTTACGTCCTAAGGCCTACCAGCGGCGTCCCGTCTTGAGGTAATAGTTCCTATACTGTCATAAAACTCTTATGTGCAAGTATCTACAAGCACACATTTCCGTTCGTTTTCCGCCAAAAGTGACGAATCGTTGAATACTGGGGCAGAGTTATGTCACTTGCTAGCGCTCGCCAGCCCCCGCTGGCCCCCGACCTCCAGCGACGGCCTTCTTGACCTGCTTCCTTCGCTCTTGACATTACACTTGACGCTCGTCATCCTTTCTTCCTACATTCTTCCCAGATTCCCCAGCTAGCTCAGCCAGTTTGCTGCGGATTATGTCGCTCGCCGATAGACCTGGTAGACTCGTTTGTCGAGCGCGCGCCGGTCGCCGGCTGGCATTGCCCTTTCAGGGTTCGCGAGCCTTGAAATTGTGCCTGCGCTGCGCCAAGCTGGCTCGCAGGAATTTCTGCGCGCAGCTATTCTCTGCGTGGAGAATGCCGGCGCGAGGCGGGGACGGCGGAGGCGGCGTTCGGCAGCGGTTGGGGCCAACCACGCCGCGCGCGATTCGCCAGGCGATGCAACACACGCGGGCGCTTCTTAGAACAATGCAACCGGCGAGCGCGCGGCGCGGGGACGGAGGCGGTGGCCACGGGCGCGATCTTTGTCCGGGCGAGGCCAGTCACCACCACCGCAACCGC
>BOPP01000126.1:1548182-1597201 GCA_017312745.1 Gryllus bimaculatus | reverse complement strand
GTTGCGGTTTCTTCGGGGCGGGGGCGGGACGCGCCGCTCAGGTGGTTCCGGCACTCTCGCTGGACATCCTTCCGGCGGTGTGTGAGCGCTAGCTGCAATAACCAAACCTTCTGGAAAGTTTATATCAATAAAAATACCCATATCTATCCCTTGAATTTGGTGAGATAAAATGAACATACTCGCGCGAGTAATAACGTTATGGAAGAGCAATGACATCCAGAAATTACAATTACTCCTCCATACGCTTGGGTTGGTGTAGAAATTGATTTTTTGTTTGATAGATTAAGTCCACGTCGCTTCTCTATTTCTTTGAATGGTTGTACTACAATCTTAGTAGTTAAATATACGTTTATGTACGGTTTATTTTCTGTACGTTGAGGTTACTAAATAATATTGAATAGTCAGTTACATTTTCTATTTTGAAGTCTATCAATTAGGAAAATGTATACGTAGTTGGACTTTATTTCTGCTATCAGTGATCGAGAGACCCCGGGCTATAGAGACTGTAACATCAGCAAAATGAGCCATGTAGGTCTTTTATTTTGGGGATGTCCGCGACTTAAAAATTACATGATGCATGAGCTTGTGGAGCGTAGAGGTGAGCTTTGTGGGAATCCTGCTAAGATTAGTCTTGAGTTAGCACGGCGGTTGCTTGTATTAACCATAAATATCACATGTCTGATTTGGTCATGCTTAGCGGAGAATAATGTTAGAGTCACGTACGAACATCCAGAAACGAATATCGATTATTTACTTAATACCCTTGTACATATTTTATCTTTAGAGCACTTTTCGATGCAGTTATTTCTCGAAACAATATAACAGTGTTACGTATTTTTATCAAAATTGATTAAGCAACCAAGTCGCAATAGTTTGCTCGAAAATCCTTTAAAATTGATCATATATAATTGTAAAAAAGAGAACGATGAAAGAAGTTAACTGACCATTTTCCTGCAACATACTTTTAATTCGTTGGGCGAAAGACCCCAAGGGGGCGAAAAAGCCCAATGAGAGCTGTAATGCTAACGGAGAAAAATTATTTTTTTAATGTAGTTTGTTTACCAAACGTTTACGTTAACTCAAGTTTGAGAACAGAGATATTTGTATCTTTTCCTCTGAATAAATAAGAAAAAATAGTTATAAAACGGAATAGACAAGAAAACATATTTTCTCTGCCAAACGCAGCCGATTAACAACCTACAACGTAAACAAATAAGGAGAACACACAAAGCGTTCGGCGTGACCCTAAACACAAACCATCTTTCTCCGAAAGCTCAAGACTTTGAAAAGGACTTTTCGTATTGATTAAGACAAATTAAATTTAAAGATATTATCAAACTATGGAATAAAACAAGTATATTTCGTTTCTAAACGAAACTCCGTAGTGTAAAGGAAATCCTGTGTTTTATAAACAGTTGCTAGTACTGTTTTAGGCGGTAAAAGTATTTTCACAATGCATTATCTGATTTATAAGTTTCTTGCTAGTTTCTCATTTCAACACACAAAGCATTAAAACATACGAAGTTTTTCTTATAGAAAATAAATAAACTAAGGTATTTTGCTTACGCAACGTACGAGTTCGTGCAAAAATGTAAGGTAAAGGACTTCCATGATTATCTCCCAAAATATCAAAGACGCTTTCGTTCACCAGATATTTACATATCAAGCAGTGGCGAATATCGACATCAAGTGAGGTGTCAGGGGCATGTATTTCGATGTGATATTAAGTATTTTCCGTTTATGAAAGTAATTTCGACAATAAAGAAGATGTAATTAAAAACATTTATTTTATTCAGGACTTGCCATTGCTAAAATTACCTAACGTTAGCACACATTCTGTTTTTTCTTGCAAATTAATATAGTTATTTTGAATGAGGTTTTGAGGTAATAATCCTTGTAACTGACGCCTAGATCCACCACTAACATGAAGACACCAGAACTAACAAGAAATTAAATAATCTCAAATACTTCTGAGAGTTATTACCTGTAAAACAAGTGTCTTCTCATAAATGTTTCCTCTTCACACTGTTAGCGGCTTCATGAAGAGTTTTTGAACCGCACCTCGTATGCCATCCGTTTCGCTCTTCACAAGTAGCAATAAAAGAATATTATATTGTTTCCGAAACCTTGGTCAATATCCACCTTATAACCCACACACCAGTTTATATGGATGACGAAATAAGAACGCACTCCTCGTATAGTGAAGAATTCCACAACGCACTTTACGGAGAGTCACCGAATTTAAGTGCAGTTAGAGCGTGGAAACCTGCCAAAATTTCTTGCTCCCTCAAGAAATATACCGGCTTTTCCCTCCCTCAAGAAGTATCCCGGCGAACTCGCAGACGGTACAAACCGAACGAAAGGAGCTCCCCAACCCCGGGAAGATCCTCACCCAAGCAACGCGCAAACTGAACGGCAAGTGATTCGAAAAATACATTAATGGCTGGCGCGCGATGATATCGGACATCACACGTCTGCGCGTGTAGAAAAGTTAACGACGGAAGTTAAAGTCGGCCGTAATGACAATTAAACCGCCGCTTTATAAAAGAATATTAATCGGTTATCTTCCTTAGCCTGGTTGAAGTCGTTAAGACAGTAATTCTAAGTTATCTTGAAGACATAGAAGAGCGTAAATATTTTTTTAGAATCCTTGATATCTGAACATGCGGGAAAATGCTTCACATGGCGCTGTTTATTTGATTGAAAAAAGAATCAATGAATGACTTGATAGTGAAGTTATAATGGAAGAAATATTCCTCAAGCTTTGATAAACTTGGTTACTTCCTACTTTTCCTTTCATTATCACAGAAGTTAAGAGGCATTCTATCCCTTAAGAAGCCTCCGAGATAACCATAAAATTCATGTAGATAATGCTGAATAATTTCAAAATCTACATTGGAACGAAATCCCTAATAATTACACGACTGACTCATGATGGATTCCGAAAACCACATATTACCATAAGAAGGTTTGACTGTCGTAGTAGTTTCCTGAGCAACGTTGAAACGTATTTTAACTACGTCTAAAGTACTGATCATATACACATCTTAAAAAATTACATCCACCATACATCATACACAATAATATTTATTCGGCCGTATAATTGGATTTGCCCGTCCCAGGGTACAGTTCGCATGTCTTGCTTTCCGTTCTACAAACGTGTGATATCGTCTGGTCGGCGTTCAATGGGTATATAATGGTAAACAACGTTGCTAACAGACATTGTTAAGGGCAATGAACAATGGAGGTGTGGTACTATTAATTCCCTTCGAGGAAATCTGATTGGTACCATTCTACGTATTTGAGAGGTTTAGAAAACAATGGAATACCTGAATGATCAACATTAAACAGTGTGCAAGACAGCGACAAAATTTTTGTTGAGAAAACGAATATAGATAACACTAGTGACCTGCAGCAGCAAAAAAGCTGTTGAAAGAAACCATATCAAATTGGTTTACAGAAAGTAGCACGCACACTGCTTAAAAAAAGTTAGTAGTGTTATACGAAACTTTTTAATATATATATATATATATATATATATATATATATATATATATATATATATATATATGTGTGTGTGTGTGTGTGTGTGTGTGTGTACGCACCAAGGACGTGGCTATTCCATAACGCAAGCTGTGTTATAAGCAGTGGCGCGCTGAGTATGATAATTCAGTTGGAAAAGCGCAGTTTAGAATATGCGGAATAACGCATCAAAAATTTGCATTTTTTAGTAAAAATCGAAACTGTTTCATTGTTTCTGTATTTTTGCGTGTTTCTGAGCATCTAACAAAACCTTAAAGCTCTCTCAAATGGGTGGAGGCCGCAATGTATTATTTCAATTCCTGGGTTCACTGGAAATTCGTCATTCAGATTATGTCAACTGTAGTAACTCTGCATTTCAAGAACGACAGAAGAGAAAAGAAAAAATAAAATTAAACAAGAGACAAAATATAAAATAATTTTTAACTGTTCACTCCAGTGTGGATAAATGATACTTTTAGTCAGATAATGCAGCAAAATGATATAGATCTCACTCGCCCCCCATCCTCCTCTTGTCATCGACTTTTACAGGAGGACTCGCACAGTTCATTTCAGGTTTTCCTACAGGAATAAAATAAAGGTTCTTTAAATTAACACAGAAGCATTGTGATATAACACACCGAACCACTTCACCGACTCAAGACTGACCCAAAGAAACTTGTGTTGTAGGGAATGAAGAGGAAACGTCCGGAGTACGACAATGATGAATGAGAATGTAAAAAAGTGAATTAGACATAATTCTATTTGTTTGAAGAGATTAGAAGAAACGGACGAAATATATTTTCCGTATGTTAAGAAAAAAGTAAAGTACTCATGCCGACAAAGAAGGGATAGCAAGAGCGCTACTAATTCATTACTGACAAATGCAAGGCCATCAAGGAGGGTATGGAAAAAACAGTTGTACTCACACGTAGAAATAACAAACTAGGTACTACACTCCTAAGAATATATAATTGCATAATTTGGACCAGTTTTGTATTTTTTATATCCTTGCTCTCAGTAAAGATGCAATTGACACCAAATATTTCCCTAATCGATCGACAATCTATGTACTCATTATCAAATATAATAAGTTAATTACCATGGGCCTGTAAAGAGAAAATGAGAAACGAAAAGTTGGAAATCGGTCCAAATTGCCAGTTTTGGAGTCGTAATCTCCTAACCTGGACTTCAAACAAAATACACGAATAATAATAAATTGCAAAAATAAATCTTTATTTAAAATTGCATTACTACAATAAATAGACGATAACAATAATATAGATGAATTTGTTGAAAGAAATGACATTCTTCTCAGGAGTATGAAAACAGTTCACTCATTTATTTAATGAATTTTACGTCTGGTACTTTAACTCTAGATGACGTTCACAAAGAATAATTTCAACATTTTGAATTGAACTTGCCCCATAGGTTTAAAATGCTTCAAAGTCAAAGAAAGCACTGTGTTTCTTTGTAAAGGAAACGTTAAGTATTGCACTCCTTTTGTAAACAGAAAACTTCAAAACAAATGTTATGAGTAAATGGTTAACAACTAACATGGCGGCTAATAACTTTAATTTTCACTTTTGCGATTTATGCAGAAATATTATTTACGCTGGGTTTCATTTAAACACAGCATTATGAACTTGTAATCTCCATCCCAGATCCTGGCTCTGGATCTCATCTTTTTCATTGCCTTATCATAGAAAACCAGCTGCTTTTTGGTGAATTATACTTGTTTCTCTTTTCTATTGTTCTACGTGCTGTTTATATGGACTGAACATTTTTATAACTTCTCTTAGTGGTTTTATGCTTCTTCCACTAGCCGGTAACTCAGACGCGTTAGGAAGTGGAGATAACTTGCAATCCTCGTCTTAAACCTTTTACTTCCATTGGAACGGTTTAGTTAAGCAAGCTTTTTTGAATCAAGTTTTGCAATTCGTTCAAAAATAGAAACAGATAACGCTGTACAAGTATATTTAGAGTGACATTACACTTACTATAGTACTCGTATTTGAAAGATAACGAAGTATATGTGTAACTTAGAGCATAAAATATACAATTACCAACTCCTACCTTTACACGCATTGGCTTAAGATAAACCAAAAAAACGGTACTACTATAACACTGAACCTGTATGATTAGATGACTGTTATACACTGTCTGTTCACGGACATTCGAAAGCGGTTTTACTGAGCATCAATGCCATCTTATATTATCCAAATGCTCTTATTTATACTCGTGATGGTGCAGTCCAATTTAGGCAACGGTCCATGTTCGGCTCTATATGTTACTTCTCGAATTCTATTTCATATTACAGCCTTACCAAAGGTGTCTGTTAAGTTGTCTAATAAAACCCGTTTCCTACCTTTCCTATAATTACCAAATAAATGTTAACACTAACGGGGTCGTTTTCTTCGTCCACAATTGGGTCCGTTTGCAGACGGTTACTGAATTGTCATTATGCATGTATTTGTATTTAGCCACTATATGTCCCGTAAAGAGCAATTGGCCTCGGCCACGTTAGATCCTAAGGTTACCAGTCGGTCACCCAACCAGGAACTCGTGATGTCTCGAATTCACTTAACCTTCGTGACTTCAGGTTGTTAACGAATTCGGCTAGCGACGCCGGTTTCGCGGTCGTGACCTTTCAGTAGAACTATTCCAGGATTCGCTTGTATAACTGAGGGGAAACCACAAAAACCCGAGTCAGGATGGCCGACACGGGAATTGAACCAGTGCCTCCCGAATGCGAAATCAGCGCGTTATGCTCAGAGCCACATCGCTGGTCATCATGCATGGGTAAAGTGTAAAGCTGAATTTAATAATTCGTCATATTCACGGGGGTTTCCTTTATTATATTAGTCTAATAAATTGAAACAATGTATATGTTGTAATTGATTGTTGTGCAATACCCTATAATGCCAGCGAATTTGACGAAACGCTCGGAAAATTCTTCTAGGTTCTAATCTGTTTGTTTTACATGATGCTGTAATCCATGACCCGGCAAATAATAATTAATGGTGGCAGATTTAGATATTTATAAACAAACGCCTGTGTGCTCATCATTTACAGTTCTATTTTTTCTTTAGTTTCTTCGAGAGGTATTTGTAATCTTGTAGTCTACTCAATGCATTTCCATCAAGAAACAAGTACGACAATACATCTTAACGTATCACGTTCATAGCTTTTGCTATTCTTAAACATTGTAAAAAGTAATATCAATACGTTGAGAGCCATACTGAAAGCGGTGTCATAAAAAACGAAACATAACCAGACATAACATAGAAACATCAACTTACGTGGGGCAAACTAGAAAGAAAGGGAACAACAGATACCAACCACAAAAGCAACGTAACATTGTATACTTGAATAATGGGTACTTTCGAACAAAGTAATGTAAAGCGACGCACCTCAGGCTGACATGCCGCAGCGAAATATTACGTGCAGTGGCGGGCGCGCGCTGGCGAATAAACCACAGGCGCGCCGGCATCCTCCAGTCCCACCGCGCGCTGCGCCAAGCATGCGCGGCGGCGGCTCCCGGACAGATCAGAGGCTCGCCCGCGGCTCGTAACCGTAAAACAAACGGGAATAAATAACCGGGCAAATGTTTGAGTTGCTTCTTGCCGACCGCTCTTTCGAGCCGCCGCCACCGCCGCCTCCGTCGCCTCCGCCGCTCCAACGCTCGATACCGCCGTGCCGCCGCCGCCGCCACCGCCGCCGCCACGGCCGCCACCGCATCTTGTAAGCCGCTGTGTGAATGATGGTGATGATTGCGATGAGCGATAGTCGAAAAATTCAAACGAACACGTTCGAAAGGAAAGTAGTAAATAAATATCTGCAAAATGCACGCATGCGTCGCGCAGGGGAATAAATACCTGGTGACACACTGTCCCCGCTCGCAGACACTAACGAACAATTCCATGTATCAAAGCTGGTACGTGAAGTTGAGGTATTTGAAACGACCTTATGCTATAGACCGCACTTTTTATGGGAAATGGCCATCGATTAATTACGAATATAAAAATAAACATTCAGAGCAAAAACTTGGATCTCTGTAGGTCTTTCTACTCTTTCCCAAACTTAATTGTGTTTGTACATTAAAGACCCGTAATAAAATGTGCTTAACGAGAATAATAAACTACCAAGGAATTTGTAGGCAAAACGCAAGATATAAGGAAATAATATCACAATACAGATAGTTCTTTAGTTGAACATATATGATCTATTTGGAGCACATTTTTCAATTTTATACCCACTTCCCTCCAGCCATTTCCAGGCCCCCTTAACCATTTACAAAGCCATATATTTTATGTCCTCCACAGATCTTCTCCCTGCTATCCAGCACCCTTCTCTAGCACCAACCTCCCTATTCCTTTTTACAGATGTTTAGTTACTGCAAAGGTGAACGCATGAACTCAGAATCTCTCCGTACAATTTGACATTTAACTGTTGAGTGGACAAGAGCATTTACAAAATACTGTCAACATTTTGTGGGCGTTACAAACCGTACAAATCCATCAAATTTAAGTATGAATTATCTGACAACTTGAATACATCATGAATTTTAGAACGAATTTTTAATGTTAAAAATTGTATATTCACTATAAATTTGTCTGAAAATGGATATATAACGTAAGGGAATGCTTCTCCATGACATTATGTTCGTTTTCTGTTTGGTCGTTTCCCATGTTGAGTAGGGATTCGACAATGTATGATTTTAGACTATTTATGATATTTACATCCGAATCACTGATTTCTTTTCACGTGGTTACATAAGAAGAAATAATAATTTGGGCAATCTTATTACAATTACACTACTCTTCCTATTACTACTTACATTATTCTTCTCGCATGCAAGTATTGCAGACGGAATGAGATTATTGTGGATCTTTCTTTCAAGTCAACGCCATTTAATACTAACTGGCTGAACGAACGATAATTATACGGTAAACGCTCGTCAACACAAATTACAAGAGACTGAAATAATCGCTGTTCTCGTTATAAACATTCGTGTTATTCGATTTTTATTTATATACTCATTGCTACGTTTCTTTAGCGGACCAAAATTTTGTTCGCTTGACGACGAATTTCGTGTTAAGCGAGTTCGTGCAAACGAGGGTGAACTGTAAAATCCATTCTCCAAATATATTAAATATGGATTTTATATAAAGAATACATCCTCTCTTCAAATCTACCATTACGCGATACTTGGGAGAATTGCCTGATTAGAATTTAAAAATTCATAAGTCGACATTTTCTCCAGTTAAGAAAATTCTCTTGAACTCAAAAACCTGTTGTAAATGATTTTTCATCCATCTACGTCTGTAGAAAGTGTTGTCATGTGCTCACTTCACGACCACACGGTGGACCAAGTTTTGTGATAAAAACAGGGACAATTCTCCTTTTGAAACAAAATTTCCTAGAAACACGTAACACGTTGTGGCAACTAAAATAATGTCGATTTTTCTTATTCCTATAACACAGTAGCTCCCGCATATTTCGGACGTTTAGCGCGTTCTCGGAGAAACAGTACGCTCGATTTTGCAAAAAAGCCAGAAAAGCGTTAAGTGTCGAGAATTTCTTCGTTCCGGTGGGCTGAAGGCGCCGCGATTGCGTCTTTTTTGGGCGCCTCATAACGACTGGCGACGGCCGTTTGGGCGGGCAAGAAACACAGTAGTAAACTAATATAAGTGTACCGCATGGACGCGGCTAGTGCGGCGCGGGTTGGCGGAGATGGGTGGGGCGTGCGAATCGGTGCGGGGTCGCGTGCGGCCGCCATCGCTGGCTAGTGGCCCTCGGCGGCGCCGCGCCGCCCGACCTCGCCCATCCTCTGGCGTAGCCTCGCCCGCACCACGGCTCGCCCACGGGCGTATTGGACCCCAGCAAAGGGAAATTCAGCGACAATATCTCCTCTACTATCAAATTAAACAGTGTTCTTGCATTCTTTAGAGTTTGAAATAGTTATTGAAGCAGCGTTTCAAGTCGGTGGCACTAATAACAAATTCGACAACATTTTTTGAAAAAAAAGCTCGACATCCATCCAAGATTAATGTTTTGGAATCATTTTGGTTTATACATTAACAAACACAGCTCAAAAACAGAAGGCCTTTTTTTGCATGGAGTAAAACGACATTGTTTACGCGAAGATAAAACAAGGAACCGCATCTTCCTGTAGTTTGAATATTTCGGGTCAGCCTTGCGATATTTCATGTAATGAGGTTGAAACCGTGTCCGAAATTATTTCTTCAGTGCTAGCGCTAAGTAAGGTCGATTTAGCCGAATCAATTTTTGGAAAACTGGTAAGTCAATTTGATCAGATTTCTTAACTAACTAGAAGGGGAAGATTCCAAAGAAACACTGAAAAATTCATGAAACAAAGAAAAGCATCGTGTTCGGAAAGAAAACAAAAGAAAACAATTGTTGAACAGAAACACTTTCGAAATTAATGTCTATGCATTGCAGGCGCGACAAGTCAAAAGCAAATAATGATACAAACAAAGAACAATTACAAAAAATTCTTTCTGAAAAGCAAGTACAGAGTAAAACAAATTGTAAAAATATATTCTTATGAGAAGTTTGGGTGTAAATACACTATTTGACATTCCACATTTCATAAGAAAAAGCTTTGTAATTCCACCGTTCACACGAACGAGCTGAAAATGCCAAGACGTAATAATTAATTATTATTGTCATGTGTGGTCTGTTATTGAAACCTCTTGGAATATACGGACTGTTGCTGTCTATTTTATATCAAAGTTAATAATCCAGACTTCGCTCAAAATGACACAAACCAATATTGAATGCTGAAGGCCCTTCATGTTGCAATGTAGGTATTCGTAATGTGATTGCAGATTTAGTTTCCAGGCCGTTGGGACGTGGACTCATCCATTCCGAACCTGATCACTTCCGACAATCCCCGGAGATACTGCAACTCTATAATAACGGATTTTTTCATTTTCTTATTCGGTAGGATATTTATTCCCAATGTAAAACACATTACATGTCGCTACGTGTCAAAGCTATTATGTAATAGGGCGTTAGACTGCAGTGGATAATATGTCATTCTCCTCATGGCATGTAAGTGTTCTGTTAACTTTGGTTCTTAAAAACACTGATTCCGTAAACGCGAACGGAACAGGTACATGCGTAATTCACTTTAATGAAAATATATTACTTTCCTACAATATTATTTCTCTTGGTTTAATTTTATGGAATTCCATTTCCAAGCACTTAATATGACATAGTACTCTTATTTTATCTCGAACAACTATATTTATTTAATTAGTAAAACACAGTAAAATTTAAGTTTAAAGAGCCGTACTGGATATTCCATTTTCTAAACATACAAAATACAAGCCCGATTACGTAAACTAATTCTGAATTTCTTACAATGATCTGCCATGCGGTCGCAAGAGTTTTAATGAATTCATTTTGCAAATAAATGAAGTCTTCATTAGTATAAGTTAAATTTACACCTCGAGAATCTTGATGAAAACTAACAAATAATTACCAAAACTTTGAAAAGAGCAAGATTGCAATGCGTGTTCGATGTTGATTCACACAGATTTCTTCACACTACTATATTAATTTTCAAATTTCAATTGTGGTTTCTTAAACTACCTCCCTGGCGCGAAACCATTACAGAAATCCCTTCGGGATTTCAGAGGGGCCATGCCTTTCCATTCCAGAGTGAAATCTGCAAAAATGCGGCGAAACTTGCGGCTTTAAGGATTCTTTCAGAAGAGTGCAGGGAACGTAAATGGCCATTTTATAGTGGGAGCGCGGCGAACACGCCTCCGTATCGATCTCAGGGGGCGCATATCGCCATTAACCTCTTCGCGCCGCCCTCGCGAACATCAGCGAGGCGGCGGACGGAGGGTGGAACGGTGACACGGCGTTTAGGTGGGCGGGGGGCTGGGGTGGGGCAAGGGGTGGGCGCGTGCCTCAGACGGGGCCATTCGCTGAAGAACGGAGCCAACAAGAACTCCAGCGACAGGTGTCGGAGTTATCGCCAGTTCTCAGAAAGCGGCCATTTTAATGGAATTAGTAGCCTTTCTTCTAATAACATAGTTATGTAGACATTAAAATGATTAAAATACACTCCAGTTTTCGCTTTATGACTTACGAACAATAAGAGGTTTTTGAGTATCATTGAGCGAAACAATACATAATTAACACTTGAGCGTAGAAAAAGGTTGGTTTTTACGAATTCTTTCTTTTTCTTTCGAATTGTTGAGCAATATTTTCACAACATAATTGTATTATATAATGACTACGATTTCTCCCTTGGCGCGTGGATTTACTTTTTACATTAATACAGACGCATTTTTCTACAAGGCGAAGTAGGCAGTTGAGTACTTTCCGTTTCATGAATTAGAATTTACTGATGTGATGGAAAATTCATACCTCTTAAATTCCTCATACATGCAATTCATCTAGTATGAAATATGAACTCATTGCTCACAATGGTTAACTAGTTAAGTAGCTAAAGAGAATTGTCTAAGAATAAGTTATGTTATTTAATGCATTACTATGCAAATTATGTAGCCAATAATTATTCATATTCTATTATACGTATGTGTTATAGTTTGTGGTATGAATGAACTATGATACTGAATTTATTGCAGTGTGGTTTGGAGAGACGACTTATTTTCATCCTCTCCACACTTTTAAATGTTTACAAGAAACTACAGATATTTAAAGAAGCTAAGTGGCAGAAACTTACCTCCGTTCAACGAATATAGTAGCGAAATAATTTGAAGAGTTGATGTAAATGTCCACTTACATATAACAGAAAAATCCTAATATCCATAAAAGAATACGTAACTACCCTGACTCAAATGATTGCTATTGCATGAAATTGACGTGTTACATTAAAAGCTACAACAACAGATGATTTTCATTCTTCAATACATTACGCATTTGTTTCATAATATCTATTTGAATTTCATGATTTTTAAAGTTCTTATCATGACCAATCCAAAATCTAAAACAATATTTGCTATACATGTGCATTACTCACGTCCTCGGCGACTTTTCAATGTAATTAGCAGGTTACTACGTGAAGCCAAGACAGTCATTATCCTTCAGATTTAGTTGTGACGTTTGTCTTCAATTAGGCAACTTGTATGCACAGATGTGCGGCAGGTCACCTTTCGACTCAGTGAAAATTTTATGTACCTGTCGAACACAAGAAACTCTACATGTACATACTGTGAATGTGTACATGCTGGACATGTGAGGTTGCTTAAAAATCAGAGGCAAACGCCACAGCTATAAATAAGTCCGTTATTTTATATTGTTACGAGTACAACTCCACTGTGATGTAATGAGAGCGAGACAAAGGGCCTCATTTAAATACCCCCCACCCCAACTACAATTCTAAGATATAATGCTGAATGCACCTTCAAAGTGTTGATTACGGATGAATAAAATAGATTGCCAAGATATTTTAAGAACGCATCTTAAATTATATCATTTCAATTATTATTAATTTTAAACAAAGAAATAGTAAATTTCTATTAATTGTCATATTGATCAATTTTGAAAGTATAAAAATAGCTAATTCTGTCAGTACTTTTCTGTAAATACTACCCAAAGAACATGAAAAAAAATTCTTAAATTTCTCCAATACGAATTTGAATTCTGAAAGGCACAATCACCGCAATTTTGAGAATTTTGAGATTTTTACGTATAGAAACTATTAATATGGACCAGTTCTAAAACGATAGAATTCTAGGATAAACTTTTGCTCTCTGTTTTTAAAGAAAATAAGTATACGTAGGAACATATTTAAAACACATAAAAATAAGATTGGTTAATCTGTTGGTAATCATCATTGGTTTTTGAACGCAAAACTGTTGAAATACTAAATGGACCATTTCTTTTCGCATGGCAAAGCCTGAAACACCATAACAATACTAAACGCATCGTCTCTCAGAATGAGTCAAATGCATACTAAATATTACTCTATCTTCCACCGAAGTTCATGAGAAAGCTTATAACTAACCATATTTTAAATAGATCAACACCGACATCAGAACATAAATACTCCTCACCAACTAAAAACTACGTTTTTTTTCTAGGATTGCATATTGCATCCAGAATTATATGGTATCCTTCTATATGTTTCTCAGATAGTTCAACACGCAATTCTGCGTTAATGAAGCAGAAACATCCACGGAATTTAAACACGCATGACTTAAATATGTACTTCAGAAGATACCCGCTGCCCAAGCCCTTTTTTGAGGCTTAAAATAAGTAATTCTAATGCTTTAGTTATTGCGTACTTGAATTTTTTTTATTAAACGTGGTATGATTTGATTACTTATTTGATTACTAGATGACAATAATGACGAGAGATTGAATGATGATAGCTAAAGGATGCAATAAACGACTATAAAATCAATCATGTTCACCTCCAATGACCGGCTTACTAGTTCCGGAAAATTCAGCTTATTCAATGTTTTCGGGAAATCGTTTCCCGACGTCAGTGGGCCGACAAGTAGCACGATTAGACATAAAATATATATAATATAAATGGAATAAAAAGCATAGGAGTCGCTAGCATATGCAATGGTACTATTTAATAAATATTAATAAAATGTATTTAATTTATGGTTCGATTACTTCATATTATATAATTGTATAAAATATTTTGCTTAAAATATGTTTCCGGGCATTTTTGTTGGCAAACCTGACATTCGTGTTCAGCGACTCAGAAAACATATAGGAACCAAATATCAAAACAAGTCCAAAATTTGCTTGAATTTTGTACTATTTGACTGGACTACGAGAATGGCGAATTTACCAATTTGGGGATATTCTGCAATACCAAACTATTTCTCTTTCAAAAGAGCGGTTAAGTTACAGAAAGCTGTAACAGTGACGAATGAATCGTCTGCTGATTTGCAGACCTTCTAAAAAACACTATTATTTAGGCTTTAGTTTGCGGATCTTCGGTGCCAATTTGGATCTTCCAGTTCAGAGTAGAATTCATATAGATGCGAAGGTTTTGAATTGCCTTATGTGGAATCCATGGGATTATGTTGTAATTGAATTTAAACACACTGGACAAGGAATAAGGTATGAATACATAAAAAAAATCTGCGGTTTTAGTGGGTTCGATCTTGATCTTCCTCTTAAAGGACCAACTTTCTTTATTGTTTAAATGTGTTTGTATTTTACTGACTTTGAAGTTCATTGCGTAGTGTAATAGCGGTTGCGGTCTGCAATCTAGGGTTATGTGCGTTAGTTTGGAGATGCGTAAATTTGAACAGGGTGAAGAGTAATGCCTAAAGTAGACCTTGTGGCGTAGCGTAGTGGGGGCGGCCGGGGCCACCCGGCCCGGCCCGGGCGGCTCTTTGAGGGGGATTTCATAATAAATAATATCTTGTAAAAATTTGATGCATTTAATTACACATCTTTTATACACATTTTATTTACACATTTACTCCTATGATTCGGATATTGAAATGAGCACGGAATCTATAACTTAATTTGTGACTTATAACTGAATTTGTGACTTCTTTAAATTAATGTATAATAATTACATTCTATTCGCTAATAACTTATTCTAATTACATTAATTACGCTAATTAAAATTCTTTATATTCTATTCGCTAATAACTCAATCTGGTCGATGGAAAATGGGAGTTTGCGTAGCGATTTTCTATTGCAAATGAAAAGTTGTATTGACGAGGAAGCTTTTTATGATTTTGAAGAGGTAGCTGGGGGATGCCTATTGCCAAGAGTTAATAAATTAGTCCTGCAGGTCCCAGTCGAATGCTTCGGATATGTCTATGAAAACGTCTGTAGGGGTTTTTGGAAGCAGGTGTGAAAATGTTCTGTAGATAGTTTTTTACTAAATCTGTATTGGGAGAATGGTACAAAGAATATTTTCTTATGGAAAGTATTTATTCTTGCTAACTTTAAATTTTAGAAAATGATTGTTAAAGTCAACAGGAGATTTATGGATTATTATTTCGGAGACTGTAGCTCTTACTGGGTGTGAGGATTGAGAGGATTATAAAATACTTCCAGGTAGTATTTGGACAGATTCATTTTTGCCAAGGATCAATAAAACAGTTTGCGGCGCATGGGGGAGAAGTAGGGTACTACCAGGTTCTTGAGAAGGGATTGAGGAAGTTCACAATGAAAGCGATGACCGAGTTGGATAGATATTTGAAAGTGATATTATTTACCTTAACGCGACCTGGAGATTTTATGTTTGGAAACTATTTTATAATGATGACAGTTTCACGAAGAAGGATAAACTAAATTCTGTATGGTACGTTCAAATAGAAAGAATTGACGATGAGTTGAATTTGGTTGCGATTTGGATAGGGACCGGGGAGGTTACCGCAAAACTGACAGCTAATTCCTTAGTTTTCGTAAAAGTTGTGTATTTACACTTTCTCTCTAAACAAATCGCGTAATGAAGAAAAAGTATTGCAATGCTACAGAAAAAACGCAAAACCTAGCGAGCTAGTTACTTGGCCTGGAACCTTGACACGTCTGGAGTATGGACTCTATTTTAACTCTAAATATCCACATTATTGGTTTGGCTACTAGTTTTTCAAAGGGTTGTGGGCTTTGGTTGGATCACTATTTTTCGGCTCTGTTTACTAAAGGGCTTGGCACTGACTTTACACTGCACTTTGATGTTGCACATACGACTGGCAAAATAGAACTGCCCTGAGTTGGTTGAAAAGTATTTTGAGCGTACTACTGCATTGTTTTGCCTTACGCTCAAATCAAGAGCGAATGACCAAATATCTGCGTTTGTTGTTGTGGTGTTAAGAAATGAGTTAGTCTATTAGAGGTTGCCACCTTCCTGATTCACTGTTCACGGTTGCCACCTTCCTCATTCCCGCCCTCCATTTAGCTCTCAGTTGGATATACTTGGGCAAGATATTTAGGACGTACTGGTGTAGTCAACTCTCTTACAGTATAACTACAATGTGTTTCGCACAGGGTTAGTAATGAAATGGTGTACTTTTGTTTCAACGTAAACCACTACTTTTGATATCTGCTCTAGCATAATCTGTTATAACACGTTAACGTACAATTACCATATTACACAATGCTTTTTGATATGTTAATGTTTTAGTACAAAAATTATAGTCACAACAATCAACGCATGGTTACAACACAAATTAAGATGATATAAGTTTCTTTAATTGCAAGAACATTGCATCGAAAAACTATGAGTATGAACAAAAGTATTCCACTTTTCAGTGCAGAATACATGCGTTTAATTTACGCCTCTATCTTACTTTATTTATGATCTCTCCCGTATGCCTTGCTGACATAGACATTTTATATTTACAAGAGGTCTACCATAAAATAGAAAAGACCATGAGGAAGTTTAGTGCCTAGTGGAATGTTATTGTGCAAAATTAATGGACTTGAAAACAGGAACGTTAAACTTCAAGCTTTCATTGCTTAATAGTAACCATTACATAGAGATTCCAGATTGAACACATTAGAAACTGTAGCTACAGAAAAAGTTTTGGTATCATTACGTTGATGATGTCATTCTAACAGGTCTACTTTAAGTTATTTCAGCTCATGAAGATACATTTACTTTCCATAAAATGAATACTAATCAACACAATTGCTGACATAACATGTCCAACTAACTTCCTCTTCCAATATAATTAGTCAGTAATGTAATGTAACAAAAACTTCTGTAATGCTCCTGTGAAATACGCGGGGAATATTCTATTTGATATGATAGTCCGAACTTGAAACAATGATAACCGTCATTTCGCAATTGTTAAAATTATATAAAATGGGAATTCGTGGATAAACATTTTATTTTACATAATGAGTAAGAAAATTTGAAGAAAAGTAGATAAAATCAACTGCGATACACAATGATCGTAATACCTCACATTAGACTGTGAAGAATTTACATAGTTATATCATTTCCCATGACGAAACCTCATGATTAAATTTACATTGAAATAACTTTTTTTATTTCCAAAATATTTCCTTTGTCATCTCACAAATGCACAACAAAATTTCATTTATAAAAATACAACGAAAAAATTAACATCAGTGAAATGTTACTGGAGGAGGCCACAGTTACATGCCAATGTTTATCTCGATGATTTAATTCTCGGTAGAGGCAACTAGAAAATAATTTTAATCCGAGTAGCAGCTGCTTTCTCGCCCGAATGAGAGTTATAGCGGGAGCGCGCACAATACTGTTTCACGAGATTACGGGACAGTTCTATCAACAGACACGTGAGGAGAATGCTCGCAAAAACAGCAATGCATTCAGCACAAAACGATTCAAAACCACCCTGCAGTCGAAGAGGTGACATAAAGCGCCAAACATCACGTGACTTTCATCTCAGTCATGGCAGCCGGGACAGGACATAAAGAAACGATCGTTTTTGCCGCGAACTTGTCTTTACAGTTGTACAGGAAGACACACATTAAAATGGCGAACCATCAATAATCAGCGATCGCTGAAAGGCTGGACGGACATACCGGAAGGCCGCATTTGAAATGGAAATGCCCGAGTCCAAGGCGAATTACTAATAAAAAGCTAGCTTTACACCGCAAAACAAGGTTCATCGCTGTGTTATTTGCCGGCGTATGAGCAGAGGAGCTCGCAGCGCCGCGGGCGGTCGGGCGGCGGGAGGGCGGGGGGCGGGGGGCGGCGTGCGTTTGAATGCGTGTCGCCCAACCGCCTGATGCGTCGACGCAGTTTCGCCGGGGACGCTCCCGTACGCGTTTTGCGTGTCGTGGCCGCCGGCCTCGGCCCGCGCGCGTACGTCGCACGACGCGACCTTATTTATGCAACACGCGATACTACTGACAGAATGCGGCTTGTTGCGATTGTCATATGTTGGCAGAAACGTAAGAGAACGTTGGAGTTCGCAGTTGACCAGATTTTGTATATGATCTTGACGTTATTTAGTAGATTTCGCTGTGTGAGTAAAAGTTTTCCTTCGCTTTAACATTCAAGACGGCAGATCATCAAATCTCTATCCATGAACTATGAAACCAAACGACTACTTTCATATCTATTCGATATCCAAGTATTCGTTTGATGTAATGATCATTTATTCCTTTGGTATGGTGTGGTTTGGTATGGTGTGGTTTGGTATGGTGTAACTGAAAGTAGAACTTTCAATTATAAAAAGATTTAGGGATGATAATACGGTTTAATTCTTTGCGAATACTGTGCCCAATGATTCTGAAATACAAGGATAATAAGAAAATAAAATACTATTTATAAAAAAAATTCATGTATTAAATAAATCTGTAATATAAATATTAACAAGCGAAATTTCCAAAAAAAAATGTTAATTTTCTAAAATTAAAAATCTTTAATCAATACGACGCTTACGTCCAGTGATTTACACTATTATTCTCTATCAATACCCAAAAAGTTTCAAAATGGAGAAAATCATGTTTTGGTACTTAAGAAAAGTTGTTTAAAAAATTTAAAAAATAACTAAAAAATTAGATGAAACTGCAAGTAATTGATTTGATTTAAGATTCCCAAAAATCAGAAATCAAATTTATCTCTTTTTACGAACTGTCATAAACAGCGGATAGTTAATTTTAAATCGGCATCTTAATAGAATTAGATATGTGTTTCCATTGACCCATTCTAAAGTTAAAGACTGCAAAATAGGGATTTTTTTCAGCATTAGAATACGATTCGGAATTTGTCGGATTTTGCAATTTTATTGCCACCAACGTCATGGATGGGAATCGGCAAACTAAGAGAACAAATGAATTTTCGTAAGAATACTACGAACATTATAATCTGTTGTTATTATTCACATTATTTTAATTTTACAGCGAACCACTTTGCTTGCGCATTTCGAAATTTACAGAGGCTTCGGACTCCGCCATTTGCGATTGACATAAAACATACTTAGGTCTGTGCAATGCAAAATATTTAACTTAGTTTTATGGTAAACTAGAAATTGTTTGAAACTAAAAGAAAAGAAGCATATAAACATTCACAATGAGGACATTGAAATATTGTAGGGGAAATCTTTGTTTACACGAGTTTCCTTCTCTCTTCGTTTTGGGCAATATTTGCCAAGCTCATCCAAATCATTACTATTGCGCTTGCCCATCTTATCTATAGATATATCTTCAATCGCCATTTTACATCTCCATCGCCATACATTAGATCCGTTGGCAAAATGAGTTGTGAAAACTTACATTATTTTACACAGTTTACGTCAAAGGAACTACGTACTTCACAACGTGTTTCAATAGATATCCTCGCAGTATTGCGTTTACAAGGAATGAAGAAGTACTGAAAATATTAAAAGTCTGCTGTGTAATACGCTAAGGGAAGTTGAACTGAAGTATCGAATAACAGCTATAGCTGTCCCATTGCTGGATAGGTAATTACACCCCCGGGCCTACATCAAACACATTTAAGACAAACAATAGAAGTTATCATATTTTGATATAAGAGAAACATAGGCCAACCCGCAGCGCACACTACACAGCAACACACGATACACCGTCAATAACTCCAAAATAATACGTCCTAGGCTCTTGAAAAAGTTTATCGTGTTCCTCGAGGCACATGAGGTATTTCTTATGCCCTAATCTAAAAAATGATGCTTTTTGGGTGTAATATTACAGTTTTGGAGGATAGGGTTTGCCCCTTTATAGCATGGGTTTTGAGGAACATTGAATGTTAAGTTTCAGTATGTCAACGAGTGACAATAAACAATGAAGAAATTTTAATTTAAAAGCAATTCTTTAGAAGGTACAAACTTTTGATAGTTGTAATGTTTTGTGACAAATGACATATTTTCGGCATTTCTTTTTCTTTTTCGAACTTTGGCACTGCCGGATGCACGGGTGTTCCAAAATGTGCAGAATCTGGAAATTTGGAATAAACTAAATTAATTATTAAATTACTAATTATTTAATTGCTAATAAACGCTTTGCAGAATATATACCTAGTACTGAGCCTTTAGGCCGAAACGGAATCTCGCCGATCGAAGTTAAGTTCCAGTATACAGCGATTTTCACTTTAAAACAATGATTTACCAAGAGTTGGTAACTCGAAATACGAATATCGTATTTTGTATTGAGTCGAACATTTATAGTTCGCCATTCCGAAGTATCACTTGTGTGTCCCGTTGGACTATGCTGCAGACAATACGCGTAATGAGGGCTGGATATACATAGATGCGAAATAAGCAGTTGGTTAAGGGTCCCGCCTATTTTGACCACTTGTTACGAAAACAAAATCATAAAATAATAGAAAAAATGCCATAAAAATGATCGTAGCAATAGTAAAACAATTATTAATAAAATATTCTACTAAACTAAAATTTGTCTCTACAATTTAAAAATTTATTTTTGAATGTTTGTAAAACAGTTCCTGGAGGCGACAACACAATTGATGCGCTCAGAATAATAACGGCAGAACCCAACCGACCTGGCATTTTTAGTTACAAGTATGACGGTGAATTCGTGCCATGTACCTAACATATGTTCAATTGGGATATGGCAAAACCCTCAAATTCCACAGTCAACAATTAGCCCATAGTGAAAGAGAACGTAAAAGAAAATAGAAAAATTTTCGTTATTATTCTGAGCGCCTCAATTTTGTGCTGAGTGAACCTGTAGTCCCTTAACTCCGACTCTGGGGACGTGGAAGGCACGCCGGCGTCCGCGGAGAGGACCGAGCGGGAGGAGCGCCAAGGGGGCGTGCGACCGACTGTCCGAGCGGCGCGGCGTGCGCACAGGCGCTTGGAGGCGGGCGCAGGAGCGGGCCAAAGCAGTGACCGGGAGCTAGGAAAGCGGGCAGGCGGCCGCATCCACGCAGGGGAAAAAGCGTGGCGGGCGGCGGCGTCCCCGCGGTCGCCCCAGGTGCTGCGAGGGCTGCGCGCCAAACCTGGGCTGCGCGGCGCGGCGGGCGCGGGCGGGAGCGGCGGGGCGCGGGGGGCGGGCGCGGGGCGGCGCGGCGAGAAGCGGTGGCGGCGGGAGCCAACCGGACGCCGCCGCGGCGCGGGGCGGCTGCTGGCGCTGGCCCGTGCTGCGCCGCGCAGCGGGAATTAAAAACTGGCCCTAGCGCGCACCGCCGCCGACACGCTTGGGTGGGAGGCGCCCCGGCGGCGGCCGCGCCGCCCTCTGCGGACCCGCCCACCGCCCACCGCCTGCAGCCACTTGAAGGGGGTGGGGGCGGTCCACATTCGCGCGCAAGGTATCTAATCCTCAGACGTTTGCGGTTTTGTCCTATGTGCCCGTAAGTTTACGATTTCTGAACTAAATGGCAGTGTTTCGCAAATCTTATAATTAACAGAATATTATTTCTTAATTTTATCAACTGCTTTATTACGTAAGTTCATTAGTAATATGTAACTTTACATACGAAAATAATGCAATACAAACAATTGTAACTTAATTTAAAAAAAAATGTTTTCCTTCAAAATTCTTAAAACCAACGGCATGTGGCTGCAAAAGCTGTTCTTTTAATGACACTTTAAAAATTGTAGTTAAATAATTCATTTTCTTTACTTTCTGTTCGATTGCGTTGAAGCTGAAGGCTTGGTCTATCTGCCTACTCGCAGAAATGTTAATATTTCGAAATCATGGGGTTGGGGGGGACCAGAAGGATCACGAAATCACGTCAATTCGGGGCTCTAATGATGGGAATGGGAACAATGGAATTGAATGATTTTGCACGGTCCTTGACCCTTTCTTTAAGGTACTGCTCTAACATCCGCCTCGAACTGATCTGCGGAGACAACAAATAGATTGATCAGGCCTTACCCTAAAATTCTCATCCAGCCACTAGCAGACTTCAACCCAGTTACATATCTGAGGTTGGAAATCCTCTGCAGTCAGAACTCAGAGTGAGAATCTTCTGGTCTATGAAGCATCTAACTCACAGTAATACGGTTTTGCGTTACAAAAAGCAAGCAAGGGCACAAATATATTTGGCATTGTAGGGTCGGATTAAGCCACATTTTAACAGTTAGCGGTGTTCCAGGCTTAGGCACTTAGTATTCCACGCCGAGGGTTAAGGGCGACATATAGCGAGTATAGTGTATTCCCTTCGCTGTATCTAGCATTCTTGACCTGCCTGAGCTTTTCTTTTGACACACAGCAATAGAAACTGAGATGATTGTAATGGAAAGCCACAGTTCCTTTTTTGGTCCATCAGGGAATCGAACTCGGGATCGCACCACGGAAGGCTAGCATGCTATCTATGTAATTAGAGTCAAATGTAATTAGATAAATGATTAATTTCTTATTTTTCCCGACATTTCGTGGCAATAACGCGCCAAATAATATATTTCGCGGCCTGGTAAGTACTATTGTTCATCAGTTTTACCTCTTCACCGGAATTACATACACGGATTACCAGAATGTGATTTAGAGAGTCCAGTATATTTCGTCCTATTAAAAGGTGCACATAACTTGACACCATCAGAATGGTTGATTGTAAATAAATCGGTAAATGGGGATTAACAGATCAACAGCTTTGCCGGAAGCTGGATGTAAGGCTTACAGTCACCGAGCTCCGAACGCGTCATAATTTTAGGTGCCACTCAACAGTCTTGCAGATGGGGTCGTCCTTTTTCTTACATAAAAACACTACGCATTTATGCAATGATAAGTGGAATGTGCAAGCATATTTTGAGGTTACATTCACACCAAATAACCACTATTTCGTTCCGAATACAGATTATTATTACTCGATAATTATTATTATTACTCGAACATCGATTTATTTCGTAGAATATTGCTGAAGAAGAAAAAAGATAACCAAGTGACAAAAATGTGTAAACTGGAATGTGATAGTTTGTATAAACTAATAAATATATCGATGTTTTGTTTTTTGCGGTTAACTTTAAAGTTCTAAAATATTTTAAGGGCAATGACTCAAGAATAAATACATTCCAGGAAAATTGAAAATAAATTCTAGAGCTCGTATAATTATAGTAGATTTATTGACATCGTCTGAATGTAGGATTAAGCAGTTCTAGGTACTCGTATAACGGATGACTGCACATTTCTTAACGATGTCTTAATTTATAATACAAGCAAAACATCAAACAGGGTAACAATTATTACAATTTTTTATTGTTTTCGACGTAGAAATGTAAATATCTACTTATAGCAAATATGAAAGACGTCATTATTTAATGCTTCCTATCCTTCAGAAATTTAAAGCTTCAATAAAGACCACAGAAACCGAAATAAAAGATTTCATTAGGGTGTCTTGAAGCGCAGGGATCTGCTTACGCCAGCATGAGATTTTCATGCGTAGCGAATCTCCAGTGGTTCTGTATCAATTTCAATGCAGACATGATTGCCTTGAAATACTCCAATTGGCAACAGAGGCCTTTCATCAAGCCAGTACAGTTCTGAGATAGATTGATGCAGCTTCCCAGCGAGACACGCGGTCATGCTCGTGCCCCTCCGCTCAGCCCCTCTCTGCTTTGCGCCCGCGTCACCCGTCCCGCGCGCCGTCACCCCGCCCCGCCTTTCCCCGCCCGCCCCGCCTTCCCCGCCTCGCCGTCTCCCATCCCTCCTCCCCGGCCCCCCGCCCCGCCCTACCCAGGCTTAATGACGCTATCATCTCCACGCCGCCACGAGAAGAAGCAGAGCAGCGGTGGTCGGAAGCGTTTCCGGAACGCGGGGCCGGCGTTGCGGCTCTTGCCCAGGACTAGCCGCAGGACATTCCTTCTAGCACTACCGCTGATCCGCCTCGCAATCTCAAGCGCATGTCCACACATCTGTCAAAAATCTCGCCGGGGAGAGGAAACGCGCATTCATACATTCTAAGTCTGTTCATGCGACATCCTGGAATTTTATTTTCAGCGCGTATGTTTATCACGTAGTTTAATCGTTTGAAAGATGATAGCATATAGCCGTAAGGTGTCATAGCGAGGAAAATTTTTTTAATTTAATCATTATATAGGCATCTAGAACATTATTTCCTCCGTTTCCAAGATTTATCGTTAAGTTTGAGCAAATGGAGTAAGACAAACTTTGTTGTTTTATATTGCTAGTTAAGAACACACTGCCCAAAAAGATTTTTTAGAAAGAACGTGATCGCTTTCAAATATGGTATATTAGCCACATAGTTTTTACGACTTACAAAACTACCAAATTCAATGAATCATGATTGCCTCGGAATTACAAAAGTAATTTCTTGCGATTGTTGCCACTGATAGCAACGCCCTATGTAGGAATCTAATCTAATTCCTTTGATATTTGTTATAGTCGTATTAGCATTCCTTTCTCGGAGTCTATCAGTGTGTAAATCACTTTTCTCAGAAGACTTATCAAATTTTGTGAAGAATCAACAACCTGTTGCGGTTAAGCTTCATAATTCTATATCTATTTTATGTAGTATCTCTTATATCTATATCTCACATCTCCAATAGTTTTTCAAAAGAGCTTTATTAAAAGTAGTGTATTCACTAAGTGTATCTTATTGAGAAGGATCGCAGAACAATCTGAAAAACTGTAAGAAGTCCGCCAAGCAAGAAGTTTTGCAACTTTATAGTAAATTTGTGCCCCTATACGCCATACAAAATTAATAGATCCAATAAACGAAATCAATTTAAGAAAGCCTTGTAGGTGTTTGAAATTTTGGAAATTCACTTTACTTTACTAACCCCACACTCGCTCAAACTGTGAGTTTCGGGTTAGCCATGTACACAGCTTTAAATGAGCCATATGAGGCGTCCGTATTTCACGTTTCTGGTAGCCGGATTATTCCACATTTTACAATTGCAAACACTCACTTATTCCACCTAAATTTCTGCTACATATTTTGTGATAGTATTCAAATAACAATAATAATAATAATAATAATAATAATAATAATAATAATAATAATAATGATCTTAAGGTCTTAATGATCATAAGGTCTGTTCTTCATCCTGAAAACATAAACTGGCATTAAAAGCTCTTGAAATTTTGATGAACATAACTTTGTAAATACAAATATTTGAAACGAGTGTTTGAACTGAAATAATTGTAACCACGTCATTTTTAAATAACAATTAATAATAATAATCTTATTTATGTTGGCGATGGGTGCTAAATTCACAACGGACCGCAGGTGAGGGAAGAAGCTCACTCTTCTATGCATTTCTTGCGCACAGTGGTGTTTGGCCGTTCTTTCATTGTGTGATGGATGATACAGTGATCACGAGGAGTGAATAATGAGTGGTGATACTATTGATGGTTGAGTGCTAAGTAATTGTATGTTGTTAAAATCGGAGGCTTGGTAGTATGGGACGGAAATCACAACAATCCCATGATGAGAACATACATGCCAAACACCCGGATCAAATTGGCAAACGCCTGGTCCGTGTACTTAGATTCTAATCCAAGATCCTGCTTCAACATCACCGACGATTTTTGCAGATATTAAATATTGCCAATCCATTTCTCTTCAATAAAAAAACAAATTTGTATGGCAGCAAAAAAAATAGTTTACAACAAAAAATATTAGATTAGATATAATCTCTAGTATTTGCATAATGATTCGAGGCTATTCTGTGTGACGAAAGCGATACGGTTACATTGCCACATGAAGTAACAACATGCGTAAGTAATGTCCTCACTCTTTAAATTCTTTGTCTCTATTTTGTTACATCTTTGACATGATTTATGTTACACTAGTAAGTCAGTAAAGGAAGGAAAGAAAGTATGCAACGAAAACTGCATGCTTCACATTACTTTCCCAGTGACGATCGTTTGCAGAAAGTGATTGATTATTGAACGACTAGGTTATGTTACTTTGTTTTACAGTACGTAACATAGTTATTACATCGCCGTACTATTTTATGTATTAAAATAATGTAAACATCTCAACTGACTTACAGGAGGCTTATTTTCAAGAAAATTATTTAAGAATTTATGCACTTTTCTACGAAGATAATTCTATAATACACTTTCTGATCATTCGTGTAATACAGAAGTGTTCACTATTGAGTAGCAATTCAAATTACAATCTTAAAGGAACAAGGAAAGAGGAACGCACCAAGGAACGAAGGAACGGAGTCTTAAATTACATTGAAATACCTGTCATCAGAACTGGGTAATTTACCCATGGTGTTGTTCATGTTTACGTTATAACCACATTGTAAATGAGAAAGAATAATATATATTCTAATTTAAAATCAAGTTCATGTGATATTGGATTTGAGTTCTCGTTGTCCCAACAAAATATAAAGTACTCTCTTTCATTTCATTGACCGTGAGTAAGACAAATTTCCTCAACGTGCTTACCGACACACAGTTCGCTAACTGCACAATCTCTTTATAGAATAAACATATCAATTTCCGAGGCAAGCGAGGGAGCCAATGAGGCGAGCGAGGCCTGGTCGGGAGCCGCCGTCGGCGGGGCCGCCCAGCGGGGAGGCTGCCGCGGCGGGCGATCGCGCGAAGCCGAAGGGCCGTCGTGTCGGTCCAGCCGACAGCTCGTGCGTTTCAGGGAGGCCGCAACCCCGCCGCGGGCCACTCCCCGCACCCGGCAAGCCCGCCGCCACCCCGCTCTTACCCGCTCCCCGCTTTCGACGCCCCAGGCTCCCGGCTCGGCTCCTCGCCCTCCCTCGCCTCGCCTCACCCACGTCGCAACGCTCCAGTCGTTCTCAGGAAGGCGGCGGCGGCGGCGGTGGTGGAGGACAAAAAAGCTCTGACGTCAGCGCGGGCGCGAGGGCTGCGGGGGCGGCGCGGGGTGAGGGTGGCGGTGGCGGTTGGGAGCGCGAGGAGAGCGCTCTGTGGGTGTCGCGTCGCGTCGCCATCATGCGAACGCGCCTTCCCACCGCCTGGAGCGGAGAGCCGTGGGCGATCGTTCCGAAGCCCCAGGGTGTTCGGACTGTCGCACTCAGGGCGTTGGAACCTGGTCTGAACCGTCTGTCCTCCTGCGAGAACCATGATGAGACGGAATGGTGAGTGATGAAAGAAAGCGAAATACCAGAAAGCAAAGTCACTTTGAAAGAAGTGAACAAGTGTATTTTTAAAATATTTATTTTCAAATACACATTGAAAATGACATATTGAGATACTGATTTTTAAAATACGCACTCTTCTTAGGATAAAATCACTTTCCGATGTTTTATGACAGCATTTGTCCATATTTATTATTTGAAGAACGTTTTGACGATCTAAACCAAAAATACACGTTTTCACTTATTTTATCCAGCTACTTTTTCCAAACCATACAGCAGCAGATCTATAGGTTTACTTTTTGTCAACAGAATAGCGCACAACATTCCTGCATTTAAATTTTATTGCAAAATTTCTCCATAAAAATGAATGTGCTAATTATTGGCCCTAATACTGAGACATATCTAGCAGAATTACAAACAGGAGGAAACGATGACATCGCCTCTTACTCTGTTGGATGCTGCGCCATTTTTTGACGCCGATAACTCGCAAGGCCGCGAGCGCCCATCTCCTTGTCTGGAGTTGAGCAGTTGGGCCGCGGACAGCGGCAGGGGTGCAGGCGGGGGGAATGGAGCTGTTGGCAGCACCCTGCCCCTTTCCGACGCGACGCAATCGCCACTGCTGACTGCCGCCACCGCCGCCGCTGAAGGCGCCGACGCCGTCGACGGAGAGAAGCTCGCACGGAAAGGGCGTACGGCCTCCCACCTCCTCGGGCCGGCTTTCGAAAGGGCTATTTTTTTTATAAAGAATGTTTACAATTTTATATTAAATTATATTTATTAAATTACGAATTATGGCTTAAAATAACTTTCCAAGAAGACACGCTACGTGGAATTGGTGATCGTTACCTCTTCAAATAAAAGCACATTTTTTCTTTGCTGCTATTACACACTCTTATCAATACCTGTGTTATCCCCTTTAAGAACGCATACAAAAATGCTCCTAAGTGAACTTGTAATATGTCTTGGTCGCATACAATTTTTGCAACTGCGTTTGCTCAAAAACAATGCATTTTTCTACGAGCAACAGTAAAACTACTTGTTTACTATCGACATAGGTAAACAAGTGTTTTTACTGTTGGTTTTCTGAAAGTGATTAAACTCTTTCAAAAATATTTGTCTGAAGAAAAGGAAAAAAAGGTAATATTTATTCTTTGTCCAATACAATATACGAAATACAAAATTTCACAAAATCGGAAAATAAACCTGGAGATGTTTCCTTTTCAGAATGTAAAGCTAAGAGTGTAATCTATTCCGACGATTTGTACTTCGTTTTATTACAATGCGTAATAAAATTTCATACTCACATCTGCTGCGCATTATCTTACACTCAGAAAGACTGAAAATACGTCCAGCCAAGTCCATTTAGAATAGTCTTGAGTTTCGAGCATGCTTATTTTACTTTTTAAAGAATAAAATCTTAATTTTAAAACGTTTTTAAAAATTAAAATTAATTATATATCAACAATTCTTGTGTATTTATTGAATTATATTTCTTATTTAAATATCGTGCTAATAGTAATCGTTTGTTTACAAAAAATCCTATGTAATTAAGAATCAGTAATTAAAATTTTTCTTCATTCCACCAAATAGTAATTATATGATACATAAGTTCTTATTTCAGTAATGTCCTGACACATTTTTATTGTTTTTATACACCCTGCAGGACGTTCAATAGAAGTAGGCATGTCTGTTACTACTTCTTATTGGTATACTGCTCGTATTTTTTTATTTCTTTCAGCAATTCTAAAGCCTCTTCAGATTTTTGTAACTGGGTGTCCATATCTTTCAAACCAATTCAGTCGAAGTGAAAATGAGCTGTAATTCAAGCAATCGAGACGAAATTGATTTTCTGATTTCCTCTGGAAACATTTCTAACGCGCACTTAACATTTTATACTCCTCCACAACCTCTGTAGTTTTTGTGGCCGATGCGAAGACAAGCCAACAAAAAGAAGAAACATTAAACTCGACTTATTCTTTCACCCGTCCTTCCCCATCGCACCAAGAGAAAAAATGTTCATGGACTACATTGCGAAGTCCTCGCCAATTAAATATTGTCAAGAGGTTTTCACTGTGAGTTCAAACATCAATATTTCTTCACGATTTCTGTATCTGAAGAACGTATTCATAGTAGCATAGCTGTAAATACTCCGACACTATTGCGCAGTTTATAAATTTGACAAGGCATGTCCTTACGCTTGCACATTGTCTTCATTAGTTTGTGTATAGAACCATAATTGATAAGGTAGCCTCCGGTAGAACTGCACCAAAATTTCAAGAGAGAAAACCTACACAACTCAATAAATTAAGGAAATATTTCTATAGATGCACGTATTGTATAATATTTATTAAGTTTGTTTAAATTAGGTTTAGTTTAATTAATATTGTATCGAGGTAGTACTATAAAACATGATATGTTAGGCGAAATCATGGAGAGTGAATTTCTTGCAATACTTAATGATAAGAGAGAACGTTCAAAAACAATATAGATAATTAAAAATTTGTCTCATACCTCAGCATATACACGATTGTAGAATAAGAATCTTCCCAGTACCGTTTATATACAACATTTACACGTTACGGGGAAAATATTGTTACAAAGATCCCAGATTCTTCCATACTCTATACTTTCATTTATTCATATTATATTTCTATTGGACGAACATTTGCTGAAAACCTTTTCAAACAATTCATTGTAAACCCGAATGAAGAAGTGAAACAAAGAGAGCTAGCCGCCTTCGAGAGCACCGTTTCTAGTTCTGAGAGAGCAGGTGAGCGAATGTCGCTTCTGCGGCCACCGCTGGCAGACGGGACTAGCGGCGGCGGCGGCGCCCGGAGGGATGGCGGTAAAAACGCGGCGTGCGTCGTGGGGCGCGTCGGCGGCGGCGGCGGCGGCAGCGGCGGCGGCTGGGACGCGAGGTGCGCGCTCGATCGAGCGTGGACGTGGCGGAGCGTCCGCCGTTCTACCGCTACTGTGGACTACCGTCGCAGTGGATTCTTCTACCGCCTCCAATCACACACATGCACTTCTGACCGGTTTAGGGCATCAACGTATGTCACTGCCGGGCCTCTGATCCGGACGTCCTAGGGTTCGAGTCCTGACGGTGGAATATTAGCTACATCGAAGTCAGCCGCCGTCTGGAGGAGAATTGCTGCTGAGATCGCTGACTGTCCGTGAATTCGTCAACACTAGGCGAATGCGGGAGCAGTACCCTAAAAACGAGCTACGTATCTCGCGCGAACTTTCCTTGCTCTTTCTTGCCCTATCCTCATCTCTTATGCAGATTTTTACCCCCACTCACTACTACAAATGTTGCGCTTGTGGGGAATACCTAGATTGGGAAACCCAAGAAACTGATGTGTAGGTTGGCGCCGAATCATCCAGCGGGGGAGCACCCACCGTCACCTCCTACTATAAAAACTCGCACTATACTTACGGAACTAATGAACTTGACTAATCTATATGTTCTTCCAAACGTTCCTCCAAATGTTCCCCAAACGTTCTCCTAAATGTTCTATCAAATGTTACCCAAAATTCTCCCCAAAATGTTCTTCCAAATGATCTTCAGATTTTTCTCAATAGTTCTCTGCAATCTTAACTCATGTTTCTCGAGTGCCCCCCAAATTGTTCTGGAAAATCCCCACAAATGTTCTCTCAAATATTTCTCATTTCTTCATGACTGTACTAGCACTTATTAACCTAGAAATTAAACTGGAAATACCAAATTTTTATTTTTTTGTTACGAAATAAAATATTAATAAACATTATGGCGACGTATATAGCAGTGCTTTTCCTGCTGCATTAAACGGGAAGTCCTGAATTGTTAAGAGTTCTACGACAGCAAAAATGCAGAAATGTAATAGAAGCAACTCAAATATTTTTTGCAAAAAGTTCCATCTTGAAAAACAGAACTTTTTAATGATTGTTTTGAAAGGGGAAAAAAGCTTCATAATGGAATCTAACTTTCAGCGTTTCAGACATCTGTGCAACGTAGTGTCGGAACCACAAAAACGAAGTAGAAAGTTCAAAAGGGTTTATTTTGTAGTTTTATGTTATAGAAAACCTAACTTGTGTTACATGTAGTGCCATAAAAACTGCGTTTAAGGCTCTAAGATGCGTCATTTCCGCGTTATGCACGATGGTAATGTGTGTCGTGGCTTAATGTGTTTTGTGGGTTGCATACGCGCCTGAAAATCGAAAAGTGCTACATTTTGCAACTTACCAGTTTCTTGTCTTAAATTTTTTTAATACACCTCTGGAAGGGAAAACCCCTATTCAACACTAATTCACTTGTGAGCATTTGTGCGCATGGTTTCATTGCATTAGAGCCGACGTTTGATGATGATGATGATAATAATAATAATAATAATAATAATAATAATAATAATAATAATAATAATAATAATAATTTGAATGATGGAAAGACCAGAAAACTACTCCCCATGCATCATGTCATCCCCCCTCGAGCTAATGTACATAGACTTTAAGTGTCACATAACGGATTAGGAAGGGGCCTCAGACAAATTGATGTCTCTTGACACAATACAATAGTCGGGATGGTTAAATAGTCCTCAATATGACCCACTAATGAGGCAGGTCATTAAATCTGACCGAAAATACGAAACAGAGTATGGTAGTTTTGCAATAAGCATTGCGAATAAAATTATGCAAGACACGCAGAATAACACACACACACACTCACTCACACACACACACACACACACACACACACACACTGAACTTTGAATGCTACTAAACATAAAATGTGAGACAAAAAAGACGTTAAAGAAATCGCGGCGAGACAAACCACTCCATGAACAATATCTAAAAAGAATGGTTAAGGTGCAGATCAATAAAGATCAATCATTTATGTGAGTTAAAATGGGAAGAATGAAGCCAACATGGGAAGCAGTTCTAATAGCTGCCGAAGATCAGGCGTTGAGAACACAACATAAAGCGGTTCTACAAATTTCCCAAGATAACAAATGCTGCATTTGCCAGGAACAAGTAGAAACCATTGATGATATCGTCTCATCTTGTCCAATTCAAGCAAAGACCGAATACTTAAAGAGACACGACAGGGTATGTAGTTAAATCCACTGGCAAATACCGCCCTCGAAGTTCCAAACACATGCCCCAAGTGGTACGAACACTCATTAAAACCAGTGACGTCTGTTGGACTCTAAACAATAATGTACGACCACCAAATTGAAACGGATCGCACGATAACGGTAAACAAACCGGATATTATTATCCGGGATTTGTAGAAAATATCGTATCTACTTGTAGATGTGGCTGTGTCTTGCGATCAAAACGTCGTTATCACTTAGTACTAAAATACAAAAGTTTGGAAATTGAGATCAGCCGAATGTGGGACGTAAAAGCACAGGTCGTACCGATAGTCATCGGAGCTCTGGAATTTGTTCCGCAAAAGGTGTGTAAGAACTTGGCTTAACTCTCAGGTCATTCAAAAGACCGGAAAGTGTAAGAAATTGCTTTATTTGGAACAGCGCACATGCACACAGTATACGAGTATTGTAGAGGCACCAACAGTCCCAAGATCTTCTCCGTAAGTAGCTGGTCATTATATCTTTAGTCGTGATGAAGAAGTAATAATAACAGTAAAACATTATTATATTATTTACATATTAATAGATTATTAATTTATTATTTATAATAGCTATAATACTATTTTCCGAAAGGGGTACTTTGGCCGTGTGTGTCACCATAGAAAATAGCTTCGCGCTGATGGATTCGACTAAATAATAAATTCGACCCAAGAACCAAGAAGCTAAAAGACTGCCTAAAACATGATTTAGCTAGAAAAAATGCGAAGGATACGCAGAACAATAAAGACGCTGAACTGCCGATGCTACTTTACTCGCAATGGGATTTCAAAAATGTTAAAGAAATCATGAAGACACGAGCCATTTAAGGAACAATATCTAAAGAGAATGCAAAAACACACATAAATCTATACCAACCACTTATGTGGCTTAACAGTGGAAAGATAAAGCCTGAAACGAAAGTAGTAGTAATAGTTGGCCAAGATAAGTAATTGAGAACATGACATTATGAGCAATCGGTGTTTCAAAATTGACACTCAACAAAATTTGTGACATCGATTGAATTGCGCGCTATAAATGGTTTGACGGTGCAAATGTCAAAAGCAACAGATATTTGTAGGACAAAACTTTTCACTCCCACAAGCTACGAAAGCAAAGAACCCCACCATTATTCGCAATGCTCAAAGCTAACGAGCTCAAAACCTATTTGCTCAAAATACTCGGCAAATTATATCGGTTGCCGCGTTTTTAAACAATCGGTTCAAACATGTTCAAAGATTCATTCAGAACAAAGGCGAGATCAGAAGAGCCACGACACCTCTGAACAATGTTACTTGGCCCTGCCCAAGACCTCATAAATTTCTGCCTCAATACTTAAGCCCTCATGAATTTCTGCCTCTTCTCAAACGCACTGCACCATGGTCACACGTTCACTCTTCACAAACCCAAATTCCAATGCACGTTTTACATTTCAAAGCAACGACAATCTGCTAGAATGCTAGTAAAACTAGTCCGCAAATCCAAACTACATATCAGACAATGTTAACTAACTTTCATAACGACAAAAAATAAAATAATTTTAACTAACTGGAACTCACACGGAATAAGAGAGCGATCTCCAAATCAAATTACATTTCAACTGCCATGGAATTTGCATTTTCTACACTAAGACAAAATAGACATCGCCTGCATCACGGAAAACATCAAGTATTAAATGAAAAAAAACTTAGTATTCCTGGTTATAGATAAAAATAAATTATAGTATCTCAAACATAGAAGCCGAATTAAACTTCAGCTGACACCTAGTCTGAACTCTACCACCTTGAATATAGTACAATCACTGTAAGAAAGAAATAGCTTCATAATAATTACAGGTTTTCAACCTTCATACAAATAATTTCTTCTAAAGGAATATAAGAAATATTTAACAACAATGCCAAATTTATTCTCCTAGGAGAAATAGTAAAAGCAAAGTCTGGGTTTGCAATTGCACAATCCAGCAAAGACATTAACTCAAATTCTTTCGCATTAAACAACAGCATAGTAGTAATATCTTCTTGTCAACGCACGACTACCCTACAAAAGCAGTATTGTTTCAGACATTTTTGACATGTTGGTGTCCAAAAGCTTCAATTTGCCCGTAACTCAAACAATACAAGAAAAAGATCCAGACCAATGTCCATTAATCATAGAATACAAAGCGCCAAACCCCTCACAGTTCCAAGATTTCTTCGCTGCCATTGACATTAAAATCCGCGTACTAGGGCTAAATATAGATGTAAATATTCTTCCAGACGTAAATGTTCATTAGCCGAATCGTTTTCGAACGATATGTAAATCACACAATCATACAGACAATATTTCTAAAAATATTTACAGTTCATTACTGCAATTATCAACTCCTTTGTCCGGATACCTAACATGCATAAAAATTCAATAAAATTTTAATGGTTTTAAAAGAACAACTGGAAATCTATCTTACTTAAAATACTTAAGTAACAAAAGGCAAAACCACAAAACAGCCAACGACTTTGTCAAAAACTTGTAATCATCACCTAAACACTAAAATCAACAAATTAGCTAATGAACCAAAAACTGAATAAACGACTCAACGATCCATTAACGAATTTCACGTTTCCATTGGCTAAATTCTCCATAACAGTATATCACGGCCGATTATATAAAAACACTATGTAGAGAGGCAAACTAAATTCCCATCGCAAAACGTCCGTCATATTAAAAGTAGGGCTTTAAAAGGACTAGCCAACAGAACCCAGAACCATAACTATATTAACCTGTATATTTAATTCCTAACACTAGTTTACTTCTCCACCGATCGGTATGCAACAATAATATTACCATGATGAAAACCAGGGAAAATAGTAAGCAAAGTATATAGGCAAAAATATAAACATCATTACTAGTAATAAACGCAAAAGTTGCACATAATACCAATTGCGACTTAACTGCCTACAAATCAGTCATAGGGCCAATCCTTAAACATGCCTAACCCATCTGTAAAAACGTAGCACGAACCACCTTAAATAAAACAGAAATAATTCAAAATACATTTCTCAGCTAAAATTAAATGTCCGTGGATCAGAAAGCAAATTCATAATGTACTCAGTATAAAAGCGGACATGTCATTTATTTAATTCATAAATTATTCCGATCTCACAGTGAATCAATATTCGAACTTTGAAAAACATATATAACACCGAACAGAAAGAAATCACCTCTCCTAAACACTTCCTTAAAACATCTTAACTTACTTCTATATCCTTCTATTAGCATCCTCGCGTAAATCTGTCCCACTAACATTACTTCCAAAACCGTTTAAAAACACCATCGAACTCTGCAGACTGATGTTAACTGGTTAATATTTAGACCACCTAATGCATGCGGATGTCCATCTCTTCAAGTTAACATTAAAAATACAAATCGCTGGTCCGGAGGCCGAGATCGTTAAGGACCGAAAGATGGCGGATTGGAGTCCCGCCTCGCGCATCGTTGTATTTGTGTTCGTCCTTTCACCCCCTATCATCAGCATATCATGTCTTCTTCACAGTTACCACCTCTTTAAATGCAATAGTGGTTGCTACTGACTTAGATGTTGATGCAAATTTAAATAAGAAAAACAATTATGAACACCATGAAAAGTAAAATTTCCGAACATATAGAAATAAATTCTCATAAATATATGCACATTTACTTGTAACTCAGGATATCTTGGAAAATTCTAGCATAGGTGAGAAAAGATACAAAATTATCAATTGAAGATTTTTAATTATCAAGAGTGTCACTTTATTTTTCAACCAAATTCGAAGCAAACTCGATTAATGAAAACAGTACTTATACTATAAGACAATTAAATTGTATATTCCTGGATCATCTTTATGGATTGTAACCTCTGAACCGTGGCATTCTTTGCTTACACGTCTTGCATTCACAATAAGTTCGGGGAAATGCTTAATAATACCTTACTGGAACTGTGAATTTTCATTACCTAATGGGGCATCTAACTGCTAAAAATATTGTTTTAAATTAACAAGAAAATAAAATATAAATACTTCAAGAGTAGACCGTTTGTTTTGTTTTAAGACACGATACCATTTGTGAGAATTAACAAAAACATAAATACAACTAGCTATAGCAATAACACTCGTCAATCTCAATACGCAAGTCACTTCCTCTGTGCTAAGATTTTGTAATACTTCTGTGTTAAAAGATACGATGGCTATATGGCCATGTTGACTTTTCGATTTTTAGTGCCAAATAGACAAATATATTGCTATTATATATCTATTTGTATTTTCGAACTTAGCCACAATGTCCCGGAAATTGTTATTGGCATCGACACCGTTAGATCCCGGGGCTCTTAATCATCCAACCAGAAACCCGCGATGTCTCGTTTTCGATTAACCTTCGTAACTTCAAGAAGTTAAAGAATTCGGCTAGCGGGAAAGAGGTCGGTTTTACGGTCGTGTTGTTTCAACCAAAATATCCTAGCATTCACCTGGATGACATACAGAAACCACGAAAACTCCGATCAGGATGGCCGGCGCTGTAATTGAACACTGGTCTCCCGAATGCGAAGTCAGCGAGCTACGCGCCGAGCCACTTCGCTCGATGCTCTTAGATTATCACGTCTGAAGTACAAATAGCGCTAAGTTCTCGCAATAATTATATATTATACCTCACAACAGAGAGCTTCTGCCACTCCAGCTCCATTTTTGTTCCGTTGATTTGGAGGTAAGTTTTTGTAGACCGTTTCACAGAACCGTGATTTGCATTCTACATTCATACGCGTTACCCGCGCCAGTTCACTCGTGACGGACTTCACGGTGCGCCCCAAGGGGCGGAGAACTAATCAGTGCTCCCAGAAATATGCGCCAGATACGGCAGGGCAGCGACCTCTCATCCATAGGTTCATTGATTTCATTGCAGGCAAGGAACGCATAAAAGCACGGGAAAGAGGAGCCCGTTGGCAGTGTGCAAATGTGGAAGCGGCCAACGACGCCGGCGACCTTGCTCTAATGCCCATGAAGTCGGTGGCTTATGTTGACAGCTGCGCGGGAAAGCGTCGCGTCGGGTAGGTCGCAGCGAGAGAGCGAACGCCATGGCGACCCCCGCAGCGCTCGCGCGCCGCTCCCCCGCCCCTGCCGCTCGCCCGCCCCGTCCCTGTCGGCCCAGCACCCGCGCCCGTGGCTTCTGCCCGGATGAAACCGGAGGCGTCCAGAGAAACGGGTCATTTACCCCAATTGTTAGCGGAGCCTCCAGTGAGTCACAGCATTAAGTTCCGAGGTTCGATTCTCTGCTAAGCCTGACTGGTCAAGCTACAGGGGTTTTCCTTTGAGTTTTTCCTTCTGCAGCGAAGTATCTCAATGCAAATTTGTCTGTCAGTCGGTTTCTTGCCCGATTCCTTTTCTGTCTTCCAAGTAACGGTCAACTGCCACGAACGGTTACTACAATGAACTTACTCCTCCGTAAAGTAAATTGTCTGTTCTATGATTCATTTTAAATGATTCGAAGAAAAATACATGTCTACAGAAAAACGAAAAACATGCCGAATTCAAATAAATCAATTCTTCGACATTAATGCGCAGTTCAATATTTGGTTACATATGGTTACATTTGGTTACATATATATTAACGAAAAAACGAAAGAACATTTGAACAAAAGAGTACAGACATTGAAAAGAAACGAATACATTATCCAAATACATTTGTTTAAAAAAGGATCAATGAACTGTTTCGGGTACAATTGCAAACGGAAATTGAGAAATTGGATAGAAACAATGACATTGAGGTTACAGAAGCAAATGAAACAGAAATAAATCGTAGAGATGAACAAATAAAAAAAACAAAAAAACAAATCAGGGAACGCACGAATGAACATTAATAATCCATAAAGAACAAAATGTGTTCAGCGAAAAAGCGTGTAGAACATAATTAGTAAATGCTATTTTACTTTACTTACAATGTGTCATAATTTAAAAAATCATTATATCATATTTTCCTAAAGAGCCAGCATACAAACTATAAAAAATCTTCACTTCAGTTGATAACTTATGCAGTTGTATCACGGGCTCTCACTTCCTCTCCGTTTATTCTTAAAACAATTTTTTAGGAAAAGCAAAGAAGCCATATTTTTAGCATTAATGCATGGAAAGTTACCTTCACTATTTATTAAATAAAATGTGTTACTTTAAGGTATGCGAACGGCAAAGATTACTTCGTCGTACGCGTATCCCGAGACGTCTATGTAAAAAACTTGGGCACTGCAAAGGAAACAAAACTATAAATTAACATGGCACACTTCTCGCATATTGAGATGTATCCCAATAATATAAACTGTAAGTTTTCATGAATTCGTGCTAAACATACGACTCACTTCTTCTACGAAACGTATGCTACTCCTACGAATGTACATTTCCAAATGCCGACTTCATTTCATTCGTACGCCAAAGTCTCACGTTCTATACTTTCAATCCGTCGGTACGCACAGTATGAGAATAGGCGGAATTACACACTCAAATAATTGTGTTTTCAATCAAAATCGAAACTGTTTGATTGTTTTCGAATTTCTCGTGAGTTCCTGGATATCTAACGAAATCATTAACACCTCCCAAATGGCCGCAAGCTGTGTAGTTGTTTTTAATTTCTGCGAGCATTTGAAATTAGTAACATAGATAATTAAAAAAACTAAATTTTACAAAATACAGAATATTCACACAATATTTCTGTTATACATGCGAAATAAAATGTTCTACTACGAAGAAAGAGTTAAATATGCAAGGACAAAACCGCTAATGACCATGTATTACCTTTACTATGTATGTATGTTACTCGTAAGAATGTTAAGATGTTTCAGTTCGGTTCGGAGATTGTTCGCAAATAATTACGTCCAATGACGACGGAGCAGGTGACAGTTAAATATTTATTGTTGTAGAGCTCTGACATGAAAACTAGATCCTATCAGATGGAGATGGTAGTTTGACATGAGTCTTAAATTGAATGCACTCGTACAATTAATTCAGGTGATTTCATAAGATCTGTTTATTTTTATCGATAGGGAGCAAAATAATTGACCAGCGGCAGAAAAGTAGCAGAAGAAAAATATATATAAAGACCATTAAGTTAAAGTTTCATACATTCAGTTTCGCGAACATTTAGGATATTACTTTATTATCCCGACACTATAACACAGCGAGTACAAAACGAGGGCATTGAGTAAGTTGTACTTCGCAATTTCGATAATAATGCAACAAGTAAGGAGTTAATACTGATAATTATTTAGATCGAGGATTATAATGATTACTATAATTATTGCTGAGACAAAATTAGAATTAAAAATTGTAATCCTGCATGGCATGTGACAACGATGAGAACACAAGGGCAGTAATAACGCAACGATGGCAACGTTGACAACACACTGGCCGAGGTGCGGCCGCAACCGAAATTCCCTGGCCCTCAAAAACATTCGCACAGACGAGTGCCTCTCCTCATTACTACGAGAGCAATGGAAGCGTCCGCGGCGACCACAGATAATGGAAACCCCACCATCAGGTGACCTGTGGCATCGTGCAAGGCTATAAAATGCTTCCTTCGTCTCTTTGTATTCTGCGATCGTGAAATACGAAGACGGTAAAAACTCTAGACAGATGACCCGGTACGAGATGAAGGAAAAAAGACTCCCCGCGAGCAGCGAAAAAATGTTCAGCCAGAAATTATAAAGACAACAATGGAAATGAAACAAGACAACGGAGCATATTGATGCCTTCTTTGCATGCGAATTTTTTTATGAATGGTCTGCAGATAACTCCGTTCCATACTACTTACAGAAACGGTAGAAACGTGTATCATGAAGTCCTCTTTTGAAGTTTAACGTTCCAAGAAAATATTCAAATTACGTACGTAGAATACAAACCTACAGTTACGATCCCAGAGCCCGGTCACACTATAAGCCAAAATATAGGAGGGAAAATCATTTTCATATCGGGGCGTTCTGTCCGTCCACATTAACTTTGAAATGCTTTGGAATTTCACTTTCACTTCCACACTGATCGTGTACCAGTAAAAAGATTACACAAGACATATTATTTTATGTCCCCCTGCAACCTGAAATGGCTTCAGTTTGCCCCATTTCCTTCCGATGCAGGAATGTGGTGGACGTTCGTTCGCTGAGCGCCGCCCGCCCCCGCCTCTCGGACGCTTCCCACAGCGTGGCTCGTCGGTCGCCGCCGCCGCCGTCGCTGCTGCTGCCGCGTCGTCGTCGATAGTCGCGTCACCCGAGAGCTCCCCGTTCCGCGCCATTTCACGAAACCGTAGCGTGACGTTGCGCTTTGTCTTGCGTACGTCCACGGAACAAATCCCCTTCGAGACCTGTTCGAGTGCGCGTGGACCTCGACCTGCGGCGCGCCGTGGCCAATCCTTTCCGCTCGCTCGCCCGCCCCCGCGCTTCCTCTCCGTTGCCACTCGGGAGGTGGGAGTTAGAGCGGGGTGAAATGAGACGTGGAAGGAGTGGAGGAGTTGGCAGTTTAGGACTCAGGGTTACGAGTGTAAGAAGCTATAGATAAAAGGAGTCGCTAGGCAGCTAGGCTCTAAAGCAACAAGTGGGTAAGAAATTGCGAGGCTTTTCGACTGAAAGCTGAGGCCTCGCAGGGCTGGGACACGGAAGTGCTGGAGGTTGATGGCTGGAAGGAAGGTGGAGATCTTGGATCTTGGGTGGGAAGGGAGCACGGAGCTAGGATCTGAGTACTGGAAGACGGAAACTTGGGGACTCGAGAGTTGGAGGATTTGTGTTGGGAGACTGGGGAGATGGCTTAGAGGCTTACAACTCAGGAGAGTTTGACGGCTGATGGGATAGAGCTGGAAGGTACGGCAATTGGCGAAGTGGGGCCGGGCTACTGGAGCTAGGGATCTTGAGGGGGAGCGGGAATATGAGGTGGGACATTGAGGCGGGCTGTGAGGCGGAGCTGAGCCGGGGCGGAGGGAGTGAAAAACACGCGTTGCGCTCCGCTGCTGGCTACTCGCCGTTGGCGGCGCGGATGCCCCTTCGCCTCCGCCCACGGCGCTACACTTTTCACGGATCATCGAATTACAATCTGAACTGGCATTTTACGATGCGCTGAGGAAGAAACACCCACACTTCCCCTACCTGGCGTGCCGCTCGACACACACTCCATGTCGAGGCAGCTTCCTGTCATATCTTGTATCCTCCATGAGAGTGCCTTTTTTTCGTTTGGGCATCTTGGAAGGTTATTGCCATTGCTATTGTTCTCATATATGCCTTGATCTACTCGTCCCGTTGCGAAACAGAGCTTCCCGGACATCCGGTCTCATTTCTGGATTTAATAATCATTTTATCGCCCTTTGTCGTGGTTTACAGTAAGTAAGAGTAGGATTTCATTTTATACAAATTCGAGACTGCAGAAGTCAGCTACCGAGACATTCCTTTCCCCCAATGCAAAAGTAAAGAAATATTATTTTTTAAGTTCTGATACGTTAATTAATAACAATGTCCTATTAAACTCACGAACTGGCGTCGTACGTGTAGTGGAGTAATCCTCCTTTAACACTGTCAGTCATAGTCGGCCATTACTTTTTATCCTTTCGACTAGGGGCTCGACGCCGCCAGACCCCCCGGGCTTCCCAGACCGTCACCCATCCAGGAACGCAATGATTCGAGTTGCTTTCCCTCCGCTATTTCACTGAGCCTAGTTAAGCAATTCGGCTAGCGACGACGAAAATATTTAAATCAATACAATATTTTATGAATCAATCTAGAAATCGAAACACTGTAGTCATATAACGTATCCCTAGAATTGGTCACCATGAATTGAATTGAAGATCAAAAATAATAACAATATGTTTATTATGACCAAAGTTTGTGCGGTTGCATTTGAACTGTGGGGAAGCTGACTGAATGGGTGAAATTTATGAAATCAGAACAATAAATTCGTAATATATTTTGCATTAATTAGTTATATTTAGAATGATTAACGTCATTTATCATCTCCATTCTTTATTAAAATTCTTCATACTCGTTTCTTTACAATTTCAAATAGAAACATTACTCGCTCGTAGGAGTAAGTAGTTATAACAGATGCAATTTTTACGGTTCTATCGCGGATTATTTCCATTTTACCAAAACGTATACGTATACGAAACGTAAACGTAAACGTATATAAAATACATGTGAGTGAGAACAAAAACCTGTTGAGAAAATGTGTTATGCAGGTATCTACATTTCAAAATTCTTGGTTCACTGGCATACTTCTCTGTGACAATAATATTCTTTATGGCTACTTCACGTAGAATTTAAGTGTGGGTAATATATTAAATCATATAACCACAATATGCCTTTACAAAACTGTATATCGTAAGACCAATTTTCTTTCTTTATACATTAGAGCAAATTATTCTGGGAAAGGTCACGAACTTCATTCAGTTCAATCGAATATTGAACGGGAGAAATGCACTAAATGTAATTGTTGTTAACACGGGAAGTAAGAATTTATTTAAGAGGAGACCGGGGCTATTTGGCATCAAAGATTAGTTGGCACGCCACTTTGTTTTCTTCCAAGGTGAGCACCGAGCGGTAGTATAGCTACTGCCCAACGACCTACAAGCCTTGTAAGCGTTGTAGTTTTATTGAAATGTGTGCTCTAAGAAAGGACGGGCAGGATGTTTACTGATTTCCTGGTAGACAATATTTCATTTAAAGGGTTTGTTATTCTGGAAAAATTACGAATATGTTATGGCGTTTTCAAAAAATTGTGATGACCAGAGCAGTCCGTAGAGAATGAAATTTTTGGAACGCTGCATAAAACTTTTCTTGAACAGTGAGACAGCCATTTTGTCTAAAAATTAATCTTGGAGGAAGGTGACATTCTATCTCAGATGAATGTTGCCGCGATCTCAGATGAAAGACGTGTCATGTGCAAATTTGTCGTAGGGAAACGTATGCGGAAATTACATCCATCAGGTCAAGTGAGTGATCGACTTTGGTGGACATGAAGCAATAAACTTTTATTTTTTTCACTCGTTTTACGTCTCTACATAATGAAAGCCAACAAAAAATATACAGTGTCAACTATTCACTTCTCCCTTACTTAAAAAGTAAATTTTAATAAACAGAAAATAATTTTAATTAGTACCATTTAGATTACTGCAATAATTTAGTTAATATCTTGAGTACATCACCAAACTGCTGGCTTTGTTGAAGTGAAAGAGTTTGGAGTCACTCCATCGAACAATAACGCTGAACGGTAACCAGCAAAGCGCTATCGCCGCACACGCGCGTGCGTGCACGCGTGCGTGCACGCGTGCGTGCGTGCACGCGTGCGTGCGTGCGAATGCGTGCGTCGATGGTGTAACGGACTGTTTAGCGTATCGGACTGTAGTACCCAAGTTAGCACGCTCAAACCCGATCTAAGCAGTGGATTTTTAAAGGCGGAAAAATCCTTCGTACGTCTTCCTTCGGAGGGGAAGTAAAGCCGGTTGTCCCATGTTAGTAGATTTACTTGCATGTAAAAGATCCTCAAGCCTAAATGACGCCTTTGAGCGAAATTCAAATCGCCTTATTCTCGCCCACGAAATACCTCCTTTCTCTGCTACTTGGTGAAAGGAGCGTAGCAAGATTTTGCGTGGTCAGACGGACGAGCAGGCCTCATGGTCTGTGTCTCGCCCGTAAAATAAGGCATTAATTCAATTCAAAGCGTTTAAGGGATGCGGCAGGAGAAGGAAGAACAGGAGCCTGCGGCAATGGAATGCCCATGGAGGTCGCTGCAGATCGCGTCACCGGCGGACGATGACGGCTTAACGGCCAGCAGCGAAGGAGCAGGTAATTAGAGGGACGCCACTGGGACAGTGGAAAAGCCCACATGTAGCGGCAATTTGAGGAGTAACAGAAAGGAATGTGAAGCTAAGCAAGAGACAGGGGCAACTTATTAAGCCACAGAGTTTGCCATCGCATAAAGCGTTGTCTTTTGAACGTGGTGTTTTTTTAGAAATAAACTTTTATAAAATATATTAACACTGTTTTAAAATAAAATGGACGCTTATGTTGTTTGTTTATTTATTTATTTAACGTCTGAAACAGTGATAAAATGTGAGTGACGTACTATGACGAGAAGTGACCTCTGGCACGTTTTCTTAAATTCTGGGATCCCTACCTTAACCCCTTTACTAGTTGAATTCTGAATACAGATGCAAATGAGCGTTTCTAGTAGGAATTGATAATCCAATATTTGGTCCCGTGTATATGTTACTCTACAAATTCATTTTAGATATTTATGTTAGAAAACGAATAAAAATAATGTTATTATTTATACAAATTGACACTAATAGATCTTTGTTATTTAATTTTTAAAATCTTTTTAAAATACTCAAAATGTGATAAGTTGTGGCATACGTTAAACAATTTCTTAATAAAATTTCAGGATTTAAAAATTGACTTTAATATAAAATGTTTATGCAGATTCTGTTAAAAATTGGTTGAGTGGAACGAATAATTGGAAATAAAGGAAGCTTTCAATGGCATTGTAAGGAAAGTGATGGAGGAACCACAAGTGCGAGAGCGACCAGTAACACTGGAGAGCGTGTCATTAACGCCACGATAGATGAAGACAAGACAATTATCAAGCTAAGAGAATAACATGGCCATGAGGAACCAAAGAAAGCGACAATAATCCACTTCCGGCGTGCATTTGACGTTTCTCTTCTGTGACAACGGAGAGAAAGATATTTCGTTGACCAGATAAAAAAAAATAAGACGGAATTTGAACGTTATAGACTGAAGTAAACCGAAATAGATAGTAGTTTCTGAGCGATGTTCATTCGAATTCGTGAAAAAACAGAATGGATTGCATCTCCTTACGCGACGCTCAGTGCCTTCCACTCAGCCGACCATTAGAAAAGACCCACATCGGAGATGAAAGGGCGCGGCGACGCTATCGTAAACAAAAAGACTCGTCAAGCGGTAGCAATATCGTTACGGTGGCAGCGGCATTTGAAGCAACGACAAAGGCAACGCCGGGGGCGCCGGCACTGGCGGCGGCGGCGGGGGAATTGGAGGCGGCGCCGAGCGTGGGCGAGGGCGAGGACGAGGGCGAGGGCGCGCGGCGGTGGCTCGGGGGAGGCTGAGGGACGACGTGGGGTGCGCACTGGGTCAGTGGAACAGACGAGGATCCTGCGCGTTCTGCGGCCGCCGCGCCGAGGAGGACTGGCGTTGAGCGCGCACAGCGGCCACGCCGCGCCACCCCGCGCCGCACGGCAGCGGGAGGGGAGGCTTACTACAGGTGGCAAGCGCAGGGCCCCGAAATTCCCAATTGAAAATTTGGCGAGCCGCTGACATAGGTTTGAAAGGTATGAATTAATATGAATTATGGCACACACACACACACACACGTATATATATATACGTAAATATGTGTGCGTATATAATTTTAATTACACTTATTGAGCGGTAAAACTAAAAAGTAATAAATATCAGAAAAATCCGTATTACGAATTCCCAAAGCGCGCTAAAATTTAAATAAAATATGCAGCCTCCGGCCATGTGAGAGGTGCCTATGTTTTCGTTAAATGGCCAAGAATTCTGAAATGCAATGAAATGATTACGATTTTTACTAAAAAAGTCCTATCACTTGATTGCTTTATTCCACTTATTCTCGTATTGCGCATGTCAACTGAATTATCATCTACAGTGCGACACTGCTGACCTTGTACATCAACAAAACTTTAAGAAAGAGGCCACACGACATTCGCTATTCGAGTGTTGTGTTATAGATACTTTTTTGATATCTTGGACAAAGAGCTACTTTACTGCTTATCAGTGTATACAATAGAAAGCAATTTCAATATTCGTAATTATGCTAAAATGTTTATTTTGTAGTTGACTTATACAAAAGTATAGTAAAACATGTCTAAGCGGAACCTGGATAAGACGGAAACCTACCGTCGCCGAAAAATTCAGAACACTATATTCCAATGCAAAGTACGTTGAGTGAGCCGGAAACCTGTCTAACGCGGAAACGAAATGTAATTAAGTACGACCGTATTAAAAAAATTTTGGATTACACGAAAAAAAATATTGTTTGTAAACTGAACTTTGAGTTTTTAAGTGTAGCGGCATCGTACCATGATACTCTCAGAGCTGGGTTCGTCTCAGCAGTCTCGGAGCATCGTATTTCTCACACTAGTGCAAAAACCAGTCAATTTGTAATAGCACTGAACTTCAGCCCATGCGAAGGAAGGGGAGACGCGAAGAACAATCTTTCCAAAGTTCTAGTAATACGTGCTTTGGTCATCATATTCAGAGGTTCTAAACTTTCAATACTGCTGTTCAGTTGCAAACCTGAATATCCCGAAAACCTGTGACACACGGCAGAAAATGTTCTACCCAAATGATTCTAGCTTAGACAGGTTTTACTGTATTTAATATTAGGTTTTCGAGAAGTGTACGTGTTACTTTTTGGAAAACTATTGTGTGTGGTTTTATTCTGCAGCATTTTGGCTACTGTATGTCATTATTTTTAAAATGTTTTTATTACGCGCAGCTAATTTAAATAAAACGCGAATGTCTTTGTGGGCCATGAAGATTACGACAGGGAGCACCTTCTGCCAACTGTTGGACCAGCTCTGTGTAGCATACTGAAAAGCAGATACTAATGTAACAATATTAAAACATACGCAGATATTTTTCTTCTTCGATATAAACTTGATATCGTGTTTTCAATTTTTCTGTGTACAATTTCATACAATGGTTCTAGTAAATTTTCATTCTCAATTATTGATCTGAGTGGTATGTGAAGGGTTTTATATCTCATTAGACCGTATTCGATAATTGATGTAGATATTTATTTTTGAAAATTTAGTTTCAAGAAATGAAACTAGGCAATAATATGTTCTCTTTTCATAGCTATAATTTATATATTAATATTTAAATTGTATATATATAATTTATATATTAATAATTAAATTGTAAAACACTGTTCAACGACCTGTTACTTAAAATAATTTCTTCTGGAAGAAACTTCTAACATCTACCATTTGTATACTGTAGCTTATAAAAGAAAGAAATAACGTTGCTTTTTACTGCGAATGCAACTACACTGTTCGGGAAAATGATACCTAGTAGTATGGTTCGATGCAATTAGGTAGAAAGAAATATATCTCTAAGAAAAATAAATTTTATAATTTTTTTATAATGAGAAAGGAACTATCTAATGCATTACACAGAAATACTTTTAGTCAAAATATTTTTTCTCATACTTATTTCAGCGTATTTCATCCACAGGCACATAGTTTTTAATTATTGACTTTTAATATTGAATTTTTTTGTATGAAATGAACCTCAATAGCTTTTGAAATTTTAACAGACCTTTTAAAATCCCAAAACCACATACATTTTTTTTTCGAAAATGACCCCAAAAGGGGGAGAAACGTCAAAATTAATTGCTGAAAAAGAATTGAGGTGCCTATTGTTCAAAATGATCAGAAACTATTAATATTAATATCGGGGCTGGAGTATATTGGAGTGGCTGCAGTGGAGTTAGAACTTTCGTCACAATGGCCTGCGAGCATTGATTCATCGTTCAGCCGTATACTAATGTTCTTTTACTCACTGGATGCTTCATGGGGATATAAGTTCTCCCTGAGTGTCAGTTGTGGTAATGGAATCGTCCACGCATGCTCGACATTTCGCAGTCCTCCCTCCTTGTGGTTTGAAGAGACCTTCCCTCCTCAGTGTCGTGTGTGAGTGTCCCACTACTGTATCGATGTATTTACTACGGTAAATATGTGAGGTCTATGTAGTGCGCAATATGCTCGAAGTCTCCATGATTACCCCGACGAGCCTTTCTCGAAATCATTTATCTTGATAAATTACTGTCTACCTCTTCTCAGGAGCGCCCCGTATTTTTCAAAACCTGTCAGCTTTCACCTGTGGGTACCGAGGTTCAAATCGTGGGCCGTATTAGTGATAGATAAAGAGGTTAGCGGCAGGTTTCCTGCGTACTATCCTGTTTTCCCTTTTAATTGTTCAAGCGTTACATCAGCATCAGTCACAACCTCACTCGCCAACCATCCATCAAAACTTTTCATTCCAGGTGTGGCGAAATAAGCCAGGTATAGATGATCATAATCAAAGACGAAGAAGTATACTTTTTCTCCGAATATATTGCAACTTTCAGCGATTCTATCGGTACAATATTAGGCATTGGACACTCAAAGTGCGATTCTCTTATAGGCAGCCAAATTTGAATAATTTGTGTGTTCCTTTATACTCAACATTATTTCTGAGAAGAATATAACTTCACTTCGTTTCAATAACATTTTTCCAATTGTGGCTGAAAGCAGACAGCGAAGTGAGAACTCCAATTTATACGAGTGTTATATTATTTACTTAACGTCAAAAACAGCAGAAAACGGCATGTGTGACGTCATGGATACTCACAGCGACCACAGACACAGAGCTTTCGTATAACAAATATATTTA
>BOPP01000126.1:1501213-1535222 GCA_017312745.1 Gryllus bimaculatus | reverse complement strand
GCGGGATATGGGCGTGCGGGTGGAGAGGCGGTTACTCAAAGGGCCGCCACCGTGTGAGGCCGCGACTTCCCTCAGGCCTCTGGCGCAGGCGCGTGCGGGGCCGCCCGCCCGCCTCGACCGGCCATCCGGTCGCGCCATGGTGGCGGCGGGGGCGGCGGGGCGGTGGGGTGGGGGGCGGTGGTGCGGCAGGAGGCGAAGGAGGCGCGAATGCCGAAGGAAGAGGCGGGGGGCGGCGGGGGTGGTGCGAGCGGCGGAGGCGGTGGGCGGTGGCAAGAAGCCGGGGGAGGCAGAGCGGAGGAGAGGATGCGGGGCGGCGGGGGTGGCGCGCGCGGCGAGGCGGCGGGGGCGAGAGGCGTGGAGGGGGCAGCGGGGCGGGTGGGGGCGGCGAGCGGCGCGGGGCGGCAGCGCAAGCCCGCGGCGGTGGGTAGAAAACATCCGAACGCTAGGGACTAGAGTGGTCTCCTCGCAGACCGCACGTCCTCTCCTGGCTCGCTCGCCGCTACCCTAGGCGCCTAGCAGTTTTAGTTACATGGAGACGTCGGGACCTAAGTCACTTCGTCTCCTTCAGAAGTGCTAGCGGCTTCAGTCTTGCAGGAGAGGGCGTTTCTATTGTTTGTAGCTCTGTTATGCTCATGTCCTGTGGACTTTAGTGCTGTCTTTAATATGTCGATTTAATATTGCTTTGTTCTTCATAAGGAATCACTGTCCCCGTAACGTGTGCAACTAATAATCCCTCGTACCGACCGACATTTACATTTACAGCAGGTCTCCACAACACAAAAAGTCCCAGATCATTTCATCCTTTAGAATCGCTTAAAATCTCCTTGTCACACTGTACATTCCATCAGTTTATCCAGAGCCTGCAAAGGGTCCTTTTACTTTAATTTGTAAAGCTCTCAATATCGTCTGTTTTGTCATTCCCGTTTTTTTTTTCATTCTCAAAATTAATTGGTATGTTAATTCACTGTGAATTTCCACATTTGGCCCCATATCTTGTTTTGCCGTCGCGCAACGTTCACCGAAAGTGTTGCTCCCATGCACTCCGGTGAAGAACGTCTTGTCTATCCGATTGTCCGGCTTCCGTGGGGCAGTGGCCGGTGGCGTAGCGTGCGCGGCGTCGCCCGCGCGGCCATCCTCAGCGTTATCTCCACGGCGCCGCTCCCACTGCGTGCATCGGCGGCCCCCCTCCCGCGTCTGCCGGCGGACGCCGGGGGCCGCGGGGACCCGCCCGGGGTCGCAGGCGCCGGGCCGGGAGGTGCGGCTGTCGAACGCCGGCACCGGACGGCTGCAAAAAACCCTCCTTCAAGCCCGGCGGGCGCCGCACGCAGAGTCGCCCGCCGCCCGTCGCCCCGCCACCGCCAGATCCGCGCTCTCTGCTGGCCGTGCTCCGAAACCGCCACGCCGATTAGCGGATATTATCCGGGTGCCGTCGACCAAGTCGCCACGTCAGGCACGAGGACGCAAATGAGACAAAAAGATCACGCTGGACTAGTCTCTGGAATTTGAACATGCAAGGTTTTACGGTTTCTTAGAGTTGCTACCGTAGGTTTAATGGCAATCAACAACCAGAACAATTCATGCAATGTTTTTGTGCCAGATTCATTAGCCTTTCTTTTCTTAAAAATACAGAGTATGGAGAGTATTTAGCTCAAAGTCTAGAAAAGAAAACGGAGAAGTAAAAACGCACTTAAATATACTAAATGATGTATATAATTTAGTACATGAAATCAAAAAATGTAATAAATCTAAACTGAAGTAACTTCTCATCAAACGCTTTTTAAATGGAAGGTGATCTTTCAACCGACCTTCATTGTTCAAAACACTCCCCGGGAGTAACCTGTTCTGAGTTCCTTCATTGTTCTATTTCCTATATTAATCACTGCAATGCCGGAGAACGGACCTCTCAGCCCCGGGGCGGAGCGCGCATGGAGAGCTCTCGGCGAGGTCACGAGCGGAGCCGGCGCCGGGGGCGTGCGAGGATTCTGCACTCTGTCCGGAGCGCGCCCTTTGGAGGCAGCCTCCCTGTGGAGCCCGCGACGAGGACAACGGGGGCGTGGCGTCGGCCGCGGAGGACAGGAGGGCGCCTGCCCAGCGGGCGGCCGAGGGCTGCTCAACTTGAGTGAATGCGAACGCTGCCCAACTTCGGCCGGCGCGCCGCGGCCCAACTTGGCGTGGAATGGCATCCCGACGCTAGGACGCGCCGCGCAGAAGGGCTGCTGGCGGATGCTGCTGAATGGGCGTCGCCAACTTCCCGGAGGCGCCCAGCCGCGTGTCTCTCTGCTGTTCTGATGTACCTCCGATCTCTCCCTTCTCGGCGATATTCCTCCGCGGCAACTGCCACCTTCCCCCATACAACTTATTTTGACGATTCTCACCCGGAGAGATGGCTCAGGGCATCAACGGATGTCACTGCAGTCCCTCTGACCGAGAGGTCCTAGGTTCGAGACCTGACGGTGGCAGGTTAATAGACATTAGCTAGACAGTTATTTCGAATTATGTCGCTCTCTGAAGAATTATAACGGCAGGCATGTCTGATCGGTAGTTTTTCGTGGTGTCTCCGACCATCACCAGGCGAGTGCCGAAGCAGTACCCCACCAAACGGCCCACGGACTGCGCGCGATCTTTCCTACCTCTGCCTTGTCCTATCCTCTCCCCTTACACACACACACTTACACTAACACGCGCTACACAACCACACATGCCGGGAGACTGGGAGCTTAGAGCGTGTTTCGAGTGGAGCGGTGCCCGCTGGTGAGTGATACCTGGTTGGGGAAAACCATCCTAGCCGACGGTAGGTCAGCGCCGAAAAGAGAGTGAAAGATCATCGCCACCTCTAGAGCAAAACATGGACTATACTTACGTGACTAATGACCCTGTATATCCAAATCATAGGTTCAAGTACAACAGGTCTTAACTCAATATACTGTCATTGATAATAATTATCTCCAAAGTGATGGTAGAAATGTATCACTGCAAACATTAAGTAATGTTTACTATTCTGTGGTAAATATTAAAAATGGTCTCGGGGTTTCAGTAAATTATTTTGATATACTGGTATGATCAACAAAATTGGGGGTACACTTATAGAATACACGAGTTCGTATATAATTCTCATTGGGATAAAACCATGGCGCGTCATAGCTCATTCGAATCGTTATCCCAAGATAGCGGTGAATAAATAATTTTCCTTAGAAATTGCATTGTATTGAATTGTATCTAATGCCAATTACACTGGCAATACACTAACGTTTTCTAATCTGAGAGATCTTTCATACTTTGTGATGTAAGAAGATATTATCTAGTAGCGCACTATTTGTGATGCTAATGATGCGATGTAATTCAATTTTTTTAAGTCTAAAGTAACCTTCATATTTCATATAAACAGGATTTAGTGTGAGTTAACGCATGTAGGGTTAAAGAGTTAGTCTATGAAGAATCTTTCCAACAGCAAATTTGCGATAAAGCAGATGTTAGATCCTAACCCAAACTGAGCTGTAGTGGCATCGGATATAAAGAAAATAAATATTTTATCAGTGTTTTGATTGTATTCTAATTGATAAGCCGCTTTTTGATAATTCCATTTAATTCATTTTCGTCAAAGAACAGTAATACTGTATGTGACGTATAGAGAAGTACACTCTGCGCACGTTGTCTTGACCTACAGAATAAATAGTTGAATAATGGGAAAAGTATCAACAAAGCGAGCTTAGCAACTTTTAAAATCTAAGCATATTTGCTCCAGAGCCATAAAAAACATTTTTGCACAGAAAATTTATTTGCAAGAAATACAGATTGATTTTTTGTTTTGCAAACAAAATAGTAACAAATACCCCCGGCTCTACAGCTACCACAATTACGAAAAAAGATCTTAACAGAACGTGTGCATAGTGAAGTTACATTCATGTCCAGAAGTAAAAGAAGAGGCCATCTCTGTACTTGCTCAATCAATCAGGAAAACCGGGCGAAAACCTGATCGAGATGGGGGTCATTGACCCAGAAACTGAAGTACATTTTTTGAATTTATATTAAGCCTTTTTTACATACAATGCAAATGTAATCTAAAGCATTATAGTAAAAAATAATTTTCTGATGGTCAGTATAGTCGTCAGTTGCATCTGGTCAGTACAGTATTTAATGTGATGTGGCAAAATGTTTTAAAGTTACGTACATATACTGTGTGAGGATTTCTTCTAGTGCCCTAATGAATGTGATTTCTACATGTGTTGTAATTATTAATAGTAGTAGGAAAAAATAAATTCCCACCCCATAAGTGAGTCTTTTTGGACTAAAACTACAAATATTTCAATAAATAGGCAAGACATTGGTAAGATTTCAAGCTCACTGAAGAGAGGCTTGCAGGGATCACGTGGATAACATTTTATAATTCGTAAATTTTTACCCTAAAATTCTGGGTACTGTGGGATATGCTTCCCCATAATATTAAGCCATATCTCAGACGTGAATGTACATTTACATAATATACGCAACGAGCTGCGTGAGTGGTGATTAAATTTGAATGAATTGTCAATGCGTAACATAATGAACTTAATTTAGTGTTTAATTCATTTAGGATGTGGACTTTGAGCTGACTGAATTGAGAGAATTAGAAATGTAACATTTACATAACCTAATTGTATGTTGTTCATTCACAATGTCGCAAGCGATAGCCGGTTTGAAATGTAGAATAGCATTGAAACTGTTTCACCCCTTAACTATTAATGTATTATTACGACACTAATTCGACACTTTTTCTTTATTTTTCCAAAGAATGCTCGCATACAGTTCCATTTCTAATGGACTCTCGTCCATTAGAGGCGTATCGTTTACGTATAAAATAAAGAGGATAGAACAGACAGTCGATCCCTGAAAAAGCCCTGGCCAAGAGTTGGAAAGACGAGTAACTAATATTCTTTCGTACAATTGTGATATTTCTACTCTCTGCAATTGGTGTTTTTGGTACGTGCATAACCAATCTGGGGCAATTCCATATGACGGTAATTCAGAGACCAAAATGTTATGGTCAATGACGTCAAAAGCGTTCCAAAGAACTAAATATATTGCAATTGGTGCTTTATTTTGATCAATTAACAAAGCAACTTCATTAACTTATTTTTTAAAAAGAAAAAAATCCATTCAGATATAGAAAAGTCTATATAATACTCGGGAGAAAATTGACAAGAGAAAAATGGGCTATACTTTTGAATTTTATTTTGCTGCTTTAAAAATGAGTCGTCTTTGCGAATAAATAATACGTTAGTAGCCCAATGATATAGAGGAGAGCTATTCAAAGCGGTCACACTTTACTGAAATAATATTCGAATAAATATGACATACAACCACAATACTGTTACTGCAATCAAACGTAGAATATTATGATAAAGGTACCACATAAATATTTCATTATTTGAATATATTGCGTATTTCCTGAAGAATAGTTCGGCCGAAGATATATCTGTTACTTCAAGAAATTATAATAATGTATTACTTGCAAAACTTCACGCTCCTTCTGAACCCTCGCTGATACCAGAAGTGCGGACCCAGAACAACGTTGCAACCAGTGACGGCCTCGCAGCCAGCGGAGACGCTCCAGTACACCGGCGTGCGCCTCGGCGGAGCCTCCGCCCTGCTCCTCTCTCTTCACCCCCGCGCCCCCGCCCATCTCCGCTTTTTAACGAGGCTGGCCGGCCTGGGCCCTCACCCCGCTCCCGCCCTCGGCGTCGCGCCGTCTCCTTAATGGCGGTGGCAGTTAGGCGCCGGAAGCTCGGCCGAGCGGATTGCCGATTCTTCAACGCGCGCGTCAGGGACCGACAGCGCGCCCTGGGGACGCTCACCTTCCCCGCCGGCCGCCCCCGCCCCCGCAGCCCCGCCCCCGTCCCCTTGCCACCGCAGCGCTCCGTTCGCGAATTCCCGCTGTCGGTGTCCACGGTCCGCCTTCGCTACTCCCCACATTCGCCGATTCTTTTAGCCGTCTCGCGTTCTGTTTAGCCGTTCGCGGTTTCTGGAATCTGTTTTCTCAGCGCCCTCTAGAGCACCACATGCTTTTCTCTGTTTGCCTCTACATGTACGTGACTCCCTTTTTCTTCCACTGCGGTCTCTCACAAACTTTTATTTTCCACCTTCCATCCTTCCTTCCTTCCTTCCTTATTCTCACCCACGTATCGCTCAGTCGCCTATTCACTCGCTCACCCGACTACGCTGCCAGAGCAAGTCCTACACCGTGCCTATATGACTCCCCTCCCCCCGCCCCCACTCATTCGCGCGGCGCGGGACACGATTCAGCTCCCATCGCGCTCTCGCTCTCGATGCCGAGATTTATTAGATAGTAAGTGGAAACCAATGGCTTGAAATGAACATGTCTTCAGGTACACGATCCAAGGTTCCCTAAACGAGGAAACGTTCATTCTAGGAAACTTTGAAGTACCAAAAAACAAAACAAAGATTGTATAGCAGCAGCGTTTATGGAACGGGACGTGAATGACTGCACGACGCACTCAATATAGCTGAGAAACTTTAAAAAAGGTTCACATTGACGATGGTAAATGAACAAAAGAGGTTGTCTGAGAGACAGAAAAATGGCGGGGTTAAGGAACTTGAAGGGTTTTAGAGTTGGGTTTTGGCATTTAGATAATGTTCGACTAGCTAGAGCAGATCGCTCCTCTTAAAAACTGTTTTCGGGTGATTTCAAAAAAAATTTTTGATAAAACAAAGGTGATAAAAACATTTTGGCCATATCTTTGGTGAAGTGTATGATAATTTGTACTCCCGTTCTCAAGAGAGGTAACAGAGATTGAGACTTCACCTTTATGTTAATATTTGGGTCGGTGTCACAATAAGGGATCACCTGATTGCAATGGAAGAGATAACAATATTTGAACTCCTTTGTTCAAGGATTAGATTTGTTACACTATATACTAGTTTCTATGTATATTAAATACGATATCACGAAAATCGCAGTTCTGTATTAACACTATAACTACTATTCTCCATGTGAATAATCACTGTCATCATCAATTTCCCGACAACATCAACGCCCTCTTAATTCCTATTTTCGCTTTCTGGTACGCGTCGCATTAAAAGTCCATGAATTCACCTCCATAGATAAATGGGTTATAGTGGGTGTGGAGGGCTGGCTACATATGTGCCCGCAGCAAAGGCGTACCTGGACGGTATCTTGTCTTGTCTGCTCCGGAAGGAGGGTCTGGTCTATGGATTTTTATATACACTTAGGATCATTTTTATGGTATTAAAAAAGATGCCAGAATAGTGACAAAGTCGGTAGCGTCTAAGACCTTTATAATCTTTACCATACGTTGGTTCCCCCCACAACAAGAGATTAAGCATTTTGCTAACATATGGATCATAATGAAATAATTGTCGGCACCTCCTTAGAAAATTTGAGTTGAATCACCAACTGAAGTAAGACTTTCTCTATGACGTATGCACCTAATACAAAAAGGAACAACTTATATCTATCTGCTGATGCTAGGTATCGTTTTCACGAAAAAAAGACTGCGAGTAGAGTGCGAGAGGGAGGTTACGGCACAAAAAGGCGCGATTGTGTTATGAAAGCACAGGGACTACAGTCAGACGGTGGTTGCCAAAAATGTAATAAGTGGCACAGTAGAGAGACGCAACATATTCTGAGACGTAACACTTAACAGAAGTCACGTTTCAACAAGGAGGAGAAATGGTATCATAAAAAAGGGGGCAAACAGGAAGGACACATTATGTGCGATTGCAGTAACTGTGGCTGCAGAAACATTGAAAAGGCAGCGCGGTGGATATGTTGAAGATAGGAGATTAGAGTAGTGGACAAGACGTGAGGGGGGCGCCGGAGGCGGCGAGGATGTCGAGGCGGTAGGCGCTCGCGTTGGCAAGAAACGCGCGGCGGCGGCGGGGGCCGGAGGGGGCTGGCGCGGCTGCAGAGCGCGGACGGGCGGCGGGAAGCCGTGCCGTGTCGCGGGTGGCGAGCGCCTCGCGGCTTTCTTTGCGTTTTCTTGCGGAGAGTCACTGGAAGCCCCGCCTCGCCCCCGCCGCCGCGACGCCGAGGAACCCCTTGCCTTCCACGGCCCAGCCCTCCTCGGCGGTCGGGCGGCGCAGCGGCGGCGCGCCCACTGCCTTGCCCTACCCCCCGCGCGCGCCTCGCCGGCCACGCCCTTCTCCCCGCGGGCGGACCGGCTTGGCCTCACCTCCTTTTTTTCGCTCTTTGTTAATTTTTTCGGGTTCGTTTTGCGCCGTTGCCGCACCAATCAAATTCTTCCGCGTTCCGATATTCCACCGGGCCGCCGCCCCGCCTCCGTCGCCGCGCGCCCCGCGCCAGCGCTGCTAAGCGCTCGTGAAGGGCCAGACCCGGCAATGATTTGCCAATTTGAGGTCGATTCCGGCGGGTGGGCGGGGCGGCCGCGCGGCGCGAAGGAAGCGAAACCCCCAGAAGAACGGCGCCGGCGCTTCGTGGCTGGCGCTGCAGTGATCGCTGATCGCTCGTGCCGCCCTCGCCGCCCGCCAACAGAGGGCGGCCGGGTTGCTTCCGTGCCCGGCCGCCCCCGCTCCCATTAGGGGCTACCCGCACTCAATGCGCCCAATGTCATTTAAAACGCGTCGCTTCCGTATTAGTTAGGTAATTTTTGAATAATATGTATGAGAACTAAAGCTAAAGTTTGTAATCCGAACATGTGAAATTCCTAACTTAAAAACAGCACCACTTTCAATGTGAAAACTGAAAGTGCGTTTCTAAAACGGTAATTTAATGTACAAATGATATTATTATTATTATTATTATTATTATTATTATTATTATTATTATTATTATTATAAAAATCATGTATTAAATTGTATTCAAATAGTCAATTAAAAATTGCACGCATATACATTTTGCTTCAGAATGCAAGTGGTCCTTTGCTAATTTCAGAAGTGTTTTGAGCGATAGCTCCATGGATTGCCTGAACACGCCAACTGCTATCTATATTCATTCTTCCGTTCAGTGTAGTTTTATGTTTGGAATATTTTATCCCCGGGATATAGCGATATCGTGCCCCAACTTGATCGCGAGACATGCTGCCGACCAACACGGCTTGCGGAGAATTTCCCCTTCCAGTTATCTCCCCCAGCGGGGCACTGTCCCAGCCGAGGATATTTCTAAACTATCTATTAGTCTACCAATATGTGGGGTAGAGTAGTGCATATAAGTTGTTCAATTTGTGTGAGTAAGGAGAGGTAAGGATCTGGAACGAAACAGTGCGCGAGGTCCGTGGTGTTAGCTAGGGTACTTCTCTGGCATTTACCAAAAAATACGGAAAATTACCGATTAGAGCAGCCGGTGCTAGAATTGTCCACCAGACTGAAATCAACTTAGATTCTTAACTAGTGCCGAAAATATGCCACCATTGTGACTATTGAGTCACAGACAGCAGCTGCCTCATGCTGGCTCTGAACTCAGCTGGTCTACGCATGGAATACTCTCGCACAGGATTACTGACGTTGTAGTAAAAAACGATAGTTGAAGATACATTTAAAGAAATAAGGCGTTCATAAGGAAAAGCATATAACTCAAAAATTCTAAATAGGGCAAGCAAAAAAAGTTTGGCACTTAACCGCTAATGTCATCATTGAAGAGCTGCAGAACAGAAACTATTGTTCCTAGCCTTTTTTTATTATCTTTTTATGCCACTGAAGAGTTTTTATTATCTTAACTGACAAAAACGTTTTATTTCTTAGTGACATATTTGCGTTTACTTAACAACCTACAAATATGAGCGATTTATTTAAAAAAACTAACTAGTTTTATAAACATGCCACAAAATGCGAAGTGTAATTGGCGAATTTACACGTTTTTATTTATATGATCCTTAGGACTTCCATTCACGCTCGTACAGTACATTCAGATGCTGGCACATGGGTTCTTTAATGCTACGTTGTGAAAATGACACATGAATCAACGGCATAGTTGGGGAGGGGCAAGGTGGATGGTCCGCCCCGAATGACACCATTTAGGGGTGACACTAATTAGAAAATTATATTGTTGGAATTATTAATTTTATTGATTTATTTAAATAATATGTATAAAATTTAAATTTAATATTTATACATTTAAATCATAAATAGATATAATGAATTTTTAGATACGTTTGCCGCTCTTAAATATCGAAAAGTGATTTTACAAAGCACATTCATTCGTTATTTAGTTACACTTCGTTTTAGATTATTTATTTAAAAATTATATATAAATTATTCTGAATTACGTATACTTTGTTAATATATTAAAAATAAATGTCATGTTCAAATATGCTTATATTTCTATTAAATAATGTTTAAACTATTCTGTAATAGATATTTTTATTTTTAATTTATGGGAGGGTGACTATTAGTTTTGCCTCAGACACCCACTGAAGCTACGCAAAAGACATGAATGCACTATTGGTCAATTTTTATATGGCGGGTATCGTCCTTCGTTGGGGTTCACGGAAATTCAAAAATTACTTCAGAGATATAATTTTCAAAGTGTCTTTGAAAGAATCAACAAGACAACAAAGAATACTATGTTTTATGCAATTTTTGCTTTGAAATGATAATACAACAAAATTGACAAATACTTCAGAAAATCTTGCCTTAAAATATCTCCAATCGGCGTCGTAGTTATACAAATCAAAGTTAAAACAAGGTGAAATTTTTGGCATTACATTTGTGAGATGTTTCGAACCGATAAAAATATTACTGAATGAGTTTTTATATAAGAAGAAATAGTGAAATAAATGTCTCGTGTTTGTTTTCTATTTGTTCGCAGACTCTATTTGTTCGCATCTGTAGTGTGTTTAGATTTTTTTAGTGATCAACACATATAACGATGTGTGTTCTCCTGCATGTTAGAACACAAACGGGACGTATTTGACACATTTTGTGATACCAATTATTACTGAATCAAGATTACTGTGAAATTCATTTAGGAAAGTTTATCCATAAATAAAACGTTAAATTACAAACAATGTTATTTATTCATATATCCCTGAATATTTAGAAAATGAACCAATCACATCCGTCTTTTGAAATTATAACGACTTTTCCACAATGAAATTTAGTTACGCATTCCGGCGGTAGATATGTTTCAAATATTTTAAATAAGACTATTACGAACGTTTGAGTGCAATTCTGAACGTACTAGTTATTGTGACTCACAGACATTAGGGAGTAAAAGTTGAAATCTAGTTTTTCTACTTGAGATGAGGAATATCGTCCAAGCGACATCGCCCAGATAAAAATGAGCGCCAGTCTCAATGAACATAACACTCAAAGATAATGACGACGTTTTGTCCACAGAACTGGATTTAGGTCTTCGAATTTTGTTGACAATACAGTGAGTCATCACAAATATACTAATGTGTAGTGCGTGTGTGATTCGATAAACAATCTTTAGAGAATGTTACCAGTAATGGACTAGACACGAAAATATTGTAATAAGAAACAATAAATAGGAAAATAATAATGGAGAGTTGGAGAAGCAGCAGCGTTCTACTGTTTTATTTCCACAATAAATAACTGTAGAAGTAAAATCAAATATACTGAATAGGCATGTATAATGTTTTATATTTGTAATTGTCTATTCCCTTCCAGCAAACACGATTTTCACCTGAAAATATAGAGGAAGATTACACATACAAATATTTTCAACAATCCCATTAAATCAGAAACGGCAAACATTGGTTATGTTTTGCTGGAAGTACACAACACGACACGACACGTTCTAGGAGAAGCTTCTCGAAGAACGAACTCCTCGTTCTCGGGAAACATCCTCCTGCTGGAAGCGGACGTCAAGGGCGCTCCCAAGGGGCACAAATCAGGAAAATGCGTACACTTGACGCCGAAACGAATTCACGGCGCGGCGCGGCGTGGCGTGGCGTGGCGTGGTGTGGCGTGGCGTTGCGTGGCGTGACGGGGCGCGGCGGGGCGCGGAGGGGCGCAGGGCGGGGCGCGGCGTCCACGGCGCAGGAAAGGCGCATCACTTCTTCAGCTCCCCGAGAAGGAGCTGCGCCGTAAGATATACAGCGTGCGCGGGGCGAAAGAAGCGAGTGGATGGCCGGGACAGGCAACACGCGCGGGATAAGCGATCGCCCGCCCGCGGAGGCGGCGCTGCGAGCGACAGCGACAGCCGAGGCCGAGGACGGGGGCGAGGACGGGGGGCGAGGGCGAGGCGCCGCTGCCCAAGACGCGACGCGACGGCACAAAGACGCGATGGCGCCAGACAGACGCGCTTTCCCCGGAACACGCGCGCCGAGGGCCGGAGCGGACGAACGAGGCAGAGGGCGCGGGGGGGGAGGGGTGACGGGGTGGATGTGGAGGGCAATGAGGTGGGGGAAGCAACGGATAGAAAGGAGGGATGCGACATCGATAACAAAATATCGATGTTTCTAAGTATCGATGCTCAAAATTGAAACATGGATGTTAATAAAACATCGACCTTAAATCATAGCTATTGTTTTTTGGTCGAGAATCGGTCATCTTAGCACCATGCGAACTTGCAACTGTACCCACCAAGGCTGAGTCATATTTTCCCCGGGGAAGTGCACATGACTTTTTTGAAGGGAGGGATCAGCATTTCCATACTGAATCCATTTTTACACCACAAGATTGTTAGCCCTGGGAGGATGAGGTACGAAATAATAATGATAATGATGATGATGATAATGGATGAGTGGTCATTTACTAACATACACACACACACACACACACACACACAATCATCCATGTCCAGTGCAGGATTCAAATCCGCGATCCTTCAGGCACGAGGCAACCGTCGCTCTTCAGCCTTAGCGATCTGGACAAGTAACCTTTGAATTTCACATGGAGGAGATTTAGTTTGAAAGTGGTCAAGTTTATTAATTTTAATGCAGATTTATCTGACAAAACTACAAAGATCATCAGGATAATTAACACAACTTTAATTATATCTAATTCGACAATTAAAAATAATATAGACTTCTTTATTAGCAGAAACTTGATTTTATTTTTTTTTCAACCTTGGTCACTTTTGTCGGAAGAATACTCAATTTATGGATATCTGAAAAATATTATAGAATTTTGTAATGATGGTACTTACTTTATTTAAAAAATGTCACCCACGCAAAATAAACCAACACACAGTATAGATGTTAAAAACATCCGGTCCAAAATATCGATGTTAAATACATCGATGGTTATACAGAAACATCGATGTTTTGTAAACATGGACATCGATGTCGCATCCCTACTAGAGAGGGATCAAATGGCTTTGGGGAGGGGTAGATGAAATTGTGGTGAAGGAGGAGGTGAGGACGGAGGCAGTAATAGAGGTGGGGTAGTGATAGACGAATGTGGGTCACGAGAAGAATGCTAGGACTGATACTGAATTGATGGTTAAGAAAATGATGAAAACCCATCGTAATATAATTTTTTTAAATTTATTTCTTCTCGTTCAACCTAAGGTCCATTATATAATTGAAACGCACTTCATTTCGAATATAATAATCTCCTTGTCAGACTCCTTGTCATTACTGGCAGAATTTCAATTGAATTTTCAAGTCTGTGAAACTAAAATTTCAGAAATGTCAAAATGTCTTTTACCTATTAGTTTCCATAGATATATAATTATCAAATTAGGTTTTGTTTATAATTTTCGTTTCAATTTAGTATTATAAAACACTTGTACGTTGTTTCTAAAATTTTATTTTTATCAGAAATATGAAAAAATTAATTTTTGCGCGAATTTGGGAACACGCGGGAAGTATTAAAAATAAGACTCAGTCTCATTCCATCTTAATTTAATGGACAAAAATAATTAATATATTACAAATTCTTGCTTGAATATTATTTTGAAAGAAATATAACCTATAAATACCATAAAAATATAATAAAACATTCAAAATATATTTTATAAAATTATTTATGGATTTTTCAGAAACAATTTACATTGATTGGAACACTGCATTTTAAGCAATAATAAATTATTTGTTTCTCAGACGTCACATCTTCTGATATTTTCATTATTATCTTTTTTTAATGATTTGGTTTACACCATCAAATTTCACTGTCATTGTAATTTTAGGTGCTCCAATGGATGTTTTCATGAATGTGAGAGTTACTTCAGACTTAAAATCTACATGTCGTTCTTTCTTATTGTTCTTAATTCTGCTAAATTTTCAGGCATTCACAAAGTAAGGTAATTACCATCTGCACATCGATAATCTATGCGCCAAAATTCTGTACTGTTAAACATTTTTATTGAGGTGGTCAATAAATCGTTTGGTATATTTGTCCTGTTTGCTTAATCTACCATTACCTGAGATATAAAGAAATTATTTCTTGAAACCTCTCTCTCTATATATTTTTTCTTAAAATTGGAAGTCCTTTTTCTTCATCCCAACACATTTTAGTTTGAGGGAGCGTACGATTTCCTGTCAAATTTAGAGTACCGAGGAGTTGCCACAATTATGTGTATGTCATATTAAAATAGAGGTCAGCCTTATCACCCGCGTACTTCACAGAAAAAATTGCAATCTGAGTTAGTAAATCTTTAGTAATAAAAAGTTCAACGGTTTCTGTTCTGCTCATGTTACCATACGCGTTTCGTAAATGTTCGAATTTCCAGTTCCAGATCAGATGATGCCTGACGAAAACAGTGTTCCCTGTGTCTATTAGGGATGCACCTCACTCTTACTTGGAGGTTTCTTTTTCTTTACAGGTTCAGGAAACTGTTTCAGAATCTATTTCTGTAGTTCACTAGATTGGTTACTTAGCACAATGAACCTCATATGTTCTAACAATATCAGGAGGTTCCAGCGCAGTATCATTATTTATTATGTACAAAACATAACAGAGTATTAGTATATAATCAACAGCCAACGTAATAAATCATCCTGAAAAATAATTATTTGGTTATCATCAAAAATATCTTCATCAATAAGACAGTTTTCATCCGGAGGAATTATTACATCCACATCCTTATTTTCTTATTCTTCGATACCCAATTCTTCTAAAAGAGATTAGATTTTAGCAGTTCTTGAAAAACGTTTCTGATCCATTTATAAAATTGTGCACATAAAATGAAATTTGACTAATCGAAACTGTATAGACAATGTTATCAGCTTCAAGTTCAAAGAAGAACTGTGGACAACAATGATGAGTTTAAACCGGGAAGAAGTGAAGACTTGCACTAACCGCAAGTCACCCGAAGAGCAATTAGCCTCGAGCGAGGTGCTGCTGTGTGTTCTCAAAGATGAGTTCGCAACATTATGTGTAACATCAAATAAGGCACTGAAGGAACATTTTAATAAAATATTTTTGTCACGTTGTTTTAGATACATTAATATGTCATAAAAGTAAAGAATTAAAAAAATCTAATATTTTTGTGAAATAATAAAAATTACATCAACATTACAAAAGTAGTGACGCACAACGTATTTAAAAAATATGTAACTTTTCGTAAAATGATAGATTTTTAATACAATATTTTTTGCTATAACTGAAACTACATATAAATCGAAAATATTCAAAGCAATATGATATTAATTAAGGAACAGAAAAAAACGGGATATAAAAAAATGTTGCGTTCAGGCATCAGTGGGACTTAATGGGTTAAAGAAAAAAAGTACATTTAAAAATTGATGTGATGGATGAAAAGGCTGAAGAAAAGTGTACCTGGATATTTCAAATACATTCTTTAAATCGCTTTTTACTGGTATCAATTATTATTTTGAAATACACTTAATGCCAACTTTGGAGAATTTTATATTTTGCAGTTCAAATCGTTATTCTTTGATTTTGCTGTAGGATGGACTCAATTCCTTATGAGAACTTATTATTTTGCTTTAGAAGGATGAAGAATTTCCCATATATTTGCCGCGTCGCCATCTATAAAAGAATAAGCTGTTCACTTAAAATCTAATTTTCTACTGTCAATGGAAGAAGGAAAATGTGGTGAAACATATCCAGTGTTTTGGAAGCACTGTCACAATTATTGATTGCTCTCTTCCCACGTTATTTAAATATTTACAACAAAGAGGACATACGAGGAAAAGTCACATGTTCAATTACTGGGAAAACATCTTTAGATTCATGTACTTCAAATCTTCAGTCGTCTAAATATTTCCCTGAAGAATAAGAATTTGGAATATTGAATTCATTATATTCATTTGCGGATATCGTACCTTACCAAACATCATTTCCCACAGACTTTAAGTAACGCTTTGAAGTTTCTTATGATATTAATTCAAATTGTATAAAAATCAAATAAATTGTAATAAAAGTATTGTCACGTTTGATTATACGAAATCGGTAGTGTTTGAGGTCGCTTTGAATAAGCTCGATTTCCCATCCCGTCTGCAGGACGCTGACCCCCTCTCATAAAAGTATTTGGCGTCGTTGAAGAATTTCAACCGGCAACCCCTCACTGCTGCAATTAAAGCATCGCAGTTTTCTTGCTAGCGGACTAGTAGCACGAGCGCGACGCCGCTAGAGGGCTGCGGCCGCGGCGAGCGGCAAGTGTGAGAACGGAGGGTCTGTGGTTCGGCGCGAGTCGATCGTATCGCGCGGGGAGTGCTCCTATTGCTCACTGTCGCGTGGGGTCTCGGCGTCGTCGTGGCCGGCGGTGGCAGCGGCGGCGTGGGCCGGCGTCACGACGCGCGCCCCGTCGCTCATTAGCCGAGGACGGCCCGCGCCCCCGCCGCCGTCACCCCCTTCACCGCCCCCGCCCTGCACCGCCCGCGCCCGCGCCGCCGCTTCCCGGCGCCCAATATTTCATACAGCGGCCGCGTTGAGAGAGGGCGGCGGAGAGAGCGCAGCGCCTGCCCGCCCGGAGAAGCGGGCGGCGCGTTGCTTTTCGAAGGCGTTGGCGGGAGGCGGGGTTGGGGCGGGGCGAGGGTGGGGCGACGGGATAGGGTGGCGGGGACGGGAACGGTGGCGAGAGCGCAGGACGGCGGCTCGGAGACGGGGCCAGAGGCCGACGTTGGAGGAGGACGGGGTAAGGATGGCGCGAAAGCGGCGCGGGGGCAGGGATGAAGTCGGCGGCCACAGGTGAAGGTTGCGACAGAGGGGCGAGAGTGGGGACGGTGGCGGGGGGGGATCGGGTAATGCGAATATGTGTGGTGGTGGCAGGGACAATGGCAATATCCTTAGCGTCTATGCGATGATGCGAATGTTGATATGTGGGTGGTGATCGTAAAATGTGCTTGGTGGGCGGGAAAGCAGGTTGCCGTGGTGACGTGAACGGATGACTAAAATGGCGGCTGTGTTCATGTCGGCGAGGGTATGACACAATTATCACCTTTTCACCCAATGGGAAATAAAAGAAGGGAGTCAGCGGTAAATGAAGGCAAGCAGGACCATATTGCTGTTGCCTCATGATATATTGATTTTTTGTTTAGTTTTTTCTTGATTAATATTACGTATAATAACATTCTCACCCACTTCTTTTGGGTGATAAATCACCAATTTACCACCACGAAACTGCCTGTAAGTCTTTTTTATCTTAGAGTAGATAAGGCATTGTAACAGCCGCGAACTCTCTCCAGTTTGGATAGAGACTCCAAATTTTTTAAACACAGTAACTGAAAAATAAGTGCCAATCAATCACGACATCGTTGGTGATATTTTACATCATTTTGATTCGAAACGTACGTGCTCTTTCACACAATTTGGACACATTCACTTTATATATTTATTAATAGTATAGGCAAATGATAAAAGTCAAATGAAAAAAGTAATAAGGCATTTCTTCTAGAGACTCATAATTTCGAAGAGGCAAATAACCGAGAAAGATTTGGGAAAACTTCTTGCAGTCTTATTGGTCGATTATAAATTATATTATTAGCGTTGTCATCCTCCCTATTAGAACATCAACGCGAGCCCGTATCTTCACGTTGCGGATTGCCACTATTCACTGCAAGGGTCCTCAGCTCCACTGCCTTTAGTTGGTGCGATCGCGCTCGCTGCTCTCTCGGCCGCCGTCTTCCTCCGCCGCGCGCCTGCTATTATCCCCGGGGTCACCCGACACCTTTCGCCCGAGCCGTCCCCTTGCTTTTCACGGCGAGCGCGGGCTTCCCCCGCCCCTCCCCTCCCGCCAGCCGGCGGCCCCACCCGGCCCGCTCGTGCCGGTTCGCGCTGTCTTGGGCGCCCTGAGACGCGTTGGGCAGAGGGCTCCGCGGCGGTGCGGAATGCGCCGCCTCGTAAGATCGGCCTCACCTCCATTTGAAAGCATATTAGCGAAGCTTAATATAGACCGGCAGGCACCAATGGGCGGGCGAGCAGGCAGTCCGCGCCGCCCCTCTGCGCCGCCGCCCGCCCCCGCGCCGCCCCCGCGCCGCCCGCGCCGCCGCCTCGCGCCGCCTCGCCGCCCGCCGCGCTATCGTGCGCGCCGCCCGCCGCCTGACAGTCCGCACTTAGTTATTCCATTGTTCCCGCGTCCCGCTGAAAAGGGAGGAATCCCGATTGCTACCTTGTTTTACTCCGGCAAGCCCAAACAAAATACAGAAAACGCCGACGCCATTTCTCTTGGGCGAGTGTATCTCCGCGCTACAACAAGGGAATAGAGATTAGCGCACTAATTTAAGATGCCGCTTGTGACGCTTAATTCATCGGGGCGGCCCCGCTGTCTTTATGCGCGCCACAAGTGTGCGAGCACCAAACTGTGCCCCGCCTCCGCCCTCGTTCTTGTCTCCCGCCCCCGCGCCGCCCGGTGCTGCCCCAGTACCGCCCCCGTTCCCCGCCGGCGTCCGCCTCTGGGTGCGCTCCCCAATTCTCCCGCGAGCCGCCATGAAGCGCTGATGAATCGTCTTCTTCGAGTCACTTAACAATCATTTGCCACATTGCGGCTTAATGAAATGCGCCACAGAATCAGAATGATGGCGCCGTCGGCTGCGTGTTGTACTGCTCTCTCTTCATGCGCGGAAAAAACGCACTTGAACAGAGTAGCGTTGAATGTTTTGTCGGAGTGCTTACGATAATTAAAGGCAATAGCCCGTTAGAAATGGGGTTGCGAGGTATTTTTCGATCACCTACTTCATTCCGTTGACTATTTATGAGTAAAATAAGAGCAGTCTCTATTTTAAACTGGAATGACTTTTTTATACTAAAATCCCAACCAGACGTGACATACATTTTTTAAAAATGTTTCTTACAACCCGCAAAAACATCGCAAAAACCGAATACTGTTTGTCGTTTCTCTTACTGCATCTTTCTTAAATAATGAATGTTACCAGCAGACTAATTTTAAATGCCCAGGTATCCTCTCACTTTGTTGATAGTATTTATTCAATAAAACATTATTAACTTTGACATAATTATTATTGTTTACCAACATTTAAGCAATGCCTGTAAATAAGATAAATTGTAAATAATAAAAACAGACATGATAAACTGACTTCATCGACAATATGTATTTGATAATTGGTTAATACGTAGTCGTTAATGTGCATCAGAGCTACTAACACAAAAGTTCAATAGCCAATCTAAATTGAGTTTCAATGTTCATTTAACTGTTGTCATTAATTTTCTATTGCAGACAAGGTAAATTGCCGGCTGGCAAACACAGCCGTTTCAGCCTTCAACTACCGGTACTTCTCAGGCGCCATGATCTGCCCGAAGCCGCTCTCACTTTCGCGGGGGCGCAAGGAAGAACGGCAAAAAGGTAAATGATAATGCTTTATTTCCCCAAAGCGAATCCAATAACAACGGCAGCGCCCCGCGCGGGAGCGCTTCAAAGGTCCTTGGAGGCGGCGCTCCACATCAAACATTCAGAGAGTTCGCCGCGCGGGGGCGCGGGCCCAGCAAAGGGCACTGGCCGCCGTGCGAGGCACGCGCGCCTGCGAGACGGAGGTGGGCGGGGGAGGGGAGGAGGGGGAGGGGCGGGGAGGGAAAGGCGGCGTCCGGAGGGCAAGAGCGCTAAAGCGTGTGGCGGATAAATCGCTGGATCTGGTCGTTACCTGACGCGCTCGCACTGCGCGTCGCGCTCGCGCTCGCCGACGTTGCGATGACGCAACTCGCAAAGCAAATTTGCGAACAGACGGTTTTGTAGCGGAGGGCGTGTTGCTTTATTTCTGAATTCTTGTGCGGATTGTGCTTACATTTGCATGGCGACATGTCAATGACATTAACTGTGCGTGTATCCTTGTATTTCGTATGCGAACAATGTGACGTATCACGGATAATTACTGGGGTTATTACATCAAATCGGTCTCCCTATTCCCCTGTTTGGAATTATATTAGAATTATCAGACCAGGCCATGATTTCAAATCAAACCAGTACACACTGCTCACGAATTTGCAACAAAAAATAAACTTAATTGATTGCAAAGGATCCTATGTCTGCCTTCTCATGAAAGAGGACTAATATAGCAATCTTTGGTTAACACAACTACTAATATTTTACTGTGATATATTGTAATGCTAAAATAAACTAATACTATTGGTCGATTTTTCATGAGCTAACATTTCTTAAATATACCAATTCAGGCTATTTTTTTTTACATTTACAATCGAAGTTTACAGAGTTCTAATAATCTCAATAATTGACATAACCCTTAAGCCGAACTTATTTTCTAACTTTTCGTAGAAATGCATTGTAGTAGACTAAAAAGCGGTAGTGCAAAGACAATCATGCACATTGATTACTCATGTCTTAAAAAATTATCATTCTCTTCCAAGGATCAAAATTGAAAATTGGAACTTTGACGAATTAAAATTTACTGAATTCAAATTTGCTCACCGAGTCTGGTAGCACCTCAGGATTTTTTTTTTTACTGTGATCTGAAATTTCCAATTTTGGGGGTGTTATTTTTATTTTGTCCATCCTTATAAGCGCCGGAAAATTAGCACATAATCACAGGTTCATTACCATCTTTCTGAGGTTCATTGTAAGTTTCAAAAAACTGAAGATAGAAAAGTAAATTAATGTGTGTAGTGCATGTGTATTGTGTGAAGTGTAGTGAAGTGAAGTGCAGTGTATTTATTAGTTAAAAATTGCGTGCAGGACAGTCAAAGTGTATAGGTAATGCTGTTATTGTTATCATTGCCTTAAAATGCTTTAAAATTACAGTGTATTACTATTCTTAGTTGTAATATGTAAATTGTAGCGTTCTGCCACCAGCTAGTGTACCTAACTGCAGAATTAATAAATCTATCTACCTATCTTTCCCAGTGATTAAATGTTCTTTACCAAAGCAGCGCGGCATCAGATTTTCAAATTTTCTTCCTAGTAAAATAATTTAGATTCATAGCAAACGAATGGAAAACTGTATCAAAGTAGTTGTGCTTTTGAAATACAGAATTGTATACTCCGTTCAAACGATGTGTAATTCACTACCGTTAAAGTAAAAACATTTTTGGGCTGTAGTCATATTGTATTTGTTCAGTGAAATAGAGTAAGAGTTTACATAAATGAAATGAATCCCAAATTAAGTTCATAAGTACACTCATTCAGAATACTCACAAATCCGGTAAGTCTTCATACAGATCGGCTTTTTAATATAGTACATTCTCGAAAGAGATATGGCATAATATTCCGGGGAAACATTTTTTCAGATTTAGATTACAACAAAAAAAAATCACCCGAATAATAAGTACAAGCTATCTATGTGAATCTTGCAATCCTGAAAACTCCTCTTTATTGAGTACGTATTACCACCTTTGCCATGCGTTTTTATTTAAATACAGTAATTTTTTCAAAAGTAACTAAATTAAGTGTGGGTACATTTTTACATCTAATACAGACATATGTAATTACAACACATGACATAATCATATTCATTACGTGTCAGTACCAACACTAGTTCCCTACAAAAAAATCATTATGCATAAATGTTATTTTACAAGTCATTGTTGGACGCTGATTGCGTAAAAAATTAAAATCCATTCACAGAGTTTAAACGTACGTAATTTTCTTTTACTGCGTAAGGGCTCCTATTGAATTAAAATGTAATATGAAAACGAGAACCATATTCATTTATGTATTTATATTTTTTCAATAATTATGTAAATAATACTTGTATAACTCTAGTATACTGAATTCTGGACATTTATGGAACCAACTCATTAATACATTTTCCCCAGTTTCCCTAGATTCATTAAGCAAATAATCGGAGATTGTCCCTAGTTTGTTTCTGGAGAGTAAATGCAGCTTCACTTTTTTCCGCACTTTTTTCTTGAGCTCTTATTTTATTAGATTTGGGAGTGGAGGTATTATTTCGTCCATAGTACTATCAAATTAAATCTGTAGCTCATTTGACGTTGTAAATACATAGTTTCTATTACACGGGAGCTAACATTTATTGTTATCAAACATTTCTAATAACACTCATTGCTACTTTTATTTATAATTCAACTACCTGCAGCAAAAGAGAAGCAGTGATGACTGCGATGGTCAATAAGTCTTGCGCAGATTGCATCCCTCTCGTCTTATTCATTTTTACATATTTGTTATTTTAATTAATTAATTTAGCGACTAATCAAAAGTATTAATTTTATTTCATATCTTTATTTTCAAAATAATCTGCCGCCTTAAAGATTTCTTCACATTCTAGATTTTGAAGATTTTATGACAAAGTTCTCATGAAGTGGGGTTTTAATTACAAATTTTCCTTTTGTTTATAAATGAAATGTACTTATAAAATTCTGTACTGAAGCACGTTAATTCATCATGCACTCATGGATTGACATCGATCGGGGATATTAATACAGAATCAAGAGAATAAACCATGTCCAATTAACATTTTTTTAAAAAGTCTAAAATGGTGAAAAACATTATAAAAAGATTAATTGGATTGTTGGTGAAGTAGATACCTTTTTATTATGATAAATAAGATATTGTCAGGTATCAATATTTTAATTCAACTTATGATCAATACCTACATAACTACAACCTGTTAATAATATTTGTATTTCACATTTTACCTCTGAGGATGATCGCAACGCGATCGAAATGATCATAAGTTGAATTAAAATATTGATACCTGACAATATCTTATTTATTTATCATTATAAAAAGAATTTCATCAATAAAAAGAATCTCATTGTTCTCTCGCTCTTGAAAAATCAATTATGTAACTCTAATTGTAAAAAATTCTGAAAAAATATATAGTGCATTTTCTCGCAGAGCATATCACTTTGCTGGAATAAATATTTCGAAATGTTTTTGGCTCAGGGCATCAAGTGTAACTAAACTACGTTTAAGCAGATTGGCCGTATTATACTCGCTTAATCTAATCACACTCAATTGAGCTACATCCACAGAACAAATAATTGTTCTTGTAAATCGTCACTGAAATTACAGCGACATTATTACCAACTTGGCATATTCTCCGTTGTGAGTGAACGTTGCTTAACTTCATTTCCACTTCCCCTCCTGCATCTATTTCATCTTAAGTGACTCCCATACATTCTCCTGTAGAGGAGAGCGCCGCAAATTCATTCCAACAAACGGTGTCACGCCGCGAGAGTAAGCTATAAAGTGTTGCGGCATTAAATCGCTTGATCTCGCAACTACTCGAAAGCGCCGATCTAATGGCTTCTCTCGCTACGCACATCTGCCAGTAAACGGGTTCCTCAAATTGCTTGAGGAAGAATGAAAGCGAGTGTTATTTCATCTGAGATTCTATTAATTTCTGGCAACAGAAAATTACGTGCGCTGTACGATCGCTTAAAAAATAATTACGGCGGAAGGAAATAAGAAGACGTGAAGAGTTGTAAAGTTTGCCGAAGCCATATTTCAGCGGCGGGCGATGCGAGGCGCGGGTGGGCGGAACCGGCAGCGGAGATCTTTTTACCGGGCCATACGCTAGGTTCAGAGGAGAGAGTTCTTCCAGCAAGGAAGTGGGAGGGACGCGTGAGTTAACGTGGGGTCTGAGTGATAAGGGAGTGGATGGAATGTCTTGGGATTCTGTCAAGGCAGAATGTAGGAGTTAACGAGTTAACGAAAGATTGCAACTACAGAAACGATAAGCTTGAGTCTTGAGTTGTTGTGAAGAAAACATGAAAGGCGTAAAAGAAGTAGTAGGCGTAAAAGAAGAGGGTTGAAAACGATGAGAAAGTAGGCTTTAGAACATCAACTAGAGAGGTCAAGAGAATTGTTAGAGTAATAGTGTTGAGTAGTTGAGAAATTGACAGCCACTAGCATTACTATGACGTAATAAATTGTGACGTTTTTCCTGATGGCCATGAAAAGTGAGGGTATGACAGTAAGATTGTATCGCAGTACAAAAGAGGTGGCCGAATGCAATTGACAAGACACAAACAACCTACTTTAGGAGGTAAACAGCGCGAAATAAGATTGAGGAAGTGAAATGAGAATTGATGAGATTGGATGCGAAAGGAAGGGTTTGGTAAATTTGAGTAGCTGTAATGCTTATAATTCAGTATGATGAATGTAGAAGCAACGTAGAATGCAGAAGGATAAGAGGGGGATGTAGGATACTGAGGGATGCAGAAGGGGCGAGGTAGATGCGAATAAGACGTAAGTGCATGCAAAATAGACACCGACTGCTCGGGCGTCCCTGGCAGAGTAACTTTGGCGAGGCGATTCCCCCGGCCGAGGAGTGCCGGGGAGCGCAGGGGGGAGCGGAGGCGCCGGGCGGGGAGGCGCCGGCGGCGAGGGCAGGCTGGGCGGAGGCGGTGCCGGGAGCGGGCAGCCACGCCGAGACGTGCGCGGAGAAAGAGGTCACTGCAAGCACGTTCCAGGGCCCCCGGCTCCTTCCACATCGCTACGTCGTGATTCACGCGTTTCAAGGGCGTGAAAATTAGTGAAGCATTGAACACGGAAGGCCCGAGCGAGCGGCCGGCCGAGCCGCGGCCCGGGCGCAGGCGGAGGGGCGCGGAGCGGGGCGCGGTGGGCCGAGCGGGGCGGAGCGGGGTGAAGCGGGGCGGAGCGGGGCGGAGCGGGGCAGCGCCGCCGCAGTACCGGGCTCGTAACGGGACCGCGCAGCGCCAGGAATGCCACCGCCACCACTGCAACCGCCTACTTACACGGATAACCGCCGCGGCACGAGCGAGGAGGCGTCGATATCCCGTGAAATTAACAACGCGCAAATGCAAGAGAGCTCCTGGATGGAAAGCGTTGTGACCAGCCGCCTCGGCAGCCCGTGGCTTTTCTTGGGGGTTAGCGGCTGCCGAGCGGAGAAACCGTCTTTTCTTCTCGACTCGTGGCCGTGCGATACAAGCCTTTCAATTCGGAAGCGGAGGCGATAGAGGAGATAAATCTCGGCGATTATTAAAGGGCGGTGGGCCGAGCAGTCGTTTTTCAACCGACAGGATCCATTATAATCACAGATATCTTTATTGTATAGCCATCGATGAAATAAAATACATCCTGCCTTAGTGCTTCCACGAACAGGTGAAAAGTCCGACGCTATACTACCTGTAACACAAGAAATACAAGGGTCGAACAAGACAAACCATAACTTACAGAAATTTTAAAACAATTTTGTGGCAGAATTCTTATACCATACAAATGAAATTTATGTCATACATAATTAACATTAATAAGCGAATAATTCCATCTCTTGTGTTATTTTGCCAAACATGTACTTTTGAATCAATTTACCAGGTATTATACTGCCATTTAATATCTCAGATTGGATCCTGCCCTCCGTATTTCCCGGATTTCCACCCCTCTCACCGAGAACCTTGAGACGTGACACTGGGCACGCGTGCGACGAGATCGCCACTTCCATTATCTTCGTTGATCCGCCACGTGTTCCCCTGCATCCCCGCGTTTATCAAAGGATCTTGGGCTCCTGCAGGGAAAACTCGGGCAAGGAGTTCTCCTCGGAGCGAGGCGAGGGCGCGCAGGTGGCGAGCGGGAAGGCAGGGGGCGAGGACAGCTCGGGGCGAGCAGTGTGTGCAGAGCTCAGCGCAAGGCGCGCGACGGTCGCTCTCCTGCCTAAATGTGCGCCTCTCGAAAGTGATCTAGGAAGCAAGCTCGCACCTCCCTCCCCCATGAAAGCCTTTCGATTTATTTGATTTGTTTAGTCAAAGAATTGTAAAAACTGTATGTGACGTATGGGGACAAGTACCATTTGTGCAATGTTTTCTTGGGCTCCAGAATCTCTTGCCAAGATTTTAACTATAAATAGTTGAAAGATGTATAAAAGGTTAAAATAAATAATAAATAATAAATAATAAATAATAAATAATAAATAATAAATAATAAATAATAAATAATAAATAAATAAACGAGGTTTGCAACATTTGAAAAACTAGACATTTTCGCTCTTGATTTATAGAAAATTTATTTGCATCAGTAAACAAATTCCAGATTTGTTTTCTGTTGTTTTTTGTATTGCTAACAAAATAGTATTTAGATTGATTCTGTGTCTGATCGCGTAATTGATTGATTGATTATTCGTACCCGAGCGCGTCAAACGGCTACGGTCAGTAGTGATGAATGTGTAGGCAGAGTGATGAATGTTTTTATCACGGAACGTGAAGTGTAGAGGTGCTCTTCCTCCGCTGGATGGGGGAGATCAGGGGCCGACCTACACGTCCGCTTGCGGGGTTTTCCCTAGCCAAGTATTTCTCACCAGCGGGGCACCCCCCCCCGCTGGACTAGCCCTAAGCTCCTGATATGTTAGTGCAATGCATGTAAGTGAGTAGGAGTCTAAATAAGGTGTGAGGACAGGACAAGTAAGAGGAAGGAAGGATCGCGCGCGGCCCATGGTTCGTTTGTTAGGGTACTGCTCCGGTATTCGCCTAGTGTTGGTTGGAGAAAGCACGAAACACTACCGCTCAGAGCAGCCGGCCACTAGAAATTTTGCCACTATCGGAACTCGTACCCTTGGTTCTGCCAGTCAGAGTACGCCTGGCCGATGTTTACCAAGTCATGCGTATATAAAAACCAGAGTTTTTAATTTATCAGAATCCGCCTATTCTAAATGTTGCCACTAGATTTTCAAAATTTCATACAGCTCCCTTACGATCGTGGCGTAGAGAAATTTACGATATAGATTAAATATTTAACGTGTGACAATTCTCAATATGGCGTCTACCAGCAATATGTAACAAAATTGCGTGGATCTCGTGTTAATGAAATCTTCCTTGATGTTTTGTCGCGCCACGAACACTTTGAGAAGGCCAAGAAAGAGTTAAAGAGACATACGCGAAGTCGGATCTGGCAACTAGTAAACTTTAAGAAACAAGAGATAGAATGAATGGTGAGCAAAATGGATCTTGTGACTGCATGTTTCACTTTGTTAGCTAGCTCATTCGGAACTATGTAGCAAGTACAATTGTATGCCCATGAGAGCGCAAACTGAACGGCAGTCGAGAGGTTTGCAAGGCCGGCGGGGAGGCTCAAGGGATCCGGTGGGACGAACTGCTTCCCAGTACATAAGGTCCAGGTGGGAAAGTTCCTGAGAGGTAGTCGGGGTACCCAGAACGCCCAAACAGGCAGCACGCACCTCTGCTCTCGCTGGGCCCTCGCCCTCGCCGCCGGGGCTCCTGCATTATTGGCGAAGCCGGGAGGATTTGCAGCCAAGACGAGGCGCCAACGCGGCCTAAGCCGGCGCGCCGCTGCCGCTGCTCCGCTGCTAATCCTCCGGAGGCGAGCGCGCGCCGCGCCGCCCTAATGGGATTCCTGGCGCCGGATGGCCAATTATTCACTGCCCACTTCCCAAACGTATCGATGTGTTTTACGTTTGCGTTCCCGTATTTCTAGCAACTAGCCATGGTTCGATAAACTTACAAATTATCGTGCATAATTTATTAGAGCATATAATTTTATATTAACAATTTATTGTACTTATAATTGCAAAATTTCCAATTAGCCATTTTGCATCTATAACACTCGTAAAAACACGTCTTTCTCACTACAATTCAATTGATTGCATTAAAACTGCTAATCTATAGTTTAATATAACGAAATGAATAATAACATATTTCATAATAACATATTTATAACAAAACTACTATTTATTATTAGGTATAATACCAGGATGAATCAAAAATACACACCAATTTTTATAGGAGGATGTATGATAGATAACTCTAAATATAGATGCAAAGTAAGTCACAGCTTTACGCTGTTTTTCAGCAAAGCCGTCAAATCGCCTAACACATTTCTGCCCTCGTGGATGAGTCGGGCCATCATCGCACAACCGATTTGATTCGATTCGAGGGTGAAATTTTTACCACTCAAAAATGTCATCATTGGGGCAGTTGTGGGGGGGGGGAGGATAAGAGTCAGACGGCGCCAGGTCCTAGTTCTCATGTGCATGCTCACACCTCTCACCCAAAAATCTCCAACTGGCAGGTGCTCATCATTCGCAACCCCATTTGGACATCCGTGAGAATCTTTCACACTGAGCGTTTATTTTACGAAAGTTCACTTCTATCGCCTCGTGGCACTTGGACGCGGGTATGGCATTCTGTTCGCTGGGTGATGTTACGGGACGCCCAACACATGGCATGGCCTCCAAGGTCACATGGCTCTCGACAAAAAATTGGAACTCAAGGAAATGATGCTGCGAACCATAGTCTTCCTCATTAAAGCACGTCTGCCCATTTCAATATCATTCGAGTTTCGGCAATCTGCCTGCAAAAATGAAACACCCCCTTCTCTTCAGACTTACACGATTGTGATATAGGCGTCATCTATGTTCAGAAGTTCACTCTTCTGGTGTGGAGATTCCTCTGACCAAAAAACTACTACGGCGAAAACTTCAAGGTACTTTCTGTGCATCTTTCACGCTCAGATCACTAATCTATTACAGGAAAACGGATTGTGCGTTACTCGTTGCTACGTCCTGGAATATAGTAAATAAAAAAAGTTAAATGTATAATATAGAAATATCTGTCAAAATTCTATAGCGTTCTAAATGTATAATAATAGGAAAGACACCATAAAATAGAACCAAATGAAATAGCCACAAATATGGACAAAAGAATAATAATGAAATGGAACATTGGTAGCCACACACAGAGATTTACCGCTCACGTAGAAAATATAATTGCAGCTATTTATAAAATTATTTACATACACAGTCTCCCTGAACTCGGGAATAGCGTACCCAGCAACGGAGAACGCTGACACAAACGTGACGCAGAAACGACACGCTTCATGACCTGGAAAATGCAAAATAGAAGGGGTAACGAGCGGCGTTTTTAACGCAATGCGGAACTGCAATAAGCAGTATCGCACACGTGGAGGGACGCGGGCGGTTGGCTGCAGTTTTTGCGGGCGCCGCGACGGCAGCGGCTGCGGCTATGGCTGCGGCTGCGTCGCCGGCTGCGGCAGCCGGCTGTCATTTAACGCCGCAAGGCGACGTCGCGACGCGACGCAGGCCGCGCTGCGACAACGACGCCCTGCCACGTCGTAATTAAGGGGTTCCAAGATTTTAAGCATTTTAATTACGTTGGTCGTTACAACGGTATAACTATGGCTGATGTTTGGTGGAGGGTAGTGGCCACTTTCCTAAGGAGAGGAAACGTGGAATCGCCCCAGTACTTTCTCTTAGTTCCCGGAGGCCCAGTAAAAAAGAGTGTCGGGCGTTGACCTATAAGCATCATTGTCTCATTGTTTGGGCATATTATATATATAGTGATATTATGTCTCAAAATAACGTGCGGTACACGTAAATTCAGCGTGTATTTATTCATCGTACTTTGCGATGGATATGGATGGATATGAATTCATATCTCCTTTTTAGGAATATGAAACATTTAAAAGAGCCAGTGACAGATAAACATAAGCCAAATTAATGCAGTTTTGAGATACAGCGAATATATTTTTGCGGACACGTGTGAATAAGTCGAATAAGTCAAAGTTGTGGCATATGACTACACAGCCTTTCAAACATAAAATAAATTTTACATTCATTTATTTATTTGCATAAAATGTATTTAACGCAGTATATTTTTTATTTTATTTTGTGTTTCTTCTATTGTGTTTAGGCTTGCTCTTTACATAACTGAATTCATTTTATTTTTTGATGTTTTCTTTTTGTAACTTTTCAAGTTATAGCAGGGAACGAGTTATTATTATAGAGCAATCACCTATTGAAAATAATCTAATAAACGCGTTATTTCCTTTTTGAAAATATATTGTTCATAATTGGCATATATCAATAAATATATATTTTAAACACGTTAAACTTAATAGTAATACAAAGTTAGTCAAAAAGTTCTAAATAAGCTGTTTCCAGTGTGGAGCAATATTACTCTGGTGAACAATAAATAATTCAAGATATAAGAAGCCATATATTCCATAGCATAAGTACTATTTATTAATACAAAATTTCAATGCAAGTCCTAGAAAACAATATATAGCATATATATTATATCCATAGCAAATTTCATTTGAGTGATGTAATTTGAATAAAGATCTACAAACAGTGGAAGAATGCAATTTTTACATTATTTGATTTCGTGTATTTCAGGTGCATGCAAGAGTTTGCTCATATCCTGATCCTTAAATAAATGTTCGCATTCTTTTAATTTGAAAACATTAAAACTTTCAAAAATATTTTGCACGAGTGTTTGTATGTCGATTACCATTATTACTATGCATGTAACGTTTAATATTTTAATGAGTAAAACAAAAAACTCTTCAAAAGTATTTGAATAACCAAAAACCCTTGATGCAAAATTTCGACAAAAATATTTACACAAATGTTCTGCGAGCCCTATCCGACCCGATGTTGACAAAAATATTTTTCACTGATTGTGATATATTTCCTTGTGGATAAACGTATATATATATATATATATATATATATATATATATATATATATATATCAATATGATAATTTTCGGACTATTATTTTGCAAAAAAGTTATGCATACCATTGTTTTCACTGGAACTCTAGAAATGTTATTCACTATGTCATTCAAGTAGGTACTTACGTGGAAGAAATAATGAAAGTAGAAGTTTGTTGTTAGTTTTTATATTAATGATAAGTATTTTGAAGAAATTTAATTTAGTAATCTTATTAAAATATATTATAAAAATAATTTTTCAAAAATATTTTTGGAAACAATTTCGTAGGCAATATTTTTTAGATACGTATTTGTATATTTTATTTTATTTTTAATTCAGCTCTAATTTCGCACGGAGGAGGGGCAACATCGAACAAATTCAGTACCAAAACAGTTCAGATCAGTTATCATAATTATCGATATACGTATCTAAATCTGACAGATTCAAATAAGTTCTAAACTTTAGGTCTTACTTTTTCCCCATAAAAAAATTCTTTATCACAAATTTGGTTTAAAAAGTGTTAGCAAATGATACGATGAAATTATTCAATCAAAATACGATACTTTACATTTGCATTTGCAAGAAGCAATTTGCCATTATATGAAACGTAGCGAAACAATTACTTGCCTCGGGTTTTACAGAGATTCGGTGGAGATATTTGGGTACATCAACTTTCTACATGCTTTACAATTAGACTGAACATGTGACTTCAACTGGAACAATTACCTAATATCAGATGACTAATGGAAAATAAAGGAATAAGCGGGAAAGAAAACAATTTCAGTCACTGTGTTGCCGGTATCAGAGGACTTTTTACTACGAATTTTTACTTCGAATTACTACGATTTTTTTTACTACGAATCACTACGAATCACTACGAATTTGGAAACACGATTATAAAATTCAACAGTGAAAAAAGATGTCAATCACATGAAATATCTAACACCAATTAACAATACTATACTAGGTGAGAGCACTGTTGAATTGACTTGAGGTCAACAGCTACAACGAAACAAGTTCGTGTAGCAACTGTAGCAACTGGTTACTTGATTGGAAAGATTTGTATTTGACCGTGGTATATGAAGTTACTTATAATGAAAAATTCAAAAAGTTAAATAGTAATATTCCTTAAAAAAATGTATCAAAGCAGACGTGTTCTTCAATAGCAGCCATTTCCGCCATATTTCATCATTGTTACTGAAGACTTCAATTTAATTGTATATCGATGTGCGAAACATTGGCTATATATTGCTTCTCCTTCAACAAAAAGCATGATTCGCAATCTGAATGACCGCTGTACTTCTACGAAAGGAGTTTCACTGTAACAAGAAAAGGGGGACTCCCTACTTGTCTAGTCACTCTTCTGCCTTCCGCACTTTCTCTGCGATCGTTCAGGGTACATAACAAGAACCGTGGTGGTAAAGCAAAAATACTTGAACTATATTGATATTGTACACAAATATAGTGTATAGAGAATTTTCTTCGGTAGAAATAATGGGTTAAGAAAAGAAAAGGAAGCAAATGCTTCAGAAGTTTTATAGCATACGCACAGCGTCTCTAAATGAACTCAATGGTGAAACAATAGCTTAAAGAATTTAGAATCATTTACTCATAGATATATACTGCACTTATTGAAAAAATATGACGAAGATATATGGTACATACACCTCAACTAAATACGAGAAGACGGATTTATTTTCTCTTCCGAAATAATTTTTCCAACCTGTATCCGAACAAAAAAAGTTGAACTTCATTTCACCGCCTGTGCTCCGAACTTCGAGCGGGCAAATCCACTGGTATGGAAGATCTTGATTGCAGCCGCAGACTGCAAGCTTGTTTTCTTCGGAAAGGTGTTAGAATCTCGTTATTCTTCTCATCTGGAGTAACTATCTCGGGGCGAGGCTATAAAACGCAGATAAAGTTTCTTTGGCCGTGAGAATCAGCTCTTCGGTATGTAGAGCCGCGGGCGCCGCGGGCGAAGACGCCGGGCCTCCACCGCGGGCAAGGGCGCGCTTTGGAGCAGGGCCCAGCGCTCGTAAAAGCGGTGACCGCGGCGCGGGGGCAACCGGAGGCGGACGGGGGCTGCACCGAGTGAAGTAGGAAGAACGGACAGGGGGGTAGCCCCTGATATTATATTCTCAACTGATCAGCTGGCGATCAGAACTCCATAAAGTTTAAGTCAAAATACTCAGCAAACATATGCGGAGAATTAAGACATCCTAGACCATCGAAGTAGCCTCCTTGATATTTACCGCAAAGAAATGTTGAGATTATTTGTTTACTGGCAGAAGACATACACATTTAGAATTATATAAATTATATACTTTTAAATTAATTTTCAAACACTTAGTCGGTTGCTATATTCAAATAATTTCGATAGTTTGGAAAACATGAGATTTGCTTCGACTGATTGTTCATTCATCAACACAGATCTGAACAACAATATATAGCACTACTGTAAGTTCGTCTTCTGACGACAGGTTGTATCCACTTCAAGACCTTTTCCTCCAGCCGTTTCTTTCCCGTTTTAATGTGCTGAAGAGACCATGTGACGTGAATACCAGGATTTCAAAGGTTAGGATATTGTCGATTTTAGACATTGCTTTGGCTTAAAGCCCTGAGGTCAAGCCACATAGAATCAGTTAGTGTAGGGTGCATTTGAAGTAAATGGCATATGAATTTTTAAAAAATAAACCATAAAAATTTATTGTCACAGAATCAAATATAGTCGTGTACAAGTAATATAGCATGTTAAACAAGATAAATTAATTCCTTCTTTTAAACCAGGGGATCTTTGATATTTAATTAATAATGCACATCACACTTACACAAAACAAAAAGTAATAAGAAACCCCTGTAAATTACACATTTAGGTTTCACAATATTTTATAGAGAAGAGATGTAACCAAACCAATCTACATTACGCTCTTAGTCGAGATGATATCTGATCCGTTAGGAAAACTTTTGAATAAACGATTGGTCAATTTAGGCATACAAGGGCTTTTCGATAACTAAGAGGCCAGAATCGGCCGTGTTCGAGTGATTGAAGAAGAGGCGGCGAAAGAAGTGCTTCAGCCTGCAGAAAGGACTCATTAAGTGGGACGAGGGAAATTTCAAAGAACGTCAACTAGCGGACAAGGTGCTTCGTCAGAGGTAACCCAGGCCAGAAACCTGGTCTGTCGCGGCGGGGGCGAGCGCGGAGCGCAGAGGACTCTGGGCGGTGGGCAGGGAGCGATGGGCAGGAAGCGGTGGGCAGAGAGCGATGGGCACCAGTTGGTGGGCAGGGGCGGTGGGCAGGGGCGGTG
>BOPP01000126.1:1485352-1498732 GCA_017312745.1 Gryllus bimaculatus | reverse complement strand
ACCAGGGGGCGGGTGGGGCAGGAGCGGAGGGGCAGGGGCAGTGAATAGGGCGGAGGCAAAGGGGCGGAGGACAGGGGGTGTCTGGAAGGGAGCGGTTGGGAGGGGACGGTAAGGTGGCGCGCAAGGCGCGCGGCGCGGGCAGCGCTTTTGTGGCGCGGGCGTTAGGGCGGCGTGGGCGAGCTGGTGGTGCGGGCGGCGAGGCGGCGCGGGCGATGACGACGGGACGGGCGGATGGGGGCGCGGGAGGCGAGGGCGCGCGCGGCGGCGCGAGCGATGACGACGGGACGGGCGGGGTGGGCGGCGCGGCGAAGGCGAGGGCGGCGCGGGCGCCGCGGGACGCCGCCCTGAGTTTCATCAGCGCCCGCGTGGCTTTTTTTCTGCGCGCTCTCTTTGTGTGTCGCCGGCGGCACACAGCGCGAGCGACATTCCGCGCACAGCACTGTCCGCCGCGGCTCGTCAGCCCTCGCGCCCGCCCGCCACCCGCCCCGCCGCCGCCGGTACGCTCTGCTCTAACGCGGCCGCCGTCGAACCGAACGCCTGTTGTCATCTTCACTGTCGTCCAACATGCACGCCGTCTTCTGTCAACCGGTCCCGGGGCTCCGTCACATACGAGCGGTCGTTGTCATCGCGGACTCAAATTTTCTTTCGCGACACACCGACATAGTCGTCAACGGTCCTCGTACATTCCCGTCACCATTCTTGCTGATATTTGAATCTAGCGACGTGAATATATAATATACTGGTTGAAAATATCTGTATAATAATAATTAATTGAATTCAAGAATACTTAATAATTAGTCATGTATTATACGATTAATTGAAATATTCACAAAACACGGTTTACGAAACAGTTTATTTAGTTTCCTTTTAACTAATATGTGCAATGTTACAAAAGTGTGCGCGAAAATTTCGAACTCTCGGCGAAAATATGTTTTCTCACGCGGCGTAAAAAAATAGTATAAGCGACATGTAGGACGGTGACTCGCGCACTTTATGCGTACTGACTATTTCATATTAATACGTTGGCGAATGAAAATAAAGATTTCAATTATCTCATTGCAAATATTCAAGCACTTCAATTGTTTTACAATGTGTTATGAGTTTTCTCAAAGTGCACATTCACAGAGAATTGAAAGTTATCCGCAACATCACATAACCTCCATTACTTATGCATAATCGTAACTGTGATAAAAATTTATCACGAAAGGAAATATTTGGTCTAAAGAGATCGTTTTGGCAAAAACGAGTATTTTTTGTATTTTTTAATTTTAAATCTTATGAAACTAAAAGTATTTATTATTCTTTATAATAAATTTCCTTTTTAACCAATTTCTCAACATTTGATGTTTCGCAGCGCAGAGGTGCGGGACCCTGCGGCCGCCGCGAAATTACACGTCGCGCGGCACTCCGTCCCCGCCGCCGCCGGGCCGGGCCGGGTTCCGAGAACGCCGCGGGGCGGTGGACGGTCTCCTGCGCACCGCGGCCCCCGCGGCCCGGGCCCCGTCCCAACCCGTCCCCCGCGCCGGTCGCTCACACGGGACGCACCTTCCAGGTGCGCGGCACTGGGACCCGCTCGCCGAGAGGCTGGCGCCCAGCGGGAGTCAAGAACCCACTGTTGCTCTCACGATCGGAATCTGGTGGGAGAGATTGAAGAAGGTTATTCAAGTATTACCTAAATAATTGACCTTGGTTGGCCGCGCACGTTCAAAGCGTTATCGCCAAAGTCATTCAAATTGTCTTGTTTTAATTCTCTTATCAATCATTTTTATACAAATTTAAATGACGTTCCAGGGTCTCTTCGATTCGTTAGTTGTTAATCGATCCTGGACGGAGTGTCGATTTTCCATGCCTGATCTTTCAATCGAGTAGATCAGCTTGTAAGTTTTGAAAAAAGTCTTCGTAGATTACCAGTTGAGAATCCATATAACGAAAAACATGAGATTTGAAACGCTACATCTGAGAATCAAACAAACTTCATTTTTTAATAGAAACATGACGAGAAGAAAGATGTATTAAACACTTATTGGTATATTTTTGGTAGCTCACTCGCCTTTGTGGTGGAAATGGTACAGACTTATTGGGTATCGATAAAAGCATTGTGTTGACGAAACACTGTGAGCGTTTAGAATTAAATTAAAAAAGTAGGCGGTCGCTTCGCAGATTAAATTTGAAAAAAAACTTACGGTTAGTAATGATCATTTTTCAAAAAATCCAAATTCTCCTTCATTTATATGAAGTAAACGAGTTAGCCGAGACCATCTGTAGAACAAGCAATTTTTCACTGCTTTAAGCACTCTTTAAACGATTGAGTTTGTCCTTCCCTAAGAAAGTTCTAAATTTAATTAAATGTATACATCAAGAAACGTCTGGCAAAAAAATAATTGATACTATCTTAAAACTTAAATACTATTCGTTTAGTATCTTCTGATACTAAACAAGAAATTGATACAATACAGAACAGATACAATACAGAAGTCAGACCTCTCAAATTTATTTTGAGACATGAATGGTCAATAGCTAAAAGATTCATTCTAGAGGAAACAGTCATTTTAAAACTGTTTACCCCATCTGGTATTGTCTATTCAGACGACGAAAATGCATGAGTATGGCGTCTACACCTTCCATTCAAGCCAATTTCAATCATCAATCGCCAATTCAATGACTGTATTAATAAATCCTCCTCCCACAGCACCCAAATTAATTAAAGGTCTACATATGAAGAACATATTTTTTTAAATTTTTATCTCCAATAATTTTAATAGACTGGGTTAAAAACTTTCGCAATTTTTGAGAGTTTACGGAAAATCGGACTTGAGCTCTTTTTGTAAGTGTACTTTGCTCCATATGAATAAACTTTTAAGAAGAAACGTATTGAATTGATATAGACAATTATTGAGACACTTTCGAAAATGTCCTAGTGTCTTTATGCAAAGTACTGCTAAAAATTGAAAGATTCTATTCAAATTTGAGAGCCGCGACATAAAATAGATCGTTTGAGGAATTTACGTTTATGAAAATCCTGGGTATACTTTAGACGCTTTTGACATATGAACAGACGAACGTAGAAGCGCACCGATGACATGTGACCCGAAAATTACTTTTTCGCAATTAGGGTCTCCTGAAACGTGCACTTCCTGCAAAACATTGACATTCATTTTTTTCATTACATAACCTTCTCTACATTCAACAAAACTATACTATAAAAATGAATTTAATCTCTCTTAGAATCTGCCTTGGGGGACTAAAAACTGCATGAATGGGTCTTTGAGGTCAGTTATTCAATTTTATTTTTTTAATGACTTTATTGTTCTGTGAAGGAGAAAACATAATACCATTTTAAAATATCATGTTAAAATATCTTCGTTAGGAGGCAGAGATGTAGAGCTATTTTGACGATGGGGAATTCATTTATACTACTCGTATATCAAATACTTTTTACTGCGAATTGCGAGTTTTCTGAACAGAGCGCATTTTATCCCATTCAACCACCGGTATATTGTTAAGGAGTAACGGGGCACTCTTTCAATGCAATAAAAGAAAAGATAATTTATTGATAATTATTTTAAATAATAATTTATAAAGTTTATAAATATTTTTTTTAAAAATATTTATAAAAAAATAGTTTTAATAATATCTCATTTTCTTCATCATTTAACTTAACCTTTGGTAAATCTATTGACGACTGGATGTCTCACTAATGATACAGATGTGAAAACTACGGAACATTTAGCAGACCACGGGAGTTACCAGGATTGTTACAATAGCATTCGAAAAACAAGCCAAAAAAAGTAACTCCGGGAGCAAAAAGTATCGATCAAGGCACGTTACTAGCGGAACAAAAAAATTGAAAATGTCTCCCTCCCCGGCAAATACTTCGAGAAATAAAGAAACAAACGAGGACCCTTTGAATTGAGGTCATTGAGAAGCAATTCGGCAAACTTTGTTAACTAAAAACCTGTTTGTTATAAAACTAACGAGAAAACGTTAAGGTGTACTCACCATGCTTTTTACTCTGGGTGGTGAGGTTTAATCTCTGAGGTGGTGGGAACAAGCTGGAGATGCAACAGACTGGACCATTTCTACCTCAGTACATTTCCCTCCCACCCAACTTAAACAGTGCTGACAACATTACGGTAACTAACTGGCATAACACTCGTGACCAACTTAGAGATCAATTATATTTTTTGCCAAATGATGCCCGAAACTACTGAATTAAATACCCAAAATTTTATGTAAAAGGAACTAATTTACGCTGATTTAAAAATGTTTACCTGGAAATTAAAGATAATTTTATTATAAAAATGTAATTTGAATTATTTGTAAAAATGCCAATTGTGATGCATGTCGATTCTTTAACTGTTAAATGACTACATTGTGTCATAAGTGTTCCTACTACTATACACTATAGGTGTTTCTAAACTTTTCACATACATGTCAAAATTAGGTTCCCCTTTTCACTTCAGAAAGTACTATACTTTTCACGAGACACGCGTCTTTTGTTTACATGACTCATAGATTCATTTTTGTTTTTGTAGATGTAAAGATATCAGAAAAGTATAGCTGAAGATAATTGAGGAAAGTACGGATGTGGGAGGATCTACAGTGGGAAAGGAAGAGTTTTTTCGCCCTGAAGTTTCTCTTGTAAAGAAAGTTCCGTGTTATGTTCTTCAGGTTCCGAGGTAGACGTAACTATGAAAATGTAAATAAACGTCCATAATGCGAGTCTCTACCAAATGCCTGGTCTATGTTTCAAAATATGGTCATTGTGTGTTCCTTTCTAAGATATCTGTTTGAGATTTCTTCAATGAGGTCATGCTGTTCAATGTTGTGGTCTAAACTTGAATAATAGCATTTTTATGACAATATGCTATGTTAATCTGTTGCAAATCAATTTTACAAATTCTTTTCCTCAAGTAGAAAGAAAAATAATTGGTCGATAGTAGTGAGAGTTATGAGTCTTTCTCAGTTTTAAGAAGGAGAATAATTGCTTTCTTCAAAACAACAAAAAGTAGTCGAGCCTCAAAATATTCATTTAAAATATATTTAATTTTTGGAGCAACTTTTTGAAGTAAAGTAGTATTCGGAGGACTATCTTAATTTTAAGTGTTTTATAAAAAGTAGTTTGAGAAGAATACGATTTATTTTTAAAGGAACTGTTTGGTTGGGATTCATCATTATATAACCGGCTTTTTCATATCGGCGTCACAAAGGGTGTTGTGTGGAAATGAATATCTCAAATGCTCCGATATTACTGTGGTTTTGACCAACTCTGAGAATATCTTTCTCAAAGAAATATTTAATTTAAGCAAATGTTTTTCTTTCAGTGAGATTTGGGCTGATGACTCACGATTTGTACTATTCGCGTGTATTTGTTCAATTTTAATTTGATATTCAATTACTGGAAGTTCTACACGTGATCTGTTAATTGTAGTTTAATCTTTATTTGTTAATCTTTATTTTAATTTCCTTCCTGCGAATCAATTGCCAATATTGTCCTAAATTGTATTACGTCGGATAATTTCTAAGATAAATATATATATTTAAAAGACGTCATAATGGTATTTGTTCTCTGAAGAACTCTTATTAGACAGGATTGATATTAAGAGATTTTTACAGAAAACCAACTAAAGATAATACCACAAACTGCTCTAGTGACATGAACTGTAAATGCAAAATGTTTTGATTGTTTGATCAGAGACAGTGCCGTGGCATAGAACGGTTAGGCTCTGGCCTCGTCGAAAGGAAAAAATCAATTACAATATCAGATATTCGTCTCTTGACCAACAATGTAACACATTTATCAATAGTTCATTTTATTTTTCATTACAAATGGTCAGTTACAATTAGATACAAATGCAATAAAATCCTATCTCTGCGTGGGAGCCGTGATCCAAACGAGAGAAAACTAGGAAAGACTGCAGGGTCGAAGGCGCATAAACGAGGGTACTAAACATACATTGAATTGCAGTGTGGTACGAGAAAAGGGACTATCGTTTTGATTCCCACCTTCACATGAACTTCCGCAAGTCTTTGAGGTATATGACGCGTTGATCTAGTTGAAAGGATGTATGAAGATTGCAATTCAAAACCGGAAGAAAAGCTTCCCTCAAGCTGTATAGCTCCATTATTAAATGTTTCCTATTTTAACCGCAGGACTGCTGCAACATATGAGCTATTAACAATTGGTTTTGGAGGGGGATGGGCTGACAGTTCTTCAGCGTGATTTATATTTGTTGCGTTATTTCAAATCGCGCATGGTTTAAAATTCGATCATAGATTCCTCAAAGCTATTATCTAAAAAAATGTTTTACATTAAAACCAAAGAAAATATTTTATTCCGCAAATATTTACTATTTGATCACAAAATTCAGAAGAAGGAAAATAAGACGACTTCTTCCCCGTCCTCCCCTGAGAACCAACCATTGCATTAGGTATAAAAATTAACACACACAATGCAATTGATTGATTAGTGATTCTGGGCACGTCAACGGCTTAAGTGATTAGTACCGTAAGTGTGGTGTATGTTTTCCTCGACAGTGGCGGTGATCTGACATCGGTGATGGTGAGATCCGGCGCCGACCTACCGTCGGCTAGCGGGATTTTGCTCAAGCAGGCATCTCCCACCAGCGAGGCACCGCCGTAGCCGGGATTAGCTCTAAGCTCCCGACCGGTCTCCGCCTCCCGCCGCTTCAGCTTCCGGGTGTCCCCTCCCCCTTGAGGATTTGGTGGGGAAGTAAGAGCCGAATCAGGGTAGGTTGCCCAAGCGCGTAGAAACGTTGAGCTTTACGGGCGGGCAAGGAGCTCCTCCGGACGTGGTTTAACATGCCTGATATATGTTGCAAATTACTTTTTCTAACATGTGTGTGTGTAGTCAGAATCCACGTTTCGTGGGTCCTTGATGCCGAAAGATTTTTTTTATGGCAACAGGTCTGTCTGTCCGTGTGGTCAGTGTTAGCTCCTGAAACGTTTAGACGATACATTCCAAAATCGATATTCCCCTGACTGAACTCATGGCTCTGCGAGTTTGAATGGTATATTTTGATTTTGGAGGGTGCAATAAACGAAGCCTTAAAATTTAAAAAATTACTCTAACCTTTTGATTTAACTTTGTCTTCGGAGAGTGTAAAGAGCATTTAAAAATGTCGCAGATCTAGTTCTTATTGGATTACTGAAATTTCAAGGATTGGAAAAGTTCAAAATTTCTTCGGCGTCTTCCTACAACTACAAATGATGAGTATAGATGTTATTTAAAAATAAAATCTGTTGTTCAAAGAGAGGTGTTGAGATAATGCCATTACAATTTTTCAAAAATATGAGTAGTTTTCTCATAATATTGCGTACAATAAAGGTAATTTTTAAACAATTATTTTCTCAAAGATGGCTTTAGATTTTTTTCTTTAATTCTTTTCTCGAATAGAGCAAAGTTATCAAAATTACGGTAGTTCCATTTTTGGTTAACTCTATTTTCTAGAATTGCAAAAAAATGAACATTAAAAAAGTACGGTATTGATAATACGTAGAATATTCCCTAATGAACTCTGTTCTGACAAATTAAATCTTTAGGTAAATTTATGTACAAATTTCTGAAAAATATCGTTTATAAGTTAGTTCGTTGGAAATAAGCTTTTCGCGTAATTTTTGCTTGAATTAAAGACAAATTATAACTTTTTCCTCAAAACCGGCTTAAGTATATATATCTTTAAATGTTCCCCTCGAATAAAGGAAAGTGCGATTAAAATATGACGCAGGTTTCGTTTTCATTGAACTCTGAAATTACGAAAATTGCGAAAGCCGTAAATAATTCGAGTATAGTACCACCAGTTTTTTATCAATGCAATTCACAGGTGAAAGTACAATAGGGGGGGAGGTTTCAGCAATTTGCAGGAAATGTTAGAGCTTCTGAGAGGGAAAAGTGAGGAGAACACATACATATTTTCGTCCAATATTTGGCGTGACGTCTGTGCTCATTTTGTATCTTCCTTTGTAATCCCTTCTATACAACGATTTTCCAATTGTTTTCTTGACTTTTTGTTCTTTTCAGTTTCGTGTTAACTTCGCTTCAATGCAGGTATGTCACCTGGAAGGGCGAACAAAATGTGAGAAGTGCTGTATTCTTCATACTTTGGTTGCACTTGCGTGGAAATGTCTGACGTTTTGGATTGCACCATCTGTTTTGTCTCTGTTAACTAGGAATCTAACATTAGGATTCAATAACATACGTATACATATTATTATTTTGAATATCACGTTGTCAGAACATTATTTGATAAGTATTATGAAACTTTCGAAAATATATATATAAAAATATACATGAGAAAGTAGGGATGCTTGACCCATATGTGTAGGGGTCGGTGTCGACAGATGGTGCAAAAAAAAAGATAAATTCAATACAAAATTTGGGTACAGTATTCCTATTTTACCGTATGTAATAAAAAATATTATGTTGCTATGTTTCAACCATATACCGAAATCGATCAATAAACAATATATTTACAACATTAAAAAATTTTATATTATTATAAATAAATAATATTAAATATTCTCGTCCTTCAGTAATTGGCAAGAACATTTCCAATAGCTTGTATCCTGTTAATCGGTTTTAATACATAATGAAATGAGGCATACTGTTTACGCTGACTTACAATCAGTAAAACTAAAACAAATACTACGATATCATTAAAACATCTGAAAAACTCACATTAAATAAACGTTGATACGACTTACAAGTAACACCGTTATGAAAAATATCAACAGATTATGCAGATTGTATAATCAGTACAGAGAAAAATCGTGGAAGTGGTAAGTACTGAATGAAGTCATTTACATAATTTATAAAATAAGTCATGTCGTAATTGCTCCATTACTGAACTGAAATTGCAAATTCGTAGAGTTGAACCGGCATGAAAATTCATCGAACCCCAGATGAGATCATAACAAAACGGAAGAAAGCGCTACAAGAAGCTGAGTTATAGTCGCAGCACCTCTTCCTCGAGTAGCAAGAGGCGCCGCTGTCATTCTCTCCAACGATCGCCCCGCCCCGCCAGCCCTCCGCCGGCAAGGATGCAATAAATGTTCCTGCTGGATAGCGCATCTCTGCGCGCGGAAAAAAGGCAGGCGCTGCAAGGGTACAGCGCCACAAGTAACGAGCGCCCACGGTGTGGCTAACGGTTAGTGCGGTACAATGTCATCAGGGATGTAAATTCAGGAACGGCAGAGCGCGCGCAGCAGCCGGCTATTTACCGCAGAGAAAATACATAAAAATACGTCGACTCGCCACTCCCCCTCTCCGCCTCTCCGCGCACTCGCCGCAGAAAACCTGCAACAAGGTATCAGATACTAACTAACCCGTGTACGGGTAATTTCATGTTTCGCGTTAAGAGAGTGTCCAGCGACATCTGTTTTTGTGGCGGCGCGCGCAGCGTATGCACGGCGGCTAATGAGCCTCGGTACACAGGCTCGTGTTTTAATGCGATGCAACGCAACGCAGCGCAGCGTTCTGCGAGGCAACGCGCCCTCTTGCGACTGCGTTCTGCGGGTCACACCGGCTTAGGTGGCTCAGGGCATCAATTGATGTCTCTGCAGTGCCTCTGACCGGCAGGTCCTTGGGTTTGAGTCCCGACGGGAATCGGATTTTCAACCGCCACTAGCTTCATAGCTAGATCAAATTCATTCGCTTTCTGGAGGAGAATTCTAGCGTCCAACTGCTTTGATCAGTAGTTTTACGTGGTTTCTACGATCAACAGCAGGCTAATGCCGTAGCAGTACCCTAACAAACGGGTCATGGACCGCGCGATCTTTCCTTCCTCATCTTATCCTCACTCCTTACTTACACTCACTTACACCTACACGCACTTAACAACCACACATGCGCACGAGTAGGTCGGCGCCCGGTGTTGCCAGCCATCAAGATAATATAACCGTCACCTTCCCTGATAAAATCATGCACTACACTTGCAGGACTAATGACCTTAGCAGTTGACGCGCTAGTAATAAATAAATAAATAAATAAATAAATAAATAAATAAATAAATAAATAAATAAATAAATAAAATAAATAAATACGTGGGTCGCCGAAAGCAGGACCGCTCGCCGTGTATACGAACAACCGGAAAGTCATGTGAGGCCGTGTGGAAGAGCGCGTGTGAGGGCGTGCGTGAGCGTGAGGGAGAGTGCGAACGGGACAGCCAGCTGACACGCGCTTCGCCACTGTTGGCGTCCGAAGCGCCACCGCGCCGCCCCGTGTGCGAGCGCCGACCAGCTGCCGCGAAAGAGGCGGTGAAAGCCCGACGTCTGCGCCGTATGGTGCCTAGGGGCATCGTGTTTAGCTCTTTCGGTTCATTTTCTGCTTGCGGTTTCCAAAATCCTTCTTCTTATCTTGCTCCTCGTGGTTTTAATTTTCTTATTTTATTATTTGATCTGACTTATTATTTCAATATGCATTTTTCTCTTATTCATCAATTATCTCTTCTCTTATGTTTGACCACATCACCTAATTAAATTTGTATCTTGCATTTTTCTTCCATTCACTCAGTTTTCTTGATTCTGATTTATTACCGTCGTCGTTTCCTACTTCGTTTCTTTCCTCTTTCTCTCTTCTTACGCACCAGCGCACTTTTTAAGTTTTCATGTATCATAAGTTGTATTTAGATCTTTTTTCGTCCCTTCTTCGTTTTCGATAACATCTGAATCTTTCTGACTCTTTCTCCATTTCTCGGACATCTTCTATGCGTTTTTTCACTAGATGTATCTACATTCCTCCCTCTTGACCTTTCACAGATTTTCTAGTTGTTGTTTTTTTTCAATTGTATAGCCCTATGTCCATTTGCATTTAGTTTGTACACTAGTTCGTAAGTCCCTTTTCTGGATGTTTGCTGTTTTCTTCGGATCGCCTTTCCCCTTCTTCCCGTTGTCCTCCCCATCTCCCCGCGTTCCGCGCCGTCAGATCGCCGGCCGCGTGCCCCGCCCGCGGGTGGCTGGGCCGCCGCGCAGACCCGACTCCGGAAGCGGCGGCAGCGGCGCGGCCTCCACAGGGCGCCGAACAATGAGCGATTGGGGGATCGGGCGGGGCCTTTGAAGCGGCCCGCGCGGGACACGTTGCTGGACGGCCCTTCGCCGAACCTATAAAGGCAAAGAAAAAGGCGCAAAAGTTCGCCTTTCACAAGTGAATGCATTGACGTGTAATGGAATGTTAATTGTTGGTATTGACTTACAGAATGGATAGTGTTGCTTGATGCCATTAAATAATGTTCAAATGCATTCTACGAGAAATCTAGCATGATGTGAGCAAACCCAAAAAGTCCAATTGAAGGGAATAGTCTCAAATGCATTATGGCTATTGAAAATGGGACCAATTATACTATATATACTAAATGGGCATTATTATATGCTAACTTCTCTCTATCCGAGAAAAGAAAATAATACAACTTCCGTCCTTTAAGAGAAGTCTATAGTTTTGCTAGGTACCCAGAAACTTGGGAAAAATTCCAGTAACAATGAAACTGATTTCATTTCGACAGGAAAATGCAAACATTTAATTGTGTTGGTCCGCCTATTCTCATACTGCACAAACCGATTGAATTCTCATACTCAGTGCGTCTCTACTTACGGCACAGATGACGTAATGCGACAGCATGGCTCCAAGAAGGAGCTTTCCGCCATTAAGTATGTGCTATTCAGTTGTAGCGTTAGGGACAGCGACTTTTCTTATATTCTTTGTATATAAAGAACAGTAGTCATATGTATCCGTATATATGTTAGTGTGTTATTGTAGAACTCGTGAAGAGCATTTTTATTAAAATATTTAATTTATTGAAGTGCTATACCAGAACATTTTATTTCTTTTTCTTGAGCAGAGTGCGTACTATTTTTTGATTTTACGAACTACTACTTGTGGTATTGTTCAGCAGCATTTTTGTTGGTGCTAGTTAAAATTAAACATCATATACTACCTGCAGTAGGGATACACATGAGTGATACGTGTAATGGAATGTATTCTAATTTTAAAGTAAATATGATTAATGTACTTTTTCTTTGTTATCCTCAGAAAACTATATTACTTAAGTTTATTTATCCTGAATTCTCAGTCGTAGAAACAAAGGATAATTGGTGACAGGCAGAGGCATTACCAATTACTACTGTTTACTTAATTGAGATAATTCTTCATCTCGCTCTACGTAAACGATAGTGCTCCTGTTAGAGTTTCGAGAGATAAAAATCTGAAATTGAGAATCCTCTTCAGATACATGTAATTTAGATCCCCATTTAAATGGATACAATACCTATTTGGTATTAATATTACGTCAGTTTTAATGGTGAATCATAAACTTGTGTTTCTATCAATTCTATTCTTTATTAAAATAGGATGTAATATCGAGTATCAGCACATTAATTTAAAAATACTTGGAAAAGAAAAAATATTTTAAAGGTATTTCTAGAATATCATTCTTGAGTAATTTACACCACTTCTAAATGAGTTGTGTTTACATAATCACCAAAAGTAATTGGAGGTTTCATGTAATGAGTTTGAATCCATTGGCCAGATATTACCCGCACGCCACCAAAGATGTTGGGTGTAAAAAAAGACTTCCGTTCTGTTTTATCATTTTCTATCGTTCCGCAAAACTCCTATCACAATTTATTTGCCATTCAACAATTTTGTTTCTACTATTTACACGCGATAATTTTTCAATATACCTCGACGTTTGTTTTTCACGCAATTCACACCTACCTCAAATCATTTTCGGATAACAAGCAAAGCGTCTGGGTGACAATGAGATCTTGTATTTGATAGATGTGTACAATAGCATGAACAGATTTATGATAAGCAGTGGTAACACTTTTTGCTTTAGCATGAGAATGAATCCATGAAATGCGACACCGTCAGAACTAGAATATCGTTTGACAGGTTTCATGTCACATTTTTTTTGTTCAGTCATCATTCTGGTAAAATCTTCATTTCCTACCGTAAATACATACGAGACTCCAATGGACACTAGTCGCAATAAATGTTATACCTATTACTCCACCTTTAACATATAAATTTTATGCTTACAAATTACTATATGCACTTATGTATGCATTGCTATGCATTCTATGCATGCATTTGTAGGTTCTTAAAATAAATAGTAAGACGCCAAATACTTGTATTTCCTTTCAATAAAGTTCCCTCCTTTCAATGAAGAAGATGAAACTCACCACGTGCTGGTGATCACATCCAGTTCCTCCGAAGTGCATGTCTGCCGAAAGATCAAACGAATTCAATCATCCAATCCATTCCTCTCCGCCACCAAATCCTCTGCCTCCAGTTACCTCCCCCAATGACCACCATCACAATTCCGCCCCGCCTAAACCTCGTGCACCGCCATTGCAAGCATCGCCGCC
>BOPP01000126.1:1434739-1462191 GCA_017312745.1 Gryllus bimaculatus | reverse complement strand
CCGCCCGGAGCCGCTATCTCCCGCAGGTCCCACATAAAGCGCCGTTGGTCTCCTCCGGAAGCCGCCGCCCCGTGCCGCCCCGGGCCAAGCGGATTTTGAGGGACGCGTTGGAAGCGAGCCCCTTGCCGCTGATGGACTCCCTCGCATGCGCGTCTTAAGTACTGCACATCACAGGCTTCGTTGGCTAATGTTGATGCCAACTTGACGCTTAGCGAAAGATCTTGTGTGATCTCAATTACGCCATTTTCAATTAATATTCCAGACAACATATTGCCGAAGAGTCAATTACTATAATCAAGCACACCTTTAAGTATACTTACGTTCCTCCAGAAAAGCTAGAAGTTATTCACATTGGAAGTTCTGATTAACGAATCAGTAAAACAATGAAATGTAAGTAATAAATGATGAAGATTAAGATTCAATACGAACACGACTAGCTGCAGATAAGTTGCATTTAACTGAACTTCCGGTGTAACGTGCAGAACATATATTGATGCAAAACAATTAAAATACTTAACTTACTTTCGTTGAATGTGATGCGAAGAGACTCGATGAGCCCTGGTGAATGAAGATCCTACTATGATGCTCCTTAAAATCACCAGTTTCACAGATAAGAACAAGGATCTCTTCTTCCAGGCACATTAGATGTCAGATAACACCATTGTCTCGATGGTTGATACTGGGATCTAATATAAGAGAATAATACATCAAATATAGCAGTAACATTCTCAGTATATAATGTCTATTATGCAACTTTCCTGCATAACTGTACTTTAAGACAACTTTAAATGTTATTAACTTTTCATATTTGATAGAAACAGAATATTTTATAAATGGTGTATTACTACAGACAAATTTTGACCATGATCTGATATCCTTTTGCCGTAGGTTCTGCCGAAGTCGGTCTATATCATGATATTATTAGTATTATTATTGGTGAGTGGGCCATTTATTATTATTATTATTATTATTATTATTATTATTATTATTATTATTATTATTATTATTATTTATTATTTAGATCAGTTTAGGTAGTCTTAAGCTCTGAGGTCGTTTAAGGTCATTAGTGTTCTAAATTGCAGCGAAAACGATGATAGAACAATGGCGAAGTGAGTGGCAGGGAAAACAAGGAAACTTGCCGGGAGCTTGTTTTGTCCACCACATATTTCACATGGATTTGCCCTGGATCGAACCTGGGCCTCAATGGAAGGAGGCATTGGTGCAAAAATGTATGTCAAGAGACCCATTCCCCAATTCCAGTCTTTGAGGCAGGAGCAATATGGGATAATGGACGAACTCATTGACTGGCCCTCACGAAACGAAGGCAGAATAGGTAAGGAAGGATCGCGCCCGTTCAGTGACTTGTTGAAGATACTGCTCCAACATCTGTCAGAAATATTGATCCAGGAAAGCACGAAAACAGTGGATCATATATTCGGGAACTATAATTGTCATTCATGTAGTGAGGCAGAGATCGATCTCCCCTCATTCTGTCACTGCCCAAATTAGAACCTAAAATTCCCTGGTGAATGAAATCTGATTCGAAACTGCATTCGCTATGGTACGCTGATTTTGCATTAATTAATTTCATTTAACCATTCATACTATCAAATAATATTAATAACATTCTTTGTGAAATAGTACATTATATATCAGTGTCTAGGGTATTAATTTGTATGATGAGGTTTCCATATATCCAACTTGTTGGATTACAACACTGAGAGCTTTCATTCAATCTCGCACTGTGGATACATTGATATTGTACAATATCCCAAGATCCTTTCATTTGACGCTGCAGGAACGGAAATCCATATCGTTTCTGAATGTGGGTTGCATGACTCTTCAGCACACATTCTAGAATGTGTCTGCGCCCGAGAAGAATGCAATACGTACAGGGGCAATGCGTTCGATCATAGATAGGTGTGGCGATGATCAAACAAAATCAGCTCCTTATAAAAATCATTAACATTTTTACGAAACAACAAGTAGTATCAGTATAATTTGTTTTGAAAATAAATTAAGTTTATATAAAAGCATTTTCTCAAAAGCCGCTTAAAAGTTTTACTTTAAATCTTTTCCTCGAATATATCGAAGGACGGTTAAAAAAGGTGATCATTTCTTGCGAACACTACATTCTCCAAAAATGCAAGAAGTTAACATTTCGAAACTAGCAAATTGAAGCTAGAGATTTTTACGTTAAACAAACGATACTGTAAAAAAATCAGCTCTTTTAAGCAAATCATGTACAAATTTTGAAAAAACAAATAGTAGTTTTCACGTAATGTATGCACGAAATTAATGCGATTAAAACATTTTTTTCAAAACCCGCTACAATTTTTAATTATTTCACGGATACAACAAGGGATTGGTGTAGGTCGCATTTTCATTTAATTCTAATTTTGAGTTGAAAATAATGGGAAAGACAATTATATTTTAAGAGTCGGCCGAAGTGAGTAAGTCAAGAGTCTGGTGTAGAGGTAAAGCGTACGGCGAGTTAACTGGATGGACCTGAGGCCGAGTACCGGAAAAAAAACAATCACAAATAAATCTCTGATTGAAATCAATTTTGCAGGTTCATGTACTAGTAGTACAATGTTGGGGAGGCGATGCAAATAATGTGAGAAAGTGTGTACTTTTATAGCACCACTTTTTTAATTAGGTACTCTTACAAAATCACCTTAAGCTTAGAATCAGAATATTCAAAATCATATTAATTGTAACGTAATGATTTTTTTGTTTTACCCCACCTCCAACGTAGGTTTCGCACGTGCGTGGTCGCAGGAATGAGGAACAAAAGAATTCAATGGCAATTTGAAATTCAATATAATCATACGGCATTCAAAAGATTTATTGAAAAGAACAGGATAAATAATATCATAACAATGAGCGTTCTTTGAGTATTTAAATACAGAACACACTACAAAAAATATTTGGAATACCCCGTTACAAAATCAATTCAGAAACATAGGCCCAGATATTCGACAAATCTTCCAATGACTATACAGAAACGTGACGCCTTGCCACTGACTATGCAGTTGGCAGTAGTTCATCGGCTGAGCAATCTAGCGCAGAGAGCGTTGCAACCAAATGAAGATCTCCCGTTTCCAGAAACAGCGACTGAATGATACACATTAACATAACACACGGCCGCGATGGGTCGCTGTTACGGGCTTTGATTGCAAGGTGGCGTGTCGTCGGGTGCAGCCGGCCGCCGCCCCTGCCCTCTCCCCGCCGCACCGCCGCCGCACCGTTCCACCTGTTCAAATTATCCCGGATTGAAAGCTCTGTGGGGTGGTCCCGCTCCGACAATTGCTTAACGGGGGCGGGCGGTGGGGGTGGCGCGGGGCGCCGGGGCGCGCGGCAGGGGGGTGGAGCGCGGCTGCGCGGGGCGGCGGCCCCAGGTGGAGGCAGAGTGGCCAGCCGAGAGCGCCTATCGCGGTGCCCGCGGCGCGGTGGTCCCCTCGGCCGGCACGTTGCTCTCGGACGCGGAGCGCGTGCGCTAAACTGCACCCAAGTACATGTCCCACGAGTCCGCCTCTGGCGCGCAAGCCCGTGGACAGGTTAACCTGCGAGATCTCCTTCATTGATAACTCATTCATTTGGAGAGGCGGGTTCCGTTGTAGTTAGGGTGTAAGGGGCTCATTTTTTCTTTTTTTTTTTTTTTACTTTGGTTTACTCTGGTGGAAATCAAGATATTCACACGACAACACAGCTCAATATTATAATCAATATAAAAGTTTTTAATGTAATTAAATTATTTTTGCAAATATTTATTAAACACATTTGAATAGTCCGAAGTGAGTTTGCTTCAGCTAGATATTCCTAGACCTACATCTCATCTTCTTGGTGAACACTTTACGTTCCTTATTTTTACATTTTGTTAAAAAATATCGTTAGTTCTTGTAGCTGATTACACAGTTTTAATAATGTTTTTGTTACTTATAAAATGTGTAATTGCAGGATCTTCAAGCTCGGGCAAAAATTTAAGGTAAATAGATTTCTACTATTTACTTTCATTTTAATAACGTATTTTAAGAGTAATTAATGTATGAGTTTTCCTATTTTCATGATGCTTTGATTTTGTAATAAAATGCAATTCGTTTCAGTCATTTAGTTTTGTACAGTTTGAATAAACACAAGAGAAAATCTAGATGTGGATCGGGAAACAAATAAGAATCAACATTCTCGAAATTGTAATTATCTTGGTTGAAAGCCAAAGGCGATTTTATTTTAAAATCTGTGTTTTGTAAATGAGAATGCACCAAGAATGTTTCTTTGTACTTAATGGGGGCCCGTGTAATCGTGAAGTTTCCGATTCAGAGATAACTTCGAGAAAAAAATAATTGTGAGTGCATCTAAAAGTTGATTAGAAGTTTATGATAAAGCTTTGAACCCTGACTCCCGGCTTGGTTTACATTTCGTGTCATTGTGGGCGAAGTTTAAAGAACATATAATACTTGTCTAAAACTGTACGTACTTGTCAGTTTACACTCTGTTTGTAAAAACTGCCCAGAATCAATGGTGGGAAATACTAAAAAATCGGTGGATGTGTAAAATAATGTATCCTTATGAAGTGATTAAATTTACATAGAGATGACGTACACGTTGGCCTAGAAGCGCCCCCTTTTATGTGAAAGGTTAGGTCAGTGTTACGCCACATCCAGTCAGTGTAGAGCCGACAAAGAACGTGGAAACGTGCAAGCGGGTGTCAGTATGCCTCGTCGGCGCCAAAGAGCGCACTATCAGCATCTGAGTAAGTTCGAACGGAGCAGAATGATTGGTCTCACGAAAGCGGGTTTGTCACACCGTGACATTGTGGTTCGAACGGGACGCGCTACTACGACAGTGATGCGTGAGCGGAACCAGTGGATACATGAGAGTCATACACAGCGACGAGCGGGTACTGGACCACAAAATGCGACCACAGCGTGAGATGACCGTCATTTTGTCCGCATGCCCGTAACTGACAGAACAGCGTCGTCCACAGTGTTGGCTCGACTTTGGAGCACTGCAACGGGTGTGGTCATGTCTGCATCTTCGGTTCGACGCAGTCTGCTGGGAGCAGGGTGGGTGACAGGCATACCACTACATCGGGTTCCTTTGTCCAGAAACCACCTACGCCTCAGACAGCAATGGACACGTGAATGTGTTGATTGGTGTGCTGAGTGGCAGAACGTGGTGAATTCAGACGAGTCCCGCTTGAATTTGTGGTTCAGCAATGGCTGCGTACATGTTTGACGCTACCGTGGTGATTGCAAACAGCCAGCCTGCATTGTTCGGCGCCATAGCGCAGAAACGCCAAGTGTGATGGTTTGGGGCGCCATTGGCTACAATGTGCGATCTCGCCATACGTACTGAACAGTAGCCGCTACATCACGAAGGTTTTAGAGCCCAAGGTACTGCCCTTCCTGCAAGCAGCTCATCATGTTATATTTCAGCAGGAAAATGCCCGACCTCATGTGGCGAGGAATGTGCAAGCTTTCTGCGAAAAACGACGGGTACCATTGCTTCCCTGGCCCACATGTTCGCCTGACATTTCGTGACATTTCTGTAGCTACTGTAGATGCTTTGTGGTCATGCATAGAAACCGCTGTGTTCCCCAGCAGCATAGCCAGGCTCTCTTTCAATCCATGCCACGATGTCTAGAGGCTCTGAAGGCAGTGCATGGCGGCTTTACACCGTACTAAATTCGCAAGGTCGAAATGCAGGTACAGTTCTGTAATTCTAATAACATATATTTCTAATCTGTGAAACAAATTTCATTGTAATAGTATGCCTCCTTGATGTTGCAATTTTCAGAAACATTAGTGTATATGCGAATATTGTATTTCAATAAAACAAGTTTATCATGGCATCGTAATGAACGCCCTTTTGCACCACGAGGAGTTGGCCTAGTACTGTTAAAGCGATCCATTGTGATTTTAAATAATTTAAATTTTTATTTATGACGATAATTAAATAATTTATTATTATTGTTTACTATATTTTTCAACGAATACTTTACATCAATGTCTTAGTTAATATACGAATGTTATTTATTTATTTTCAGTAGCACCATTACTTTTATATTAAAAAAGGAGTGAGATCATTAGGTCATTATAAAACTAGTGCTGTAATAAATGTATTAGATCATTAGGGCGATAATGAAGAATTAATGGCATCCATACGAGTACGATAATACAACATTATCACATTGCCTTAGAAACATTTTATTACGATGTCAAATATAAGTAATAGCTATAGTATCATCATTGGTTGAAGCTGTAAATAATTTCCTCACTTTTGTAGCGGAACCACAGACATGACGTGTCGCCTCTACAAGTTGTGTCACTTACGAAGAATTTTTTAAATCAATTGATCAATGGAAATCAAAAATGAAGAGAAAGAGAACCAAGTCTTCCATGTTATGAAGTGGCCGACGAATTTGTCATGGAGTTACTGGCAATGTCTATGACGATAATGATACCAAAAACGATTTTAAGAACTTTAGTCACTTGTAATTATTGAGGGGGAGGTTACAAAAATGGTGAAATGTGAAATTTCTATGCAGAGTTGTTAATCGAAATGTACAATCACTGGACATACCAGGATATTTCAAACAGCGTTAGGCCTAAACATGTGTATGCTTGAAATGCAAGGAAACAACCGGAAGAAGGATAAAAGTAATGATTGTGTTCGGATAATTAACTTGCTCTATTTATACCATTTCAAGCATTGTTTCGATCCACTTCTGGTTACGGGAACAAATTGTGAGTCATAACAAATAACTTCCATATTTTTGTCAAGTTATATGTAAGCGCTCAATGTTTACAAGCGCTCGCTGTTAGCACATGTACAGTTCAATATAATCACAGTTTCCCAGTTGTGAGTAAAGTTCCACAACTGATACTTAGGATCTATTTGTGGGTCAAGTAGTACCTCTCAAAAATATACAAAAGTTATGGAAGAAATGTTACTATCAACTCGAATCATAGAACCTATCTATGAAACATTTTTGAAACGTTTCGTTTCGGAAATATTTGAGGCAGTTAACTGACTTTTCCTGAGGTCAATCGATAACCGATACCTTTACCCTGTTACAAAAGCCTAAATGTTCTTATAATTACAATGTATTTTCCAAAATTCATAGGAAAAACAAAAAACCTGAAAAGATGAAAATTCGGAATTGTATCTCGGTAATATTTTCATGAGTTATTCATGAAAATAGGTTTCAAAAAATTGGAAAATATGAGAAATAGAATCTTCGGAAATAGTTATGTTCCAGAAAAAAAGAGATGATTCAAAGAAAATCATTGTGGATCCTTCTCCCTGTCGTGTAGAGAGTAAAGAAAAGCTGGAATCAGATAAAAGGCAAGAAATATTTAACGCGTTTTGGATTCATGTTTTTGAGACACAAGGAAAAAATATTTGACAATGATAATAATGAGCGTGACACAATTTAAGTCAAAATTTTCGGAGTCTAGGAATGAAAATTATCTCTAAAAATAGGAGACCACATTGTGAAGGTTTGAAAATATAATGAGAAACAAATTTGAAAGAAAATAATGTATTGAACATTTACACATCACCAACATAAGTAAAGATCAACTTAAATGTTAACTTTTAAAACTCAAACTTTGCTTCACATTTAGATATGGAGCACAGTAATTCTACTACCAGATGAACTCTTGAAACAATGCTTTGAGAGGATAGTTGCCTAATTTGAAGCAGTTTTTTTAACTTTTCATTTCCGTGGTCTCAATAAAGATTTAATTTATCGTTCGGATGGCCGAGATCGTTGCTGAAGCGATCTCCGACTGAAGGATCACGGGTTCGTGTCCCGCCTCGCACATGGTGTAAGTAAAGACTGCGTTCGTCTTTTCACCCTTCACCATCACAATATCACATCATACTGTTACCCATATCTTTAATGTCTATAGTCGCAAATGTCATAGCTGTTGATACGACCTTAAATAATACAAAAATAATCTAAAACCTATGTGTCCCACTATCGTGACAAAATATATTTTTTCCGTTATATTGTTTCTGGTAAAGAAGTAAAAAAACAGAAACAGTGATATCGGTCCAAATTGTGATACTAGTTGCCTGATTTTTACTCGGTTTCCTAAGTTGGATACCAAAAGAAATGGATATCTGTTAGGAAATCGGAAATATGTCTGTTTACTAAAAAAAAACATTAATACAGTACATCTAGACGATAAACAAAAATTCATATGGTTGAATACGTAAAAATAAATTACAGTTAGATTTGAAAATTATAATCGACAATGCACTGCTCTATATACTGATATCCATATATGCTAATTTCCAACGTGATATTTACAGGCGATAATTTTAACATTTAAAACTGAGCTTGTCTGTCAGTTTTAAAATATTCTAAATTAATAAAAACACCCTTCAACTCTACGCAAACAAATAATTAATTAATGCACTTTTTATTTCATAAAAAACCTTCTTCTAGGCTCTAAGAAAAAAGTGAAAACAAACAATAGATTTCAACTCCGCAAGTTATGCAGATGTGTCTTGTTGCTGGATTTCATTTTAACATACCGAGTACAAACCAGCATACCTTTTAGACACACTATCATATTTCCTTTTCCCTTTCTACGTATCATACAGAACCAACTGGACTCCACTTTATTGCCTAGTTAAATATTTTAGTTCCATAGTTTCTTGTATTTATAGACAGAAAATAATTCTTCCTTATCATTTTGAATTATATTGATGGAATTAAGTTCTCTTGTTATTTCCAGCTGCCAGTGGATCAGGTGGCGCAAGCTATCATGTTCTATTTATATTATTTCCGTTCCACCGCTTTCTGTTGACGAGAAAGAAAAATATGAAGTAATGCTTTCCAGCTTCCTAAGATGGATTGATTCAGTCAAGTACTACTGTAGTCCTATGTCGGCAACACGTAAGAAACCGATAACGCTGCACAACGAATTAAAAGCAACATTATTGTTACTAAATATTACCGAAATCAGTAGCTGATTAGCCTTTGCAAATAGTTTTATCACACGAGAGTGAATTCTTTCTTATAATTCTTGCTAAAACGCGTTGCTGCATCGTTGCTGCTTGTGTTCATAATTCAACATGTGTAGATGAGTTAGGGCAGTGATCCCAGAGCTCAAAAAACCGGTAACAGGTTGAACGTCTCCCCAAAGTACGTCACACACGGTAACTGTTTTTTGGCAATACAAATATAATAAAATAATTAAACTTCGCGAGTTTGGAAGTATGTAAGACGATAAGAAATAAATTAAGTATATTTGTAATATGTAGCATAAACGTTGCAATTTCTTACTCCCATTGTGCACAATGGCTTGCGATATTGCTGTAGCACAAAAAAGTGAGGCACTCTAAGAAAAAATGTAACTATTTCTGTTCAATAAAATTTCTTCTATCTACCAAAAATTGACTAAGTATCCCATTAGAGCATCCACAAGCATTGTTGCCAACTTGTATGATCAAAATGATCTTATGCATGTGTAGTCCAATAGAGGCAATAATCCAAATTCGGGAATTATCCTTTACAAATTACTGAAATTTTTTGTAATTCTTCCCTTTCAACTGTTGATACTGAATATGAATAGCACCTTTTTTAGAGCAGTGATATCCTTCATTTCTCAGACGAATCGAAGTATTATCCGGAAATAATAAAGAAATGATTCCGAAAATTAAGAAAGCATACTGTAGGCCTCCTTTCAAAGAATGTTTATTATTTTATCTTGGAGTAGGTTTTTCCTGGCTCTGCTTTTGATTCTCAAAGGACACATTCATCTCAAACAATCAAAATTCACCATTTCCAAAACATCCACTAGTCAGTTTAGTTATTTCAATGAAAGATTAAAAAATAGATTCTAGAATAATTCAATTTGATTTTAAAATATTTGTAACAGCCTCAATAAGCGTTAATGAAGGGGAAAAATATTATCATATCTCATAAGCCTTAATAGTCGCTATCTGAGTATCGAAAAAATGCTGATGGAAACACTAATAATAAGTACATAAGCACACAATGAAGACATAACCACATACCGTGTTCGTGTAAAATAATGATAGTTCCGCGAACGATTCACTAATTTTGCACTAGCATCCATACTCTTCTCAAAACAGCACCGTCTTACGTTCGGGAGCCACGTGGATATTAATAATCTCCCGCGACGGACACCGGAGTTGAATGTGCTTCGAAGATGAAATATGAAGGAGGGGGACGTCAGTTTCCTGCGCCGGCCATCGGTCCTCCTCATCACCATTTTAATGAGGTGCGAGCGTTGGCCGGTGTGTGCGGCGCGGCGCACGGCCGCAGGAAATCACAGCGGCGGCGGCGGCGGTGGCGGCGGTGGCGGCGGCGGCGGCGCAAAGGTGGGGACGGGTCGGCCGGCGAGACGCGAGGCCTCCGCCCCCACTGCCCCGTCCGCGGCGACCGTCTCGGCCGGTATGAATGAGTAGGGACCGTCGTAACCTAGACAGCACGGCCCTCGAGCCTAGACGCCGCCCGCGCCGCCCCGCTCCCGCCCACTGTTGCGCGCCGCCGTCTGCGGCGCCAGCCCCGCCGCCACCGCCGCCGCCGCCCGCAGACGACTTATGTCATCAAAAAATCAACAGAACTCGACTAACTGGTCTTCGAGGTATGCCCAAGTGGCCTCCGCCCGTCCTGTGCCGCCTCCGCCGCCCTCGCCCTCGCCATCGCTGTCGCGCTCTAGCCTCCCCTCCCCCACTCCTCCGGCCGCGTAGCGGCGGCCGCACGTCATCTCTCGTTCCTTTTGGGCAGAGCCTGGATACTTGGGGCTGCATGGCCTATGCCTCTTTTTCTCTCCATTGTTTATTATTTTGAAATGGTGGCTCGATTTTTGTTCGCGCTGGAGCTTCGCGTTAAGGGCCGCGCGGGCGCCGCGGCCCAAATCCTCGTTAGCTCCCTCAATGGGCCTCGCTGCTGCCCTGTCACTGGCCAGCGCGAAGGTCGCGGGTTCCTCGTGGGCCCTGGCCTGGCGGACTTGTGGTTTTATGACCTAGTGCTCGACAGTACTCTCAATTTCCTTGCGGCACTTTTATAATTTTACCACAACGCCATTGTCATTTTCTCATTCACATTATGCCTCGTACCGGTTTCGGGTATGGACTTCCTCTAGAAAAGCCAGGACGTACGCAATGACACTCGAAATACTTCGGGGGGGAGGGGGCGCTGATAGAACTTGATCGGGAGAACATCGTAAAGTTTATTGAAGATCACTAGGGAATTGAGTTAGATAGTTTGATGAAAAGGTAGTATTGAATCATTCCTCGGAATTTTACAAAAATATAATACAGATATTATAATAAAAACTAAATATACATTTTATTTCCTCCTTCATCCATTAAAATATTTGTTAATAAAGAGGCTTTTCTACCTGTTATTTCTGATTATAATAAGCGAAGTACACATTTCACGCATGCACATATATTAAACGAATGGCGAAGGACACACCATGCACCATGTAGCAGATACAAGTCAAGAATATTACTCATGATGTTCCCAAGTGGAACACGATGTCAAGAATTTATATGAACGATCTCTTCTAATAGTTTTGGAGTTGAAGTAACCGAACGGAAAAGTACCCTCAAGACCAATATTAGTATGTCTTCTGGAAGAAGACGTTCTTGAGACAATGCTAAAGTGACATCTTAACTCATTGAACATCTTTTCATACTATCGTGAACAACATTTTTCATGATGGCTATATTGATGTGATCTGTCATTCATTCTCTCTCCCTCTCCCTCATTCTCTCTCTCTTTCTCTCTTCCCCTCTCTCCCTCTCCCTCATTCTCTCTCTCATTCTCTCTCGTACCACACTAGACTCACCCAAAGCAAAAGCAAAACCACGTACGTTTCGTTTTTAGACTGCTCGGCATTATCTCATACTCAGGAATTCACCACCAGCAGGGTACCGCAGCAGCCCGGAGAAGTTCCAAAGTATCCACTAGTCTCCTAATACGTGCAATGGTGTAGTGGAATTTAGTGTTTGTGTGTGTGTGTGTGTTATTGTGTAAATAATGGGTGAGGATAAGTCAAAGCGGGAGAAGGAAAGATGGCGTGCGGTCTGTGGCCCGTTTGTTACAGGTTCTGCTCTGGCATTCGCCTGGAGTTGATCGGAGAAACCACAGAAAACTATCGATCAGAGTGGCCGGTCGCTCGAATTCTCCTTCAGACAGCGGCTGAATTCGACCTACTATCTTCGTAGCCAGGGTCGAAAATTCTGCCACCGAATGGACTAGAAACTTTAGACGCCGTGCTTAAAGGCTCATCAGTGACATCAATTGATGCTCTGCAGCGCAGCTTGTTATGAACAATTTGAGGAACATTTCGTTAACTTAAAGTTTGCTATTTATCTTTTCTGAATACAGTGTGGTTTCATTTTGACGTGAAGCAATTCAGAGGTTGATAATTATCACAATTCATACATAATGATTTTATTTTGAATCAATTTGCTTTTCATGATTTCCTTTTCAAAACCTATTCTTGTAGTTTAAAAATAAGTAAACCCATTGAACTATGTGCCCTTGACCGTTGTATTGGATAAATGGAAATACTCCAACGGAGATATCCTCAACATATCTTTGAAAGAAGTAGTCTGAAATGGAGGCGATATTATCAATGACGCAATAAATGGTCATCGTGTTTCGAAAATTTCGATGGCCCATTGCTCCCTCACAACCACTGGCACGAATATGCTGGGCAAACTCGTACGCGAGGATCTGCTCGTAGGCGAGCGCTGCGGCGGGTAGTGAAACGGCCGAGCACGGGGACCGTCTGCCGCTTCCGCCGGCTTGCGCACCCCCTCCCCGGCCTTTATTGGTTCGTCTTCTGCCCCATCCCTCCGCCCCGCCCCGCCCCCCCCCGCCCGCCCCCGCCCCGCGCCGCATTCCGCGCGTCCGCCCGCAGCCGCCCGCGCCGTCCCGCGCCGCCCGCGCCCGCCGCCCCACGGAAATCGGGGACCGAGCGCTGATGACGGGCTTGCACGCGATGCCCTTCCGCAGTTAGTGAAGAAATGCCCCCCCGCTGTAAGCCTTCTCGGCCGGCGGCGGCGCGGGCCAGGGACGCGCGTGGCGCAGGCGCGCGGCCCGTGCGGCTAACTTCCTACTTGCCGCTGCAGCAAAAAGGCAGACCCAAGGCCTCAAAACGTCGCCGAGAAATAACCATTGCCATTTCCATATGCCTTTTCCCTCTCCGCCGGCCCTGTCTTCCATGGAGAACCGCGGCCCGACCCGTCCCCGCTCCCTTCTTAACCTGCTCCGGAAAAAAAAATCGGCTCTGAAGGACACCGTTTCCGCCGCCCGCGCGTCGCCCGCGCTCCGCCCGCGCTCCCGCCCCGCGCTTCCGCCTCCGCGCTCCGCCCCGCGCCCACCCCCCCCCGCGAGACCTCAGACCTGCCTCGACGCTCCGCAGACAGACCTTCCGACGTAGGCACAGGCTGGACACTGCTCGAGGTTTCGTATCCAAGGAAAACCTTATACAATGAGCAGTGCGTGAGATGAACAAATGTCATGGCTGCTCCCTTGCAAGACGATTTCGTTCGTACTTCAATTGACGCACTCCAGCTATGTATCTTAAGGTTTCATGGATGCGTTATTTGTTATAGGTGTTTTATCATCTTTGTAGAAATCGTCCACCTCCGTAGGAATAGCCAACAGTCGATAAAACTAGAATGCTCTATTGTTCATTGACATACGGTAAAAAATGATTAAGCCATAATGTAAGATATTAATACCACATAACATCACTTCACTAGTACTCCATTATCTACAACTGAGTCCTGATATAGGTTGATAAATGTAATTCATGAGTACTTGATAATGATGAAAAGATAAAATGGGGAATAGTGGAACTAGAAACAGGGAAACATGAGAGGCCCTAAGAAAATCTTTGTGAACTGCACTGCCCACTACATAAGCAATTTAAATTAATAAATAATTTAGAGAAAATTGTAATTTTTGACATAACATTCCCTACTTGAAATATACATTTCCTAAAGATTTGTCTTTATGGACACAGTCGAAATCGAACGTGATTAAAATAAGTAGTAATAGAAGGAGTCTGGATGAATACGTAAGTATGTAATGAAAACGATAAAAATATGTGACAAATATGTTAAAAAAATTATATTTAATATCAACTTAATAGTACATTTACCATCGATCAAAATAAATGTTCACAATTAAAATAGCAGAAATAAAAGGTTTTTAAACCATTTTTTTAAAAATATTGTTTGTCGTACTAGATTAACTCTTTTTAAAAGTACATTTGTATCTTTAAAAGCAATTATGAGCATCAATAAACTCAATGATCGGTAAACAGTCACTGCTGCATTATCTTCTAGTGTTACATGTCTGCGACAACCAATACGTATCGTAAATTGACATTAAATATAAAAAACACGACGTCACTGATACCCTCCACACGTAAAGGTAATATTCTCAACGCTCACGCGGGTTTGTCGCCACACGTATGGCGTGCAGAGGGAGGCTGAACCAGACATATTGCGTGCTTCTATCGCATCTTTAGGTGGGGTATTTTGCGTTGTCAGTATGCAATTCTGATTTTGCGTGCGAAAAAAAATGCTGATTTTTTAAATAAAAAGTTTTTTAAAAATTCATTAAATATTTTTTGCGAAATAATTTCATGAAAATTGAAAGGATAATATATCGCTGGTCCGAATAGACGAGATTATTAAGACAGTAGTGCTGTAGCGACCTCGGACCGAAGAATCGCGGTTTCGAGTCCCACCTCGGGTATGGTTTCATTTGTACTCCTCCTTTGACAACATTATCATCACCATATTATATCATCACGTTAAATGTAATAGTGATCGCTAATGACCTAGATGTTGATGCGACCTATAATAATAATAATAATAATAATAATAATAATAATATAAAGTTTGTCAAAATATGTAAAATTTAAGCAAAATACATAAAATATATAATTTATTAGAAAATATGAAACGAAAAATTTGAATATGGTGTCAGAATTGCCATGATTCCCAAACCCATAATTTTGAGAACATACAAAGACAAAAATATGAAGAGACTTAAGAACTCGGATTCTTAGTAATAGAAACAGCTCCTGTGCAAGAAATATTTAACATTTTATTTTGAATTTAGTACGTTAAAAAAATTATAATTCTTGTTTTCATAAAATACAGAATAATTGACTTCATATGCAGGAACTCCTCAACATCAGGCTCGAATGTTGATAAATAAAACATCTAGTTTTCTCTATGAATTCTTTTTCGTGAATTTTTATTCGCGATACATGCTGAACTACGACTAGGGTAAGCTAGGCTTCCCGCCCAGCACCGCAGCATGTCCCATCTGTTAAAATCACTGCGCCGACAAGAGGTCTGCTTCGGGCAGTTACAGGCCGACTCCAGCCTACATCATTTAAATTTTGACGTTATATTTCGTCGCGAGTGTCATTTTTTTCCGTAAAGCATAGTGCGCAGAAAGCTTCACTAAGATATGTCACATTTCCTATCTGTCCTCAATAAACAGGTATATATCTATAAAACTGTAACTCACTCCTTATTGTCAGCATAATCCCTAAAAGATTTTGTTCAGTACACTATTCAGAAGACTAAGTGAAGAGTAGTTTACGCAAGTGAAGCGAAGCATCGTATTTACATTTGCATGTATTTTGAATGTTTAATATATAATATTATAGAACGCGTCTGTTGAGGTAAGATCAGATTTCACGGATTGGGGTAAATTAAAAAAATAAATAAATAAAAAGAAACAGTTTTGTTATAAATGCAATGTTTAGTAATAATCTGAAAATTAAAGGATCATCTCAAAATGTTTTTGAAATTAATGCTATTAAATCCTATCATTTTTATACGTAAAGGAGGAAAAAGACATACCCGCCGCAAACCAAGTGCTGTCGTCAGTGTATAGCTATCGCACCACTGCGGGTTGCGACGTTACTGGGTGCTCCGTTCTGTGCTCCGTTCTGTGCTCCGTTCTGTGCTACGTTCTGTGGGTGGTCACAAAATGGAATTGCAGAGTTACCTGCGCAGTGCGCGTGGCTGTGCGCCAGGGCTGCCAAATGCCAAAGGGCTCGCGGTGAGAGGGCGTCCTACTGCGGCGCAGCACAAGAACAAGCTGTCCGGCGAGCGCAGGTGTCTGCGGGGGAGATGGTGCCGGGCGACGACGGGCAAAGAATAGGCTGCTGGAGGAGTGTGATTAGAGAGAGGTCAAGACTCAATACCGTGAGTGGATTTTACATGATGTGAGTAAAATTTATGGGGAAATAAGTTTACGAAAATGCATCGTGAATAAAGAAAAAATCAGAATTTTCGGCCCCGGGTACATGCAAGGAACTGTGGAACAATAAAATGTTATGCCGTAAAAATGAAATTGTTGCAATCTTAAAATAAATTATTTCATCTAATTACACCATAATTCTTTTACAGAAATAGGGTAACCTGCACGTGTCCGTCCGTCCTCACTTTCAGACTCATCCCGTCCACGGCTTGGGCAAGAGAAGAGTCCCATTTGCTTATAACCTTCTAACGTATATTTTTAATACAAGAAGTATAAAATACTTTGAAAATGGTTTACAGCTTCTAAGACACCAAACTATGCTTGTTTCTAATAAAAAAAAGTTTTTTGGCCAGTATTCTGTTTATTACATATTCTACTAATTTACTCTTCAAACGTGTTCTATTACTCTAGACTCTACACTAATTCCTCTGGTTGGTATTGAATCCTACTAATAATACAGTTTTTAAATCACTACTTTATAATTTATTTCTTTTTATTTAAAGATCTCAATATCTCTCCTTTGTTTGTACATTATTTTTCAAATCAAATTTACACGTGGATATAAAAATTTATATAATACTTCTGCAGAAGTTGTTATATCTCAAACATGTTTCACAAATTATTATTAAATTATTAAAATGTTGATGTAAGAGATTCAAGGATCTGAAAAATACATAGGTGTCTGTGATATCTGATCACAGTGCACTATCGTCCCTAACACAGGGTAAGGAAAAAGTAAAGATCAATTCAACTACAGTACAAACAACGAATATGGATAATAAAAAGGGGAAAAATGTCCATTGTCATTACTCCGACGAAAAGAAGCGACCTACACACATCTATTAAAAACCTACACAAAAATTCAAATATTGTACGAAACAAATCACTGTTTGAATATCGTAAGTAATTGTATCAATAAATTTTTCAAGCGCATATTATTTTCCACATTTTATGTCCATTCACTGCCATTTCAATAATAATGATTATTATAATTCAGTTAAATAAAACGACTGATTAACAATAATCTAGTTTCATTTCAATTAAAAAAAATGAATTGAAGATTCTGAACCTAGATGATTCACCCTCCAAAACTTGACATTTCAATTCATGAATTACTTAAACTTTATTAGCTTTAACAATTGATTGTATATCATCATAGACACAAATGATTTATGCAACAAAATTACTTTATGCATTTTAATTTTAATGTATATACACAGTATTTATATAATTACATAAAATCATTTATTTTGTTGATGAAATTCGAAATTGAAGGAACTGTGAAACATGTGAGTGGTCTTTCAACTAATTCAGTGTCATAAAATAAAAAAAAAGATATTATTAAAAATGTTACTGAAAAATAAAACTTTTTTTCATACCTTCCTATATTATGATTTTCATTTTAAGTCCCAAACATGTCTCGAGGTTTGCCGGCTAAGCGAACATGATGTAGGTTGAGCAGTGGCAATGCTTAAGATACAAGATTGTACAACCCCCAAATAATTATCAAATACTCTTCATTGTATGTAGAATTTCTTTCCGATTGAATATCATTCAATAATCAAGACATTGAAAATATATCGATGCATGAAATCGTGTTGAAATGAAATAGTAGCCGTCGAGCGCTGCCTCTGACGTATTGCAAGCCAGGCAACGCACCGTTGTGACGTCACGCGCTCTAAGCTTGTGAGCGCTGCGCGCTTGTGAAGCGCTCTAAAGTGCGGGCATGGCTTAGCATGGAGAAGCCCGAGCCTCCAGTCTTCAAGTGTGTCCCAATGCGAGCAAGCGGACGCTTAAGATAATGGTGCAGGTCTCATATTCGTTGAAAACTCTGATTTTTCGAAAATTGCAAAAGTTCAATTTTTTTTCTTAGTATTCCTACAACTAAAATATTAAAGACAGAGATTTCTTCCCTAAATAAAATTTGTTCCTTAAAATAAGAATTAATTTTAAATATTAATTCTAAGTTACTAATTTTGAAATAAGAACATACACAATTTGTTGAAAATTTGAGTACTTTTCGGGTAATTTTTGCATGAAAAAAGGGTGATGAAGTACGTGGTGTTTTATCACCACTAGTTACTTTCTCGTTACGGAGTAGAGAGAAAGTTATGTCATGCTGCGCGGAAAAACGGGAAATTTTCGGGTCTAAAACTCTTACTAGGGGCCATGATAACGAAAAAGCGGATAAATCCAGTTCCTAAATTTAGAAAAAAATCCTCTATCATATGGTGTAGCCAGAATCCATGTTTTGTGAGTCCTTGATAACGAAAAATCAAATGACGGCAAAACGTCAGTCCATCTGTTTGTCCATTCGTCTGTTTGTCTGTCCGTCTGTGAACAACGCTAGCGGCTAAACCGTTAACCCGATTTTCTCCAAAATTGATATTCCCCAATCTTGCTGATGCCGCGGTTCATTGAATTTTAAATCCTTATTTTAATTTTGGAAGGTACTTTACATGGCACATGGGACATTTTCCAAAATTAAAAAGATAGGTCACTTGTTTTTTTATTAAATTTTGTTGTTGGATAGTGTAAAGGACGTTTAATAGAATGTTGCAGGACTCGTATTTGTTGAAAATCCTGATTTTTCAAAAATGGCAAAAGTCCAAAATTTGTTCGGTGTTTTTCTACAACTAAAATATTTAAGACAGAGATGTTTCTCTTAATTATAAATTTTCCTTAAAGATAGATTTTGAGATAATGTCATGAACAATTTTTCGAAAATATGAGTACTTTTCGCGTAATTTTCCATGAACATCCGGGCGATAAAGTACGTGCTGTTTTAGCACCACTAAATATCCTAGGGTTTGTGAAGGATTACAGTGTTAAATATGTATTTCTCAGGTATTCAGCATAAAATGTTTAAAAAAACTTTTGATTTATGTCATATCGAAGAAAAAATAGATATTAAGAGACATACAAAACCAACACCATGACTTCACAAGTTTATTGAAAAGATCATTTTATCGAAAGTTCACAAATAATATTTCATAGTTCATACAGGTGGTTATGTGTTTGTGATACTAAGGGAGCTACGTTTTGCTTCCCCAGTGAATTATTTGGAGGTGAGGATACATGGTCGAATAGCATAGCGAATCGCTTATTCGTTGCGTTTAAAGATTTTGCGCTTCCAGTATAGTAGACGAATTAGATACTAATGCATTTATCTAAATTACATATTCGTCATTTGATTGAGCTGCAACCTCTCAATGTTTGGGTGGCACCAGCCATCCCTGAGGATGACAGAGGTAATGATGAGTGAGTGAATGAATGAATAAGTAAATGGATGGACGAATGGATTTACTCATGAAGGAATAAGAAGATGGAGCTTTGTGCAATGAAAAAGAGGAGGTACGAGAAATACCGTGGAAACTTGCTGCAAACTTGTTTTGTTTCCGACATTTGGTGAATGAAGGTGTCGTAGAATTCCTATATTTGGATCATAGGTTTGGAAGAGGATGATAAGCGCTCTGAGTATTTTGCTCTTAGCAGCCTAATATTATATATTCTTTGATTGTAGGCTAACAATGAGATTGAAGGAAGACGAATTTCTGTACACGCAGGCAATCAGATGCCGCAGATTTGAGGAGCGTCCAAATTAAAGGGAACATCACTACATTCTCCAGAAGCAGAGAGAAGGCGGAGCAGTCTCGAGAATTCTAAAGTATACTTTCATCAAACATATATTGGTCAAACGTGAGAAGCATTTTCTAACAACTACTTGTATAATCAATTGTATTTTACTATTAAACTGCATCATAACAAACGTGATGAATTCGTAGCGTGTAATGGACTGTACTTGTTAAAATTGTGTTCTAAAACATTTTTGTGGGTATGTAAAAAGAAGTTTTCACATTGAACACCGTGAGCGATGATATTTTTTTCGAATTTATAAAAAAAAATTATATAGATATCCTCCTTCAACTATATTGAAGATAAATTATTCGAGAGCGTGAAGCATTATATAATTGGTAATTGATCGACATAAGATCCAAAATATTCAATACACTGATAAACACATACATGTGTTTTGCTTTGAAAACACACTTGCGCCATTCTTTCATTGCAAGCCTAAATAATCACACACAAAATTATTATTATTACAAAACTATTATTTGTATGTACTCTCCAAATTAATTGTGATCTGTCCCCCGTCTCCCTTACTAAGAAGAAAATCCGAGGACCGCTAAATTATTCGACGTGTATTCCTCCAACGAACTTAATAGAAATGCGATGAAAATAAAATGTACTATGTAATACAACACTTTTCTGCATTTATAATTTGTGACTATTTCTTTCCAATAAAGAAGGCCTTCTTCTCCATGTCTGAGCTTCATATATTATTTGTCGCCTCTATGATATTTTTAATTGTTTTTTTCTTAATTATATTATTGTAATCATGTTATTGTATTCAAGTTTCATTTTGCCACAGCATCATTTGGAAATTAAATTATCAACGAATACATTGAATATAATAATAATAATAATAATAATAATAATAATAATAATAATAATAATAATAATAATAATAATAGTGTTGCCTATATTAAGAAACTGCACTATTATCCTTAAAAACAGAATAAAATATCTTATATGTAGTATTAATGCAGTTTTTATAAATGATACATGCGTTAGAAAAAGGAATATAATATACATTACGTGAATTTATAGTATCACATCAAACGTTTGATACCTTGGAACGCATCTCTGCAGGTACTGTTCCACTTGCGTCAACGTAAAGGGGCAGGTTGACAGCACTTGCACTAGCCTGGACGGGGGAGAGAAGGGTGTCCTCTGGCAGGCGACAGTAAAATTAGGCTCGCGGGAAGGAGGTTTAATCGTGCGTGGAGGTGGCGTGAGTGCAGGCGTGAAGGTGGGAGGGGCGGAAGGCGCCGGTGCGCCCGCTGCGCGTGAAGAAGAAGGGGAGACGAGGCTCCCTCCCTCTTCCGGCCTGCTGCGTCTTCCCGCGCCGTCAGCCTCTGGAGTCTATCGACGCTCGTAATAGTTTTAATCGATTGTAAGTTAATGTCCTGATCCCCAACCGCGTGCGCGCGCGCCGCCGGGAGCCGCCGCGCCGCCGCCGCCCCCGCCGCGCCCCCCGCCGTCGCCCCCGCGCGCCCAAGAACATCTCGACCACCACGCCGCCGCCGCTCGCCACCTTGCGCTCTTTTGTCGCTGCTTTGACGCCACTGACAGGGGTCTACCTCCCGACTGCTTGAAATATTCTAATTTGGACGTTTATCGAAATCTTTCGACATGCCGGGTTTTTTCTTGCAGTCAGCTCTCCGGTTCTGTTCGAGTGCAAATAGCTTACTGTCTGGGGGCAGTTGCTTAATTTAATTATCATAATGGTGAGCGGGTTTGAGTGAGGATGTGCATAAAACATTATGTAGCAACGTAAAGTATTTTTAATTGATTTACTACTTCATTATTGGGCCACGGATGGCTCGTACCACACACATGTGCTCTTCATTAGCGAAGGCTGATGCGGTGCGCGGATGTGGCCGTCATATTAGAACGAGCCGCTCTCACAGGAGGCGGCGCGGGCGGCGGCGGCTGCGGCAGCGGATTGCGCTGGAAGAAGGGGGGAAGGATGGGTGGGGGGAACGAATGCTGGGATAGGGAAGCGAAAGAGAGAAGATACGCAATCGCTGGCGATGGCAAATGGTAGCCAAAGACATTTATTGTCACTAAGATTGAGAAAGGAAGTTCAGGGGCTAGCGGAAGATAGTTGAAATGAAGAAAGTGGAATACACAGTAAAATGTGCCGAAAAAAGAAAGGAATAATTATGATTGAAGAATACAGGAAATATCAATGCTACGGCTAAAAGCATATAAATACAAATGGAAATAAATAGGAACATCAACAGAATGTATGATACACTTATCAACCAGAGCATATTATATTTTGCAGAGGAAGGAATTTAAAATGAGTTTGGAGAAGAATCAATCCACAGAAAGCCTCATTGAACTAGTTTTCACTAGATAGATTACCAGAAAAACGTAGGAAAGGAAAATAATGGACAGGTCTCGGGTAAAATAGGAGAAAGGACACATAAACAAACAAAATAGAGAGTTAGAGAGAAATGAGAGACCTGTAACAAACGCAGGCAAGGAATTTGTGTGATACAGATTGAATTATAAATGGAGAGACGAAGACAGATAGTAAAGGAGATAAGAATAAAAAAGGAGGTGTAGAGGGAAAGAAGAGGAGAGGAATGAGAACAGAAGAAGAGAGAAAGATATATAACGCAAGTGGGGCTGAGAGTAAGATTGGCAAAGACGTACGGATTTGGTCCCTCGCTTACAAATGTTTTTGAGAGAAGAGGGAGCGCCGTGGGTAATGAAACGTGTCTACAGAGGCGATGAGGATGGTGGATGGGACGGTTTGTCCACGCCGCTTTTGCTTCCTTTTCCTCATTCTTCCCCTCGTCCTCACTCCTCTTCTCTCTTTTCAATCCTCTTCTTCGGTACCGCACTATCATAAAGAGTGCGATGTTTCAAAAACCTCTTTCAAAACTCGCTTTCCGGCGGAGGGTGTCCGAAAATGGCCAGTTGATGTAGAAGAGAAAGATACTTCATTTAACAACTGGGCGTACGGTTATGTTGTTTTCGTCGTAGAATACTGGTACTCTTACAGAATTTTAGTAGAAATACAAACAAATAAATTTCAAGAATTTAAAAGTGGCCACTTTTTAAAACATTCAAATGTCATGGGGTTGATTCACGGCATGACAAGGTAGTTCGATTCACCTACATAAACGGTTCACCAACGGGAAGATGACAAAAGATGACAAAAATAAAATTCCCCCTACGGTTCTTCTCGAAGATTCAAATTTAATTCTAAAATAATTTTTAAATGCATTTTGAATTTGAGATGTTGATTTCGAGTTTAGAACAAATAAACTAACTCAACTACTTATCAATTGGACAACATTTCCTCTGTATTTTATGCCTTCCTTTATATCCATATTCGTAGATATCGATCGCATTCTCGAGCCGTCAGTTTTGACCACGTGTGTGAATAATGCCAATTATGAGGGAATTGGTTATCGCGAGCTCCTGTAGAGCACACGAGAAAAAAATTTAATTTCACGCTTAAGTCTCGGTGATACACATGAGACGTCTTTTACTTCGTCTGAGGGGAAAAAATAATTACAAAATTGGAAAAAATTTTGGGAACATTTCTAAAATGTTGAAGAATCATGTAAAGTACCCCCATAAATTAAAATATCGTGTTCAATCAATTCACAAGCCGTTGATTACGTACAGATGGATCGGGAGTAATGAATTTTTGAGTAAATTGTCAGATCAGTTTATTCATAGAGGTTCATTCATATTCATTTATCCACTTTTTCTTTGTAAGCTCTTTACAATACGAGTATAACTGGCGAAAATCGCAACTTGTTGCTGGAAGATTGTAATAGATTCTCCTTACTACGTGAGTATGTAGTGACGAGAAAGTAAAACTGGAAGCTAATAATAATAATAATAATAATAATAATAATAATAATAATGAAGAAGAAGAAGAAGACAGTGTAACCATCTGAGATTCAATCTTAAACGATTTCATCCTTAGATAAACAATACTAATTAGAGTAATAGTACTAATATAATAATATACAATAATAGTACTAATTAAGATTACGCCAGAAGGAGAGCACTCAGTTCCGAGTAATATTCGTTGGCGAGGTCTCGTGCGATCCACATGGACGGGCGCACTCAGGCGAACTAGCGGTAACTGTGAGCTCAGTTGCATCCGCGGTCAGCGAAGGATAGGTGGTGTCAATGTTAGACAGTAGCAGTTCCGACACGTGGTAACTAATTGCTTGTTCTACAAAACTGCTTAATTCTTCAACTAGTGATTTTAGTGAACCAATATTAATAAATCAGTGTTGAAGTGGCAGCTGAATCCGAAAGTCTGCTCATCGGTTTCAGCATCATCTTGTGCAAAATCCAAATATAATACAATCCCCGCAACTTGTGTGGACGCCGTATGGTCAACTTCCAGCAGCGATTCTTCACGCTGCATATCTACAACCAGCTCAAGAAAAATGGGCATACAACAGCAAAAAATGGTGCGTACAGATAAATTCAAATACTGGTAGTGAAGCTTGTTCATTAGTTTAAATGAACTAGGTTAAAACAAAAAATACTGATTTTGAAACTTCAGGATATGTGTACAATGTTCCAATTATACAAGACATGCGACACTATACAAGGTAGGAAGATGACAATGCAGTTATCATGCATGATGCAGAAAACTTTTCTTTAATCTTACCAGACGTTAAAAAAAAAGCATAAGGTGACTTCAAGACCCGCTTAGAAAATTATGGAAATAAATCTGACGGAAATTGAAGATAACCGAAACTTCAAAAACAAATTCTAGAAATAAAAAAGATTCCTTTTCATTCCTTCAGAGACCCTCTTACTAAAACATTCTTATTATTAATGAACTATTGGTATTCAGTGTAAAAAATGTCAAAAGATGGAGCTTAATCAGGCTAATTTTTCTTTGGAAACTCGATGTGTTAGATGCCCAGGTAAGCATTATTATTCAGATTGCAAAATGAGTAAATTTTAACACCCTGTTTGTGTTAATTGTCAGGGTAACCATACAGCCCACTACTGACACTGTTCGACATTGCTCTGTAATAATAAGCTTGAAAACTCAAATTACAAACTCCGTTTCACTACCTAAATTAGTAAACGGTAAAATAAAATGTGAAAAATTAGAATATCATTTAACATTTTGAATATATATCCAGATTAAATAAAAATTATTGAAAGTATTATTAAATAAAAATTAACTGAAGAAAGCAATACGTTGAGCAACAATATTGGCTAACAAGTTGAAAACAAATAATAAAGAAGAGGAACAATATTCGTATTTGTAATCAATTTAATTAAAGAATAACGAATACTAAGAAAGAAATGGTAGTAAACTCACGACCAACGTATAAAACACAACTAAATAAGACTCAAAGAAAAATGAAATCAAATATAGACGATTTAATCTGCTCCCAAATTCATTGCTCAAATTCGGAAAGCATCGAGACACAAATGTAGCACAAATAAAAAATTATCTAAAAAAATAATAAAATCTCTTCGTAAAAAATCTAATATCCCTAATGGATAAACAAACAGCGGCGGCTTTAGCCAGTAATTTCGAAATAACATCTATCCTCAAATAAGCAGGAAATTATAAACCAAAAAAGAAAAGTTTTTATCTCTTCCATTCTCAATAAGTAAACAAACAAACAAATAAATAAATAAATATATAAATAAATAAATAAATAAATAAATAAATAAATAAATAAATAAATAAATAAATAAATAAAATAATCTCCAAATGAAAAGTGTACAATAATCTATAAACTACAGAAATCAGCACGCAAATGTGCATATAACCACGCAGATTCTAAAGGAGCTCCTACGGGCAACAATAGCATGACCTACAGCAATATATAATATAGCCCTAAGACTTGGGATACACGGAAACAAGTAATAATAATACCAGTAAGCAAACCAGGCAAGGACCGCAATTTGCCTTCAAATTATAGACCAATATGTTTACTACCTAATAAAGACAAAGTGTTCGAAAAATACATTTAAAAAAGGTCAAATACATGCTGGAAAGATAACAAAATTATTCTAAAAGAACAATTCGGATCTCCGAGTATCGCAATGGTCATCGTTATCACCTGCCCTCTTTCACATACGTTGCAGATTATTGTCAGATGGAAAGAATAGAAATAGCATTTATTACGGATGACAAAATTCTGTTCACAACAAAGATATAGATCTAGAAAGATAAATTCTACAAAAAACTTTAGAATCATATGCAAATTAGTCCTCAAAATGACGTGCTTTCGGACCAAAAACTCAAAAGCAAACATCATATTAAAAAAAAGCCAACAAAACGCATGGAAATATCAAAGGTATATCCATTCAGAAATAACTACTCTAGACTAAGCATACAATGCGAGATAACTTTACTCCAATCAGTAATTAGATCATCTTTTACTTCCGCTTGCCCTGCAGTGGGGCCCCCACAAGTAGCGCAGAGAAAATTCAAATTGTAGTATAATATTAATTTTTAAGGTTCATGATCAAAGCTCCGGGACACGTGCCAAATAGCCAAATTTGAAACGAACTGTAAATAGAAAACTTAAATATTTACTGGTATATAATAAGACCAAATGCAAAATTTTTTGAGGGCTTACTAAAGGCAGAATGTATTAAAAATTTCAATCTTGATCGATCAGCAGACGACATTAAAATAATTTAAAGGTACCCCAATGAAAAACTACGTCCATTATAAATAAACACTTCAATGAGCATACAAATTGAAAATAAAGGATCACTCAAACATAACATTAAACAACAGAATGTTACAAATTCAAATTCAAAAGAAAAAAATTCTAAATTCTAAATGAAGACAAAACTAACAGGGGCTTCAATTTTAATGAACTCACCACCTTTTTATTCCCTAATCCATTTGTGGTAATAATACATGTAAATCTCTAAGATCAATTTATTGAATATATATATATATATATTGTATTCAATAAGTTACATTTAATAGAAAACATACATCCTTTTACGTTGACGTATTCGCTTCCTTGTCTATTCAGCAATTTACATGTAAACATTTATTTATATTAATTCGTTTTCCATACGAAAACGTGCGCCAATCATTTACGTGCCCTCTCACATCGTTAGGTCTGAAGAGGCCTCAACCGACACAGTCAGCCTCTGTCAGCCACTACCCCCGCTGTCCACTTCATCCTCTAGATACATGTGTTTCTGTCTCAAGGCCATGCTCCATACGTCTTCCTAGCGACGTTCGCCCGAGGCCTTGACATTAAGTCATCGACTCTTGCAGAATAAACAAGCGCAGGCGGCCGCTCGCCGTCCGATCGAAGATGGATGGCATATTTATGATTTCAACTAGCGCTTTTTGGTGCCGAGCGAAAATAAGTGCTTCTTTTTACTCTCGCTAAAGGGCGGTCTTTGCTGCTAACAATGCCTGTCAAGAGAGGTAAACGTACGCAATTATCAAACAAAAATTATTGATTAACAAAATGCCAAATACTATCCCGATTTTCTCTTTCTCTCTCTCTCTCTCTCTCTCTCTCTCTCGATA
>BOPP01000126.1:1397629-1416973 GCA_017312745.1 Gryllus bimaculatus | reverse complement strand
CCCCGCCGCCCGCGCCGCTCGCATTCTTCTGCTCGGGCGGGAGGGGAGTTGGGAGGGATGAGTCGGTGCTGCTACTACTGCAGAAATTGAAACGGTACTTGGGATATCTGTTTTTAGAATTACCTACTATACAGGACAGATATAAAATACGGACCAGATTCGAGGTGGAGCAGTTTAACAAGAGACTAATAACCTGAGAATTAAAGATTCATATAATACTAACACATTTAATACATTCGACGAATCGTGTTCATGCACTTAACCTTAAGAATGAACACATCAATTTAAAACTTGATACAGTTTTAGTACATTTAATGGAAAGGAAGACTCGTTAAGATATTAATAAAATTAGCTGCAATGAAGACTTGCGCATAAAAAAGAATAATTACTACAAATGTACTGGGCAGGTAACATGACACTTTGAATTTTTATTTTTTTCATTTTCGCTCCTTGTGTTGTTCACCTCAGGGCTCGTTAATGAACACCTTTGCAGCGCTTGTGGAAGGGCTACTCGGAGGTTACATGATACCGGGTAAAAACAAGAGAGAGAGATGCCGAAAGTAATTATCTTGGACAGTGTTTCTTAAACATCTGCCACTTAATGCCCCTGCCAGTATATTTACTTCACGTCAACCAAATACAAGTGCTCTTCGGAAAAATGAAGCTGCTAACCAAGATCCTACGCTAGAACGTTAATTTATACATATCTATCGTAGAATAGGACAAAAATAAATATCGTTGTGAAGTTTATTCATGAGGAAGTTCTGGTTGGCCTATTTTAATGTTTTACTATGTTACCCATAAAACAGAAAGAACTTACGCAGAACAAAAGAATAAAACAAAAATAATTATATTCGGTATTGATATTGTTTAAGAACGTCAGTTTTAATATCAATGCACTTGTCTCTGACCAAGCAGACGAAACGTTTATAAATTAACACTAAATAACTTGAATGAGGAAGGCGATATCGTATTTCTTACATGCATGTTAACATAATACACGTATATATTGCATTAATGCTTATAAACTTTTTAGACTATGGCACATTTTGCCTATTAGGTGAGTATCTTCATTTATATGTTATTAATTTCCTAATCTTAACAATGATCAATGAATCTGAACAATCTTATGAATTAATGATGGTATTGAATGTATCCATATAATATTCCAGCTTTTGATGTTGATCAACAATAAGGATATTGTTATTCTCAGGATTTGCGCTATTGTAGTAAACGTAACCCGATTTTCTATACACACATGAGACTTGCTTCCTCCACATTTGAAATCATACAACCAGACTTTTTCCTATACGTTTTAGTGGACATTACAAAACCGGTGTCCGGTAAAATGCATTTTTAATTTATTTCGAATGTCTACCTTGTTTATCGAATTTTTAATGTCTAGTATTTTATTCTTCTCCTGAAGATGGCTATGGAATGTTTCTTTATAAATTGAAACATCGTGATATTAAAGTTTACGGGTAAATATAAACCTAAATATTTAATAGTATTTTCGGTTTTCATTTTTAAAAAAATGTGTGTAGTAAGTGTAGTCTCTCTCTTAGATTCATGTAGATAGCAAAAGAAAGAAGAAACAACAAAATGCTACACTTCCACTGGCAACCAAATAGATAAGCATACGAGTAATATCAGAGTAAAAGATTAAGTAGCGGACACACTTAAAATTTCTCACTTTTCTCAAAACTATTGCAGTTCAGTACAAAATTGGTTACGTGAATACTCAATAGGCAATTATACAACCTGTATACGTAAAAACTCAATAGCATACATCGTTCTGAATAGATCCACTTAAATAAAAAAGGGTTAATTTTGAATTTCTTATTTTTGTTAACTTATTTACACATCCCGATATGAAAAGGAAGAGGAAGGAAATACCGCGTGTGGCCCGTCACTTGTTTAGGACACAACTCCGGCATTCCCCTGGTTTTGATCGGAGAAACCACAGAAAACTATTTTTCAGAACAGCCAACCATTTGAATTCTCCTCCAGTCAATCGCTGGAATCGACCTACCTATCTGGCTTGTATCAAAAATCCGTGACCGTCGGGACAGAAACCTAGGACCTCCCGGTCTGAGTTGCTTCAGAGACAGCAGCAATACTCTGAGGTTAACTACGCAAGAAGTCTATTAATAATGGAAAATGGAATATTATTAGTATTCTCGCAAACCCCTCCTAGTCCAGGTGCACCCTTTCAACCCAAAATCGCTTTCGACACATTTCCCCCACCTTCCGCGCCCCGCTGTGGCTGTCTAACCATTCGACCTGCTCGCGTCGCTGACCCGCAGTCTATATTGCCTAGATGCTCTGCGAATTGCATCGATCCAAAGAAAATAAAAAACATTCATTTTTGTCCCTTTAGAGGAATAATTTTGCAAAATTCTTTCTTTGTGGTTACATACATGGTAATATGGTCACATATTCTATGATTTACGTTTCAGGCATCAGAATTTATGACATTGCATCGACATCTTACTGAATCAGTCAATTTTTTCTGATTTAAGGTAAACGTTAGAATGCTGATTTCTTTAAAACACTATTTTTTAAATATTTGATTCTATTTCTTTTTTAATTGAAAACATTTTTTAAAAAAATAAACACTAAATGGAATTCGATTAAAAATATTAGTTCCGACTAATGCAACAAATCCAGAAAGAATATGAAGAGAACGAAATATGTACAGTTACATTCAACATAATTCCATTCCGTCCCATTCATTATCTTGCTAAACAAATTGAAATTGCAAATTACATTGCGCGAGCCAAATTCTTGGTATAACGATACTATTTTCTTGAAAGTCACCACGATACCTAATGTTCTGGAAGCAAGGAATAATGAAAGATAACGTATAGAGATAAAAGTCACTACATATATAAGCATTCACCTGTCGATCGAGACGACAGAATAAATGGACCCGCATATAATACCGTCTGCTCTCCGGTCCATTGACGTATCGCATCGCATGATCAACTCTGTGTAATTCAGATACGTACTACAAGTTCAAATTCTCTTACGAAATGACTACAAAACTCATTTAAGAGAACTTGTAATGCGCACCTGCCACATGATTGAAAGATAGTCAAACTTACTGCACGTTGATGTCAATTCAGAAACATTAAATTTGTTCGTATTTGAAAGGGGCCGATGGTAGCGTAAAGCTTTCATTGACAAGAACGAGGAAAAATTAAATATTTTTTGCACTGCCTGTTCTGCAAATATCAAGATCGATTTCCACACAGACTTCACATTTATGTATTATGATTATATTAAATACGGGTTTTCCATTTTCCAGAACAAAGAACGCACTACTCAACTGCATGCATAGCGAATGCCATTTTAATATCTTTATTTATAAAGTGTAAGTTGACACGCGCGTGATAATTTCAAGGAATGTGAAGTTTTATTTATTCTTATTATACTACCTTTAGAACATAAGACTATGACTCATAAGTATTCAATTTTAATACTGTCGTCTGATATTGTACTTAAAAGAGTACTTTTGTTACGTTCAACTGCTCATATTCTCTTGCCTTATTTGTAACGTTTGTTGTTTTCAAAATTTCACAGAAATCAACGAAAATAATATCTGCGCCATTTTTAAGCGTCCTTTGCTCTGTCTAAGAGAAAAAATGAAGAAACAGATTTCATTAAAGGAAAAAAAAATCTTCATTAATATTGTACTATTGCAATGATAATTTTGGTAATTTCGGAAAATTTTAAGATATCAACAAAAATGAGAGCGCATTTTTCATAGAGTCCTTTACGGACAAGGGTTAACAAAACAAAATTGGAACCACTTTTGAGAACATTTTAAAAATGTTAAGGCTCCAAATAAAGTACTCCAAAAATGAAAATATCCGTTTGAGACTCGCTGGGTCTCGAATTCGTTCAGATCGGTGGGTAACGAGTTTTAGAGAAAAACGTCTAAATGGTCTGAGCACTAGCGTTCTCCTCAGACGAACAGGCAGATGGGCAGAGAATCGGACAGTCCGACAGTCGAACGTTTTACCGTCAACTAATCTTTCGGTATAAGGATTCGAACTACACAACGTCCTGGACGAAGTAATTTAGAGCATGTATGAACAAAGATTTATTAACTTTTTAGATATCACGGCCTCACAATACGAGATGTTCTGTCGAAAAATCGCCTGTTTTTGTCGCAGTATTACAATCTTTTCTCTTTAATACGTAAGCACAATAGAGTAAAAATGAGAGAAATGTATAGTATTAGTTTTTGAGTTTCAGCATACTTCGATATTGTGTCTCCATCCCTCCCCTCTGAGAGAGGAATACTCGTGGTATTGAGATTTGAGGGATAAAACCAACACAATGTGTTCTGTTTAGTATTAAACTGATGATTTGCACAAACGTGGATTTTCTTCGCGAGAACATACAAATTTATATAATAGTAAATACTGAAATAAATTCCTGAATGTCGATGTAATTTTCACTGTAAATCTCAATTAACTGAATGGTAGCAGATAGCATTAAATGCTATACCAGTTTTGTGCTTCTATGTGGACGATCTTTTAGTTTACTGTCTGTGCAATTCCTGGCGCGTCCTGTTTGAGACGCCTTGATTTCTAAAGGGTGTCAAATTCTCAGAAGACCATGTCATGCTTGCGTCGCGAATACAAGAATCCTGGTTAAACTCCTGATAAATAAAATCCCCTGTGAATTCCCATCAAATCAAATTACGTATTTGCTCAGGCAGGGGAAAATATTAGAAAACCATCAATAAATATTACACATTGATGCTGCTTTAGAATGGCAGTTAAAGAGGAGCCAAAATTCCTTGGTTAACGCTGGTAAACTACAGACAGACAAGAGGTAAGAAATTCCCAGCAATGCATTCCGCTTTCGGGGGTGAGAAGATGGACCCGTTTCAATTTATTGATTGCTTACTTCGTGATTCCGGTCGCGGAGACTGTTAAGGTTATTATTACCGTAAGATAAATGGGTAATAATAATAAATAAGTAAAATAATTTATCGCGGGATGTGTCAGGGATCCTCCCCCGCTGGATGGCGATATCCGGCACCGAGATACACGAGGGCTTTACCCCACTATCTATCTCCCAACACCAGGGCACCGCCGCAGCCGGAACAAGCTCTAAGCTTCCGAATGGTCCCCCGACATGTGTATGGCATGTAAGTGTAAGATTGTGTTAGTAAAGGATAATTATTATATGACAAGAAGAGGAAGGAAAGATCGCGCTTCGGCATTCGCGCTTCGACATTCGCTCCGGAATGCGTCTGGTGTTGATTGACGAAATCACGGAAAAGATCAGAGCTGCCGGTCTCTAGAATTCTCCTCCAGTCAGCGGCTGAACTGGACCCCAGCTCTCTAGCTAGTGTCGAAAATCCTGCCACTGTCGAGACTTTTTCAAGTACTAGGACCTCCCGATCATAGGTACTGTAGTTACATCAATGGGCGCCCTGTTCCACCCTTGCCGGTACAAAGTAACGCATCCCGCGCAATGTAGTTCGATTTCGGCGGTGAGCGAATGGACCCGTTTCAGAGAAACATCACCAACAACCTTTCAGACTCGGAACCAGAGCGACACGATCACCCCGGGGCCGGTGGCAGTGACGTAGTTTCAGATAGTGTCACCTAGACAAAATATCTCCCCCCCTCATAAATTAAATATAAAAGTATCTATTGATGAATAGATTAAACATTATTTGAGAAAATACACGTGTATTTGCACATGACATTTATTTATAATTATACATTTAAAACGGTATGTAATTCAGAGTAATTGAAATACTATAGAATTTTATAATTGGTGTCACCCCTGAAATGGTGCCAGCCGAGGTGTACCCCCCAAACTGACTTAGCCACTGGCCGGTGGGCACTTTGGCGTGAGGGCGTGATCTGAAGTACAGGAGGGCCCCGGGGCCGAGCGGCCGGTGGCGGCGCTGCTGGGAGCGGCTGGCAGCGTGGCGAGCGTGGCGTGGCGAGCGTGGCGTGGCGTGGCGTGGCGTGGTGCGGCGCGGCGAGGCCGGCGCGCAGTCTGGCGCGGTGTCGCAGATAAATCCGTGCCGGTGCGAGTGTCACGCGGGCGCTACCAAATGCGCCGCACGTTCCCCTCCCATCAATTCCTCGGGCTCCCCCGCGCGGCGGCGGGCAGCGAGCAGCGAGCAGCGGGCGGCTCGCGGCGGCCCGCGGCGTGCGGCCGGTCACGAGGGTGCACGGGGGAGGGGGAACCGAGCGAAACAGACAAAAAGGAGAATCAAATGGTATTTTCACTTTCATGTGCGCAGCGTTTGATATCTTGGCTAGATAGCATGCCTGGCGGTGTTTGCCTTTTGAGAGCGACGACTACGTTCCAAAGTAAGATTTGCTCCAGGCTTCATCTTAACCTTTGTAAGAGCCCGAACTGTGTTGGAGGCAGCGGAGGTCAGCGCGCCCAGACCGCCACCGCTGCCACCGCCACCGCCACCGCCGCGGGCACCTGCGCCCAGCACCTGCCAAGCACCTGCGCCTCCGCGCCGCCGCCTCCGCCGCCGCCTCCGCCGCCGCCATCGCCGCCGCAGGGCCCCAGCCCACAAATTAATTCGTCCGTCCGTCACGGCGGGCGGCGTGGGCGTGGGCGGGTGAGAGGTCAAGCACCGCTTGCCGCGCCCGCCTCCGCGCCTGCCCGCCTGCCCGCCCGCCTGCCTTCGCTCGCGCCTGCCGACCTGATCTCGCAGCGGGTTATTTAGAACGCGTTACAAGCAGAGCGGGCAGGAGCGGCGCGAGCGCCCAGCCCAACAAATAGCTGTCAAGAATTTTTTCGGCCCCGGCTCTCTGGGATTTCCAAATGTTCAATCACGCGGAACACACCTCGTGTGACACCTTCCGACTCGTGTGACTAAATTGCAAGCTTAATTATTTGAAGTGCTGGCTTATTTGGAGTGTTGGAGGTGCAACTCTGGAACCCATAAATGACCGACTGGTGAATCCACAAAAGTATAAAAAAAACACTGATGATATGTGAAGTTGTAGAAGCACACGAACATTCAGTTTGGGTCCAATACATACACGCCCGTACTAATTTTACAGTTTTCACTTTCTTCTCTACTACGTTCTTACGTAGTCAGAAGGAAGTGTAAAGCGGAAATGGCAATTTTCCTCAAGAAAAATCAAAATGTGGGGACCTGATATCGCAAAAGTGGGTAAATATTGTTATGTAAGTAGCAAATTACTTTCACACAAACATGTAGACAGAATCCACGTTTTGTGGGTTCTTGATACCGGAAAATTTAGTGTAAATAAAAATGTTTTAGGTCCAATTTTGGTTTAAATCTGTATTTTATAAAACTGTAAAACTACAATATAGATGACAAAGATTGTTTTCTTCATGGAATATGTTCTAAATAATGGATATTTAAGGTTGTATACAATTTCTTGAAACTATAAGTGGTTTTTGCGGAATTTCTTCTTGAAGTGAATGCAATTAAAAAATATATTTTCTCAAAAAAGTGTTCCAAATCCTTTCTTTTTTTCTCAAATAGAGCAAAGTATGCATATACAAACGGCACAGATTCCATTTTCTTTGGACTTTCTAAAATTTTGAAAATTGCAAAAGTTACAAATAACGCGAGAAAGCATGTGCTGTTGTATGTGCAGTTGTAGAACATATTCGTAATATCATCTTATTAATATTTAACAACATCATCCATTAATATTTTGGTTTTTTAACGAAACGATTTGCGAGCAGTAAATATTTCGTATTCTTTTCTACCTAAGCATTGCTAATTTCCTCCTTCAGATATATCACTGCAAAATATATTATACCCTTAATGTAGTTGAAAAGTTATGAGAAGTGTAAATGACCTGATCAATGTCAGAGATTTCTTTTTTAGTTTTTCTAACTATATTCGTTTTTAGTTTTTCAGGTAACTGCAAATCTTTTAGGCCAGCACAAACTCGGACTTATTAGCGAAAATCTAAATAATATTTCTTGAAGAAATAATTTTAGAAATAAATCCCATAATCACTGTGGGTAGTTTATTCTATCAATACTATCATAGACAATTCATAAAAGAGAATAATCTTTCAAATCTTACATTTATGTCAAGAATACTACATGTAAAATTATTATTATTTCAAATATTTTAGACAATCGTTTTCATAATTGGACCGTCAATTTGCTACACTAAATTGGCAAAACCGACTGCCATCCGTGTATACTCAGCGTACGAGTATACGATTATAATTAGCGTTCAAAATTTAAAAGTGCATTGTGAAATGCATAAAGCTTGCATACTTTATATCGAGGATTACTCAATAGAAAAAACAGAATGAATTGAGTATTTTCTAGTTGAAAATAGTCTCGATTGTAAAATTTGTCAACCAATTAAAGGTTTATGAGAACGTCATGTTACGTAGAAAACTATAATTAGTCCTTTTTAAATCATGGAGCCATATAAGGCAAAATCAGGGCAAACATATATAGGAATCATTTTGGCTTCCATAGAACGTTTTTCAAAATAATGGGATAAGGCTCGGAAAACAAGGATAATCCCGTGTTTTAAGGAACCTATTCAATATTATATTTCACAAACACATTTTAGTCTAAGAGTTCTACAATTATAGGAAAATAATTGAAGATAAATTTGAGTTGACAAACAAGAGGGGTTGCTTAAAGAAAGACTGTGTAAGAAGTGCATTTCAAAACGATTTCAGAAAAAAATATTTTCACATCAAGTTATAATTTTGTTGAAATTATTTTCTTCGAATATTTCACATTTATTATAGCAGGCATAATAGTTAATTGTTCTGTTGTACTTACATTACACTAAATAAATTATAACAATTAATTTGAAATTCATTTACTGATGATAAATATATAGTATAAGTGTGTCAATTTCACTGCGCAGCAAGACAAAACTTCTGCTAGAAAACGGATTGTTCATGCGTAATTACTTTATTCTCTGATAAAACAGTGCTTGAGACAATCAGCACTGCTTTCATCAAGACTTCTACAATTCAATTAATATTTTCTGACATATGTACAATGCTTGGATCCTCAAGTCAAGTACAGGCGCTTATTTTATTGTAACACAACCACATTTCAAACAGTTAATTGGTTTTGGCAATCAACTTCACTGTGATCACAATTATACCCTCGCGTATAACCAACGCGCTCTGGACCATTTTTTTCTTTGGAGAGCAGACTCGACGATGGCATCGGAAAAGTGACGTAGAGCGGATGTCCAAAGAGTTTCGCGTGTTTGCCCGCACGAGCTGGCCCCGCGCCCTCGCGCATACACGCACGCCGGGCTCCGCACGCCCGAGGGCGGGGCGGGGTGGAGCTGGGCGGGGTCGGGCGGGGCGGGGCGGGCGGGGGAGGAGGCGCCGAGTTGGCCTCGGCTCGCGCGTCGCCCGGCAGTCGAACGCAGCCCGCCGGAAGCCGCGGCGTGACTGCGGGGCACAGATTTCGAAGACAATTCGGCCTAAAAAATACCGGACGAGGTGAAGACTACAGCTTTCTCTAGCGCCGCCTTCCAAGAAATGCTCCTTTAATGAATAAATCGCTGACGCTTTCCGATTGCTACATCGTAAGACCGGCCTGAATTCCTCTCGGCACGAGGAAGCGCCGGGGCGCGTGAGAACAGGGCGGGGCGGGACGGGGCGGGCGGGGTGCCGCGGGGCGGAAATGGGCGCGCGGGCGGGGTGGGGCGGGGGCATCGAGGTGAGTTCAACTCGATGCGAGGGGGAGGCATGCGATAGTAACGAGCGCCTACGAAGCAACGAGAAGACGATGGGCATAGACGAGAGACAATGATCAGGCGCCAACTAATAAAATTGGTAAGACAAGTAGGTGATATGGAGGCACGCAGAGGAAAAAGACCGTACCTCATAACAAGAGACTGATAAAGGACCTCAAAAGAGGCAATGACATGACGATGGGGTTAGACGATGCGAACTTGCAAAGGGCAGCGAGAGATTCCAGGACATGGCAGGAGACGATAAACAAGTGTAGTAGATGGCAAGGCCAATGCACAAACAGGAGTTATGTATTTTACTTATTTTTTGGTGTTTTTTTTATTTTTGCCGTTACATAATATCTATATGTATAGGGGAAATGGTAGATCATTTCCAGTGGCAAGGAAAGGAACCTGAGCAATTGCTCAATTGATGAAAAGAATAACCATCCAGATGGAAATACTAGAATAAGACTAACTTAAGAATACGTTTTACTGGCGATAGACGATGAGAGACTTGGGAATGAAGGGAGAAATGATTAGTGATGAGAAGGGGTTGGTGGGATTGGGTGGCGGAGCGGGGAGGCGCAAGACGTGAGGCGTTGGGCACGGCGGGAGCCGGGGACGGAGCGGGGGGCGGGGGCGCAAGTGCAGCGCGCGCGCACCTTCCGTAGTGCTTACAATGCGCCGTTAAGAGCCGTAACCACAGGCCTCAGCCGCCGGCCGCCGCCTGCCCTCGCTCGCTCCCTTATTAGTCGCGGGGGAACCGTAGGTTTACAAATGGCGCATTGGGCCAAGCGACCGCCGCGGCGGCGTCGTCGGCTCCAGCCGGCGGACACTGGCCACCCGGGGAGCAGGCCGGCTGCACATGCCGCTGCGGCGTGCTAATCGAATTACGGGCAGCCACGCGACTCATTGACTTGCATTTCACTTATGCAAGAAATTGGGAAAATGGAAGTTAATTATTAACTAATTTAATAATAAATGTTCTTTTATTATTTAAAAAAATCAAATATCGGTGCCATCAAAGTTTTCTGTTTGTAGTGTGTACAATTTGAAACATTTATCTGTAATACATCCATTCTCGCGAGCGGCTGCTGTGGTAAATAGTTCTCCGTGGTTTTCCTGATCCATAGCAGCCGAATGCCGTAGCAGAACAATTTGGCCGCAGACAGCGAGCGATGGTTCCTTTATCTTTGTCCCACCTCTTCTCTTATATTTACACACACACATACATTTACTTGTACTATACAATCGCTGATACCGATGGACAAGTTGGAGTGTTCGAGCTTATCACATCTGGGACAGTGCCACCTGAAAAGGAAAACTCTGACAAACCGACGTATAGGTCGTCGCTGGGTCTCACGTCACACTATCACCTCCCGGATATGACATGCACTACATTAAAGGAATTAATAACATGCACTACACTAACGAATTGGAAAATGTTTTACGCGCATCATATGAAGTACCTACCATCAAAAATTGAGTGATTAGTTTTATATTCACAGGGCATTGAGTTCTGCCAGACTGAGAGGGGAATAACCATTTTGGGAAAAATTCTATGTACAGTTTAGACGCTCCTTTTGTTCATATAAAGATGGCCTGACGAACACACGTTTAAAAACATTTTTTTTGTATCTGTGTCTCCCGAAACCCTTATTTTCGTCAAAATAATGACGTCCATTTTTTGCAGCGTGGTATAAACTTCTTTATATTACGTATGAGAATGTAAATGACAGCATGTGCTTTTCAGGCGCTTGCATTGTTGTCACAATTCACAAATGAGGCAAGCCTCACAATATTTGGTGTTTGGCAGCCTTGCTGTTTTGCAATAAGAAACGTGACAATATCTACGAGGTATCTGTTACTGAATGAGCTTGTTCTGCGGTCAGCCTAACGCCTTGAGAATCCAAAGATTAGGAATTCTCAGAAGCCGAGAGAACACAAGTCACGAACGCCTATTCTCAATGGGATTCTCAGGTTTTCCTTTTCAAAGCAACATCTTGTCAAAGAAATAAGTCTTGCACGGTTCTCAACTTTAACAAAGAAATGATCCAAACGATAACATTGCACGCCCTGCTTTTTATGAAGGAGTCGAACAAAGACAACAGTAAAGTAAAAGTTTAAAAAGAGAGATTGCGTGTTTGTAACACAGTAAACATGAAGAAAATACATTACCTTTTATCAATATTGTAAAAGATTTTTATTTGCAATATTATTAAATGAAGTTCTTTTTCAAATGTTTCTATATCTTTTCATGGGAATGGGTATTCGTTGAGGAAAGTACTGCAGCTCTGCAATTTTGTTCCGCGGCACGAAACTGAATATGTTTAATCTTAATTTTGTATGTTGAAGACAAATTTGCAAACCATTTATTGCATCACGTCAGTGTTTTCAGAACGGGGACTTAAATTTTTAAATTTTAAAGAATTTTAACTCCTTCTGAACCAGCCTTTCAACTGCGTGAAACACTTAAGAAGATGAAAAAATACTTTTCAATCATTCATTTCAACGTCGTATTGAACATTGTTAGGAAGATGACAGAAATTGATATTGCTTGTTGTGGTCAGTTTCACCGAAGAAAATAAAATAATATTTTATTTCCCAACTTTTGGTTTGATTATTATTTATTATAAGCATTCAGAAAATTTAAATTGTGCTGTTTCGTTGTTCTGTGCAGTGTTCCAGACATTTAAAAAGCATGTTCAAAAACGAGAAATTTCTGAAAAATTGAAACTTCTAGCGCAGATTGTAAAAAGAACTAAACGCATTACAAAAATATCATTCAAATTTGAACTCACTAAACCAAAGTTGGGTGCAGGCACCTGTCCAATTTCGGACCGCAATCACATACAATACCAATGCCGATAAAATGTTTAAAAATATATTTAAAAACCAAGAATTTTTAAAGAAACTAAGTATAAATCGAAGTATTGTTTGGATTAAAGTAATGAAATTGAAAATGTGTTTTATATGTTCAGTGAGTAAACTACAATTTTAAGGGTGGGAGATATAGGTGTAATGCTCAGCCGACATGATGTTTCCTTGTATTGAAGTTTTTATACTGAATTTAAAAGTATTTTTGTTTATTATTTAGTCACTTACTTATTTACTAGGTATGCAATAAGATACTGAATGATTTTCGTTAAGCATGAATAGAATTGGAAACGAATAAAACCTATAATTGTGAATATGTCATCGGCTGCAGCCGGGGTGGGTGTGGGGGTGGGTTTCTGAAGCACCAAGATAGACGCCTATTAATTATTGAACAGTAATAAATAAAGACTACACTTACACAAGTTCTAATTTTATAAACGAAAGAATATATTCCATTAGCAATGATGATTCAATGCTGCAGTGCATTGATGATTCAAAGCAACTGACTACGTTGTAAAAATGATAGGCTCTAAATTGTAGGGGGATGGTTTGGAATTAGAAAAATATTCAATCAACCGAAGTGCACTTATTGCAATTAACGAAATTCAATTAAGTGTGCACATGCATTCTGATATGATGTCTGTAGGAAGTTCATGATGAACTTTTATTTCGCATTAACTGAAGAAATCGTTTATAGGTACGAAAACGTTTAAACAAACGATGTGCAAAATAGAAATGAAAAATGTATCTGAATTTCTTTAAAATTGTATTGCAGATGTGATTATAATGTATTTAACTATAAATAAAATTTGATATGCTTAATACAAGAACGAGAAGTAAACGGAATTTGAGCTGTGATAGCAGTTAGAAAATGGTGAATACAATTAAATAAATCAACACTGGAATACCATATTAATAAATTATTATTTTTATTATAAATAAAATTTAATGAATGAAACATAAAATTAAATGGTAGCATAACGAAAATCATGTACACATATAACAAATATTACACGCATAAGACTGGTTTAAAGGTTGTACAAATTAGGTAAATGTGAGTCATAACCACCGCATTTATAAAGGCAGAGAAGAGGCACTCTTTTCATTAACGACTTATGTTATCCTCCTCTGCGTGCAAGGGTAAGAGGTAACGAGATTTCAAGAGGCACCGCGAAGAGAGAAGTTAAGGGAAATTAAAAAGGCAATCGAGGATACACGAGGAGCGTACGAGCTTAGCTGCCACACGATTATTTACGGCTAACAATAGCCGCCTGTCAATCGCCTGTCAATCTTCGACTTAGATCTTCCTTCCTAGCACCAATATTTCAAAAAGTCAACTCACTCTTGTTATATTTTATATGTTTTTATAAAAAAATGTAAAATTATACGTGACGAAGGGAGGAGAAGTATAATCTGCGGACAGTTCCTTGAGCTCCAGAATTCCTAACCCACCTTCGGAGAATGATTCGAAGGTTCTTGACGTTCCCAGATAGTATACGAACAAAATGATTGTGGTGATAAATAAGTTTATTGTAGTCACGCGGCAATCTCAATGTTCGTTGAGGATCGCACGAAGGGCAGAATTGTCAAGTTCAACTTTTCATGGCAGACACAGCATATCAACAGACGAGATGCTCGCAGCCCCACCACGCAGCCGCTCGGCCCCCTCCGCCTTCCCTTCTCACCTCCCTCACCTTCCCCGCCTCTCGCCCCCGCTCCCCGCCCCGCCAGCGCCACCTCAGCCGCCCGGTGCGGCGGCTCGTCTCTTAACAACCAGCGCATTACGCAAGTGCCGGGAAAAAATCAAGAATTGAAAAATCGGACCACTTTACCTCATCCCTTATTCGTCTTTTGTTTTTAGCCGGCGCCGTCGCCCGCGCCTGCGAAGTCCTCGCCCGCTGCTCCCTCGGCCGCTCCGCCCCCTCGCATCCTCGCCCTCATCCTCGCCCGCCCTCGCGCCCGCCGCTCTCTGCAAACGCGGCTCTCGATCTCCCGGCGTCGGTGTCCATTTACTTTTCTAGAAATTGGAGGGGAGGACCGTAGCTAGGGGTCGGGGGCGGGGGAAACCTTTTAAGCCGCCACTACGTGCGCTCGCCTTCACCCCTTTCTTTCTGCGGACGCTTGCCGCGCCTGCCGGATCTGCGCGGAACAGGTTACTCGAGGTTTTTACTCATTTGTAACCATTTCCCTTGGTTTAGTGTTATTTATCTTGCCTCCAGATCAAAATCTGAAAAGTTTCGCCTACCCTCCTCCGGTCCATTCTTTTAACGCCCTCTTCTCTCTCCACCCGTTCCTTCCTCTTTCTCTCCTTCTTCATAATAACCGGTCGTTGCCGCAGCTAAAAGGTCCAAAAAATCTGACGTAAATGCCTAAAGCTTCCGCACCGCCATGAAATCTTTTCTCAGTAATGATGAGTCGTTATATTAGTGTAGGAAAAAACTGGTGTACATAAACGTATTACCGACGCTCTGCGTCTGACGTATGTGTCTCTCGGCGCGGTGATGGCCTGTGCGTCGTTAGCTGTTAGCAAAGCTGGATGGATGCGGGCTGCGAGATTAGTCACTGAGAAAAATGCTGCACGTCACGGCGTCGCTCATGGGCCGCGCGACGCGACGCGACGCGATCGCCGGCGGTCGGCGTCGGCGTCGGCGTCAGCTCAGCATCGCGCCTCCGCCCGTTCCTGCCACTCGCCCCGTCCCGCGCCTCGCGCCGCGCTTGAGCCTCGCCACCGCGCCCTCCCGCCCCGCCTTCCCGCCCCCAGGCCGCCGCCTCACGCCTGCGGCGCGCCCGACCCCGCTTTGTCGCCGCTCGCTTCCCGCCTCGCCGCCCCCGCACGGGCCCTCGCCCTGCCTCTGATGGCGCTTGCGCTGGCGATGTCGACCTGCCTCGTTACCGTCTTCTCCGATACCGCTCGCACCCGCGCCAGCCGCCCCCATCCGTCACCTGGCGTCGCATATATCACTTGCCTATCCCCCGTCTGCGTTGCATTGCGAAGCCTCGCCTCAAAATAAGTTATTGTATTTTAACCTACTAAATGATATACGAAACGTATTGATTTTCTAGTAGACATTAATATTTTTTGCGTGGAATTTGCTATAATTAAGGAGTGACATTCAAACCAGGTAACATACGCTTTGACACACAAGTCCATTGGTATCTGTCATCTCAAGAGAATTTATTTTTATAGTTTTCTTCGTTTCAGTTCTGTTTTATTGACACTGCCTCTGTCCCACAGATCAGCTTTCTTCATTTTTGATCGTAGTTGAGGATCATCTATTGCATGAGCTGTCTAAGCAGGATATGAAGCTGCTCGACTCTGCTTACGAACCGTTCCTTACTTTTGGCATAATAGAGATAAAAAGAGAGAAGAAGAGGGAAGAGAGGGGAAAAGAGGGAGAAAGAGAGGGAAAGAGAGAGAGAGTAAGAAAAGGAAAAAGAGTGAGAAAGAGAGGGAAGAGAGGGAAGAGGGGGGAAAAAGAGGGAGAAAGAGAGGGAAAGAGAGAGGAAGAGATGGAAGAGAGAGAAATAGATACACAAGAAGGAAAGAAAGAATAAAAGAGAGAGAGAAAGAATCTGCATTGAACAATTCAAGCGCCCGTTTACTGGGCTCCTCATTAGCAATAAAACTTGATATAAAATGATTAAAAGGAAGAGTGCAAATTTCGATAAAAGAACATTTATAATTTTATTGCTTTTAAAAATGTACACAATGTTTTCACCTGCTTTCTACGTTTCCCATTTTTAACAGAATTTACTTGGTTTCATACATAAAGTGTCATACATATAAAATCAAGAGAAAAGTTCATTTATGCAAAAAAATACAAGAGTCTGGAATTTAGAAATTTCAATACAGTAATTAAATAGAATTAAAACGTTTCCGATTTTCATATTTTTTTCTGAATACTGAAGATATTGTTTATTTTCTTACATATTTATTAAATAGTATGTGTTAATACTGATAGTCTACGGAAGCATTTCTCCCAGGTAGAATTATGCACTGGACAACATACCTAGTAAATATGTGTGAAAAATCAGATTTCTTACCGTTGTTAAATGCATTCATTTTCCTTCTGGTTGAATTCAGAGGTGACTCAGAATTGATACAAACTTCCAGAACAAGAAGAAGAGGAAACATGATATATTTTTGTTCATGAAAATGTAATGATAAATTTTATATAATGGAGTAACAAACGTTTTCTCTATGATTTTTGGCAACGGTCGCATTCACAGATGTTGGCAGGTCACATTTTGACGCACTCAAGGAGGTGACATGCACTTGCCGAACATTTGTGCATTAGAGGTTGCTAAAATCAGGGGCATTAGGATAGCAAAAACATAAATGACTATGATGCTGAGCTGTCGACATTTTGGGAACATATGAGAAACTTATTCTCTACTTTAAGCATATATTCAAATCGTTTTCTTTCAAGAACAAAGTATATTCAGGACGTTCATTTCTTCAAGTTTCGAATAAAATGTTCATCAAAATTTCACTAATTTGTCATATTCTATTAAATTTCCTGCCTTGAACAACTTCCGAGTGATTAACCAACATGAGGTAGCACACCATCACAAGTTAATCTTATCTCCTCAACAATATTTTGGTAACAAATCGCTATAGTACAAGTTTCGAAGCTATTTGAGGTATAAATGAGGTAAAGCTGTTTGAAGAAGTCAGTTAATGATTTTTCAAATATGTCCACCTATCTGAGAACCTCAAATAGGAGCATTACATAATAAAACTGACGAAAACGTACTTTCATGCATTTTAAAATTGCTTTTTCATTAATTTGATTTAAATTTCGCACTTTGAGAAAAAAACGTTGGCTGACTTCATTCTCGCATTACTCAATGAATTTCTCGCTGCTTCCAAAGTGAAATATGAACTTGAAAAAGACTCTCCAAATAAACTGTAAACGAAAACAATTTCTGTGAGAGTTTCATTGTCGTAGAAGATCAATTAATTTTTCAATCTCCACCACTTTCAAAAATAACTATACTAGATTTTTGTCATTTAACTTTGGATCATTGTTTATCTAATATGATTCAAGTAACTTGAGCACCTTCTTCTAGTCAGTTGGAAAGTCTCCCAATATTACTAGGTCGTCATTGTATAGTATCGTTAGAACATTTATATTTCCATCATTAATAAAACCTTTTAACCCCTCTGTTCTTAATATTTTCTCCTAATCCGCAATGAACAATATGACTAAAATATTCATAACAAAGGACTCAAAAATTTGCCATGGAAAACATCCTCGGGTTCATCAGATTTATCACTCATTACATGACCCACTTTAAATTGTGACAGCTGTTTAGTAATTCTAACTAATTTTGCTCCTACACTTATCACATGTAATTTATGGTAATTAAAATATAGTCGATCGAATCGAATGCTCTATTGAAGTCAAGAAAATGATAGTAAATTTTCCTATAAAAACTATCAGTGTAAAACTATCAAAGTAATACATGTTGCAGAACAAAGACACAATCGGCACAAGAATGAATATATCTGAAACCAAATTGACTCATTTCGATCACACCATTGCTTTCTATCCATACGATTTTTCAAGATGTCAGTGAAAATGTATTGATCAGAGAGCTGTAGGTCCGTCATTAAGAACACCAGTTGCTTGTGCCAAAGCAGCATAAATACGAATGTATGACTGTTAAATTCAAGGTCCAATTATCAGGCAAATATTTCAAAAACTGGTTTGAAAAATAGTCCCAGGAGTCCATTTAGATTTAAGCGGTTTAAAGTATTTTATGTTTATGAGCTAAAGAAATGTGTAAAAGATGTACATTTGTGGCTCTAGGAATGTATATAATACAATTTGAAATTATGATTTCAACGTCTTTCTGCGTGAACACAGACTCCCATCTCGTCAATGAAAAAATACTACAAGGTATAGTTTACTTCTCAACCTAAAGAACGTCAGGGAGATTGAGCATTTTAGAATATTAACAAACTAGACACATCTAACAAAGAAATATTGAAATAATGAGTTGATGGCACGTATGGTACATGATTAACTGTGGGTTTTCTGGAAAACAATTCAGAAGAGGCAGATAAACGAAGGAAAATCAATGGTTGCTTGAGAGGAAGATGAGAAACAAAGAAACAAATGCAAAAGGTAACATACTCTTGGAGAAGAAAGAGAAAGGAGAATAATGTAGTTTCGCAATATGAAAGAAACAATGACACCAGCGGATAAAAGCGTATAATGTATTCAAGACGTACGAGGAAGAGACTTGTGCACAAAGGAAATTATTCAATAAGAAGGAATTACGGAAACAGCATAACGAACCACGCACGAGAAAACAAAATTAGAATAGTTAGAAAGAGTAAGCAAGTGAACTATCGAGTGGAAGAGATGACGGCCTGGAAATGAAAAACATCGAGCACAACGCGCAGAATCAGACCAAGCGAAAAATAGAACAAACCGAAAAAAATTACTTAAGTTGTCAAGAGTCAATGCGTGGAAAGTGAAAGAATGAGCGACAAATAGCAGAGAAAATATTCGGGCAAATAGAAAGAGGTCACACGCAGAAGGTAGTGCGGGTGGAAGTAAGCCGAAAACAAAGAATAAACGTGGATGATAAGAAAGCAAGATAGAGAACAAGGAGCTAGCATGCTGTACGCAAGTGGAGAATGGAAAAGAGGGGATGAGGGATTCTGTGTCTGGTGAACTGTTAGCGGCAACGCCAGTGGCAGCTACTCCAGGGTGGAGGGGGAGGGAGAGGGTGGAGGG
>BOPP01000126.1:1371021-1394341 GCA_017312745.1 Gryllus bimaculatus | reverse complement strand
CCCACGAGCACGAGCAGGCGATTTCGTGATCCTCCGCGCGCGGCTCCCGCTCCATGCTTAATGCCCAGGAGTCGGGGCAGGAGGGATTATGTTATTTTTCTTCTTTATGGTGCGCGCATTTAACGAAGACTCACGTGGAGAATGAGCGAGCCTTCTCATTGACTCTCGTCCAAACCAGCGGAGTTAGCCGTCCTCGTGCCGCGGGGACAAGTGGAGTTCCCTTGACTTTTGAACCGTCTTTCATGTTAAGCGTTTCGACACGCACCGGCGTCCCGCCCAGGCCTGAGGAATCGCCCGTTTCCCGGTGCCGGATTTCTTCCAGTAAATTGCTTCGACACGGTAAACCTCCGCGCCACAATATACATCTCTTGAGTTGTAGCCCCCTCCACGGTCTAACACATCTCGCGAAATAGACGTTTTCTTCTTAGGCTCAAAAGAGTGAATTACAAATCTGTGAACGCTTACTCTGCGTAGGTTGTATTTCTGAAAAAGGTGATTGAGTCACTCCGAAAAACGTAAGAAAATGAACTTCTTTCGCGTGGTCTGTAAGAAGGTCTACAGGAATACCAATGTATATTACTGGACGGTCGAAACCCTCTCCTGTGATTATGCAATGTTTTACAATTATTCTAGTTCCACGAGCCACGATTCATTCATCCATAGGAGTTTAACCTATCCAAAAGAACTTCTCAAATGTCTCACTTCCAAGAGAAGCTTCAAACGAGCTGCTGTCCTTCACGAGGAGAGTCAGTATGGCGCGCTGGAGTGGCCGGGGCTGCGGGAGGATCTTGCCTTGATTGGAAGGGCTATCGCGCCACCTCTTCCTCCCGAGTAAAGTCTCTCTGACAGAGATTCTTCCATCGGATACTGCTCCGCCCGAATCCGATGAGTGCGGCGGCGGGGGCCGCGTGGGGCGGAGCGCGGGCGCCGAAGGCCGGGGGAGGGGGGGGGGGCGCCTGTCGCTCGGCCGGTGCGGACAGCGGCCACCGGACGCTGAGTACGGATGCGCGTGTGCGGCGCGGCGGGCTCGCGTGGGGGCGGGGGAGGGGAGGGGAGGGGAAGGAGGAAAATGAAGAGGGTAGCGGAGGTGGCGCAGGACACGGGGATGTTGGTTTGTTTGGGCTATCTATCTGGACAAATGATTCTCCCGATTCACCCTTGTACTTGATAAATCTCGAACACAAGAATGATGTCATATATTCGATATATTTTCCCTCTCATTTTCTATACACACTAACATTAACAATGACAATAAACTCAAAATTGTTCAAATATGTATATTCGAAGTGATTAAACAGTGAGGTAATATGGTAAAATAAATATTCAGAAAAAGCAATGATTGGAATAGCAATAACATGCTATATTGTAAGACATTTAATATTGTTTTAAAATAATTGGCAAAAACGTAAATTATACACAGTACATGTGGCAAAAGTAACATTATTGTACAATTCATCCTAGAAATACTATACATGCGCTAAAGACTCTTTACATCTTTTTGCCGTAGGAACAAACAGATTTTGAAGGTTTATAACTCGTATCTACTGATTCATTTCCAGCTGGAAAAAATCACCTTACCGTTACATATATGTCTTACATTACCTAATCTTCAAAGTTTAATTTGTCAGATAGCGTGATAGGACCGTTATGCGATTGTGAATAACAATCGCCGCAATACTTCGAAACGAAATAGTTTGTTCCAATGCCGCGTCTATAAGCGCTCCAAAGGCAAAGTTTCTTTTTACTCACGCATGCGGCGAAACGTCTTTCAAGAACAGAATCCAAAATAATTCCATACAATTACGTTACAGTTTAAATATGTACATATTGTTATTCTTAGCCAAACTAAATCAAATGATGTGAACTAATTTTAATTTATCCACAATATATGGAAATAACACGTTTTCGCAGGTAATTGGAGCGAACGGGTTCCGGGATTGTGAGCGGCGAGCGTCGGCCAGGCATGAATTAGAAGGCTCCTCCCGAGATGTAGTCGGCCGGGTTTTGGCCAGTGCTTTGGGCCGAGAGCCACCGTGTGTCGGCGGCGGCGGCGGCGGCCGGGCGGTCCCGTGAGTCGGCGTAAAGCGTGGGCCTCGGCCAGCCGCGCCACTCAGCCGAGCGCCGGGCGGCGCAACGCTTGACATTTTCTTAATGGAAAATGATTACGATGGTAATGATAAAGTTGCGTGTTTAAGACAAAAGACGCCAGCACCTTCTCAGAGAACACGACAAGAAGAACGGCAAAAAATCGTAAGACATTCAACAAGCAAAGCAAATAAAAATACAATTAAATAACTTGGTACTAAATTATGTTTGGAAAATGACTGTGCAAAAATGGTTTAATATTACACGAGCGGCCGAGCCAGTGGAGGCGAGGGGGCGGAGGGGGGCGACGTGCGGGCGCAGGGGCTGCGCGCGCCATCCTCGCCGTCCCCGCCGTCCCCGTCGTCCTCGCCGTCCCCGTCCGTCTGCACCGCCGCCGCTGCGCGCGCCTTTGAACCCCTTAATGGCCCCCGGCCACAGAATCACAATTTTATAGCGCGCGGCTTTCTTATTTTAATAGACAAATTAGGTGCCGGAGCGACGGCGGGTCGCTTTCGTCCGCAGCCGACAACCACAATGGCTTTTGTGAATGGCCCCGGCGACGGGTCGCGCCTCCTCGCCGCCTGCGCACCGCCTGCGCACCGCCTGCGCACCGCAGCATTGTCCGGTCGCCCCCCACGACGCAGCGCCATGGGCGTTCCACGGGGCTCTTCATGGGGCGTCTTGTGCAAAATCCACCCGATACCGTAAAACTCACCTACGCTTCTCGAAAAACTGCACCACATTCATGATTATCAACGGCGGAGGGCTATGTTGTAGTAGAATCAAAATGCCATTCGGGCAACCGATGTCTAAGTTCTGTGTCAATTTAATATTCTGGCGTTAATATTCTCCTTAAAAAAATCTTTATCTTCAGGCTTTTGAGAATCTGTTGTATAATTTAGTGTATGGTCTTTCATCATTTATTTTCGTAAATCGGGTTATAATAGCTACCAATACTAGATATCAAATGCAATCTCGAATTTTGCCCTGAACAAATATTTCCTACTTTTATTTTCTGACTTCCTATTTTTAAATTTTCTATCTGGAAGTTGAATCCAAGATTACTGATGAATGGTCGAAGGGAAGGCAGGGAATCTTCAAGTAAATTTGCTCCATTTTCGCAGTAGAATTCAAAGCAAATCAGCAATTGGGGGCAATAAAAAATAACGTTAAAGTAAATTTTATCGTTAAAATGAAAAATACTACTTCGATGATGAAATTGATATTGGATACTTCTTACATTATTTTGGATACAAGTTTAGGACAAATACGCTTTTGTTGTTATATTGATATTTCTCCAAGCATTAATTGGTTCAAGTTTAAATAAAATCAAAAAATCTTAGCCAAAGATAAAGAAAATTATTATATACTAGCCTTTTTATTACTTTTTTTAATTATTAGCCATTGTTTTCATCAATTCAAGAAACATAAAGACACTTGGTTGCGGTGAAGTACACTGGATAATTGTTTCTTGTTGAAAAGGATAGATAAATTAATTTAACAGATTGCAGAAACCATTCAAAATAGCAAATACCAAAATTAGGTATTTTTTGCTATATATTGAAACGGGAAACAAATATTATATTTGCTATAGTTCGTACCCACACAAATGAAGTTAACTTTTTCTAGAAAATTGTGTTTAATTTTTGCATGCTTTTCACAGGTCATAATTTATTAGTGAATATCAATATTTATACTTCTGATCAGAGGGACGCATATGTGACTAGCTAGACATCTCGTACCGTACCGATATACTTTTTCCGGCAAAGAATGCAGTTGGTGAAAGCTTCGCAGTGTCGTCTGTTGACCAGCCTGCCTGAATAACAGGTTCCCCCACGTATCTGTATATCTGGAAATAAATTTCAAAAGACACAATAATTCTTTCCTTTTTTCGAGAAACGCATACAAAAATGAACAGTTGACAAGGAGGCGTCAATGACCATAAGATTGAAACGGAGTAGATTGTCGCTAGAATGTTTGGCAAACACGCTCACCATCATGTTCATGTCACGTTTTGCGGAAGAGATCCACTTTAACGCCAGAACTATTATCTCGTTTTAAATTCCGGCTTCTTGTTTTTCTGAAGATACTGATGTGCTGGATGACCACGCTGAAATTATGTTGTCATTCTGTCTATGAATTAACATCTTACCTTTTTTATAAATAACCACCGCTATTAAAATGCATTGATGCACACATTAACACAACGATTTAGCACAATTAATTTTGCCGGCGCCGGCAAACGAAATGCTTGGAAAACCATGATACGAATTATGCTGATGAGCACTGTTGAAACTTCGTCCAGTCATGAAAAGTTTGTCTTTATGTTGCACCTGCAGGCAGGCGATATTTCCGTCAAAACCTCTCAGTGTGATCGAAGTGTGTTCTGCGGTCATCATTCCACTTTGACATAATGAAAGAAAAGTGTAGAAGAAAAACACTCAATGGTATGCTCGTAAATGGTGCTCGACACTCTGCGAGTTAGGTCGGAGTGTATATAGAGAGATCATAGTGATAAAAGCTCCCGAAACAACTTGCGATTTATGTCAGGCCTTGAAGAGATTTAATGACCATTCTTTTTAACAGTTTAGGGCCAGCGAATTCAAGTGCTCTTCTGGTAGGAGGTGCTTTTCCTAGCCTTGTCCCTGGCTGTGACATGATAACGCGTTTTGATTGATACTTGCTATGGTGTATTACGAATAATCTCGGAACACTCCTATTAAGTAGGTCTTGAGATAAGCTGCGAGACCTTAGATGTCATTCACTTCAGCTGGACACTTCTAAAGGTCCTCGTCCGTTAATACGTATAATACCCATTATAAGGCATTTTTTAACGTTATATGTCTGAAGAAATTGTATCCATGGTGTTTGGATCAGGGAGTTCTTTATTAATCACGTTCATCGGCATCCTCATAGCCAGAGGGATACAAAATTTTAATAGCGGAACAATTAGATCGTGATACGAAGTATGAAGTATTGTGAGATAAAAACACCGTTTTCCCAATATAGGCCAAGAGATTTAAAGTGAAAGAGAACTGCAGCTCTCATAAACACACACATAAAGGAAATTTTTACTTCAATATTTTCCTCTATTTACTGATAAAATAACTGAATCGGTTATTCTTAAACCACGCAAGTCAGGAATTGTAAAGTTTGAGAAAACAAGGAAAACTTAATTATTAAGTACATAGAAAACTTTTTCTGATTTTTCTTTAAATTTCTTATGCATAAATGATTGAAAATACCCTGAAGATATGTAATTTACTCTTATTAATAGTACAATAGTCGCTGGACTTCTTTAAAGGTTTATGACTTATCAGATTTCAAAAACTAATTAGGAATGTTTTACATAAACATTGAAATACCCATTGGATGCTCAGTTTGTAATTTGACACATTTATTACAATATTATACGTGAAATGGCAACGTGCATCTTCATCAAACATGAATTATATGACAGAAACAGTTGCTCTAAATATGTGTTTCTACGATATTACACGGTTCAGTATTGAACATCTCTTTTAACCTATCTCTGGGAGTGATATTCTAGAGATACAAACTATACACATACCCACATACACAGTCATACATACCCCGCAAGTCAATGACTTACAAAGTTTCAAAGCAAAACCAAAACTTCTCCGCGTCCTCGCGGTCATTCTATTCATCTGATTTATGGGAATTTAACATGAAAAGATGCATCTATCCTGCAGCTTCTGTTTTCACACAAATAGTGAAAATGAAAAAGAGAATAGCTTAAGGGATTTAAAAATAATCGATTCAATTATGTTTATGCCGATGCGATTTGTCTTGGTGGCTTATGCGGAAGCGCCATAACAATCTTTTTGGTGATGGACATTTAGATGAGTTGGGTTCCTCCTTCAGAGTAATGTTGGTATCTTCGCCTCTCATAATTATGTTACGATATTAACAAATCACGTTTACGGCGTACAATCGTAGTTCTAAATATATACATCGTGCTACAAGACATATCGTTTAATAAAATTACGAAGGGTTTACGCTCTGGGAACATGCGTATGAGCTTCAGTGTCATTGCAGTTCTTCATTGTGAGGGTGACCCAAAAATAAATAAAATATTGTTATTGAAACCATACATAATACATCACATTCAACCATGCGTTTCCAAATGAAAAGAATAACAAGTATCAAATGGGCAAAAATAGATTTCTTAAAATGAATTCTCAAGTTGAGAAAGTGCGGAAAATGTACAAAGAAGGCACAAGAGTACTGAAAAGAAAATAAGAAAAAGAAGAAAGGAAAGCTAATGAAGCCAATGCCAAAAGGAACGGGGGAAAAAAAAGTGGCACAATGAAAGAAAGTAATGAAGCTGACACGGGACGTAAGAGGAAAGAAATGAAGAGTATTGAAAGCAACGCAAATCGCAAAATGTCTTGCTGGAAACGTGAAACAGGGAAAAGAAATATCGATTAAATCAGTGGCCACCCAACAGTGCAATACCCGCCACCGCCGCGGAGCCAGGCCCGGGCCGTGGTGTTGGGCGAGAGCGGGCCGGCCAAGCCGTCGCCCGGCGCCGCGCAGCGCCGCGCTGGCCAAGCCGCAGCGCCAACGTGCAAGCTCATATTAATTTAAATTACACAGCGGCCGGCCGTTAACGTAATTAATCTTCGGAAACGACCGGTCGAACTCGCGCGCAGGGCCGCGGCCGCGCGCTGCGCCGCCGCCCCCCGCTGCCACCGGCGCCCGGGCACTGGCCACGCCCCTCCCTCTCCGCCCCCACCGCCCCCGCGCCGCTCCAGCCACCTCTTTCTCTTCAGCGATGCGGCTCACGTTGCGCTCTCCACCGAAGAGGTTTGTGTGGCCCGGGCACGGCAAATGGAAACAATTGAGCACATTAAGGTGACATTCAGTTTATATTCATCTACAGCAGAAATCTAGTGCAAAATATAAATAGGGAAATTTGTTCCGTTATTGCATATACTTCCACAAATAAACGTTTTATGAATTAACCCTCCGATACTTCCACATCCCCAAATTTGTGTTTGACCTCCCTCAAAATCGAATGCACGAAAGATGAAAGCGACTTATGTCATAAATGTCTTACTTAACTCAAACCTATAATGTTATAATGTCATAAAAGAAGAAGTCGAAGTCGGTTGCGGCAGCCGCCGTCTGCGCCGAGGAGGCTGTAGGTTCGAGTCCTGCATAGACATAGTGGTATTTGTGTTTGTCTCTTCACCCCTCATCATCATTCTATCATCTCATAATTCATACTTCAAGGCGTAAAACCTTGTCGTACTGAGGGATAAAGCTAAAAAGCTGACTCTGGAAAAAATACTCACGTTAATCATGTAGCGTTGTCAGTAATGGGCTCCACGTTAATAATAATAATAATAATAATAATAATAATAATAATAATAATAATAATAATAATAACCACGACAGATTTTGACCGTTATTCGTGACTATCGATTATTGAACTGTAATTTCTGTTCCAAAATTATATCAATATTCGCGTAATAATAATATATAAATCTTCGTTTTTAAAATTTTTAAGTAATCTCATTATTTCGATTCTCAATTAGTATTATTTACATGTTTCTTGTTAGAACCATTTTAGATACTGAATTCATCAGTCTTCTACACAATAAAAAATCTTAAAGTACAACAATTATATTTTGCATTTCGTTATTCCATATTTACCGGAAAATATCTCTGGTGCTTACAGTACGTTACGGATTGAATTTTAGAAACGAATTACAACTTATGTGAAAATAAAAACTTCAAGAGCTGCAAAAACTACACAATGATATACGTGGATGCAGGGCATCGACATTTACTTATTTTTCAATACATGTTGACGGAAAAAGTACTTCAAATTATGTTAATGTTATTGTTAATGCTCTTTTTCAGAGATAAAATTATCAATGAAAACTTGTCAATAGGGAAAATACTGTAGATAAACGTTCAGATTGACATATGTAACATACATAGCAGTTCTAATGGTACCCTTGACGTATATTTATTATATTTGATATTGAGTTTCGCAAAGCTACTCAAAATTTCTATTAAAATGTTAGTTAAATGCAACGCTGTTGGCAAATGCAAATTAAATTCAAGGATTGTTTTAACATTCATTGAGAAAACATAATCAAACGTTCAGGGTAAGCCCACACGGAAGTCTCAAGGCGTCTTAGATGGTGAGATTATTCATTCTTCTCAGCAGATGAAGCAACATGCCTCAAGGCATAAAATTTGTTGAACAAGAAGTTAATTTGACGTGATTTGGAAAATAGCTCTTTAAATTGATGATATATGCATCATAATCTTCGAAAATCACTCGCTCACATGTTGGTAAATTACGAAAATTCTTTCAACATTCCGGTCGCCGCTGGTGGGCGTATATTCTTAGTCCCGCTAGCCAGGACACATCTGAAAAAATGCAGGTACACTACTGGATTTTCATTTGTCAGCTTAGCGAATATTGTACGAATGTATTAAAAATACAAGCACTACGACTATCACGTATAACAATGAATAAATATTGAATTGCATATTATGTTATTGTGGAATTCAAATAAAACTGAATGTAATTGCACAAAGTCTAATACTTGAAACTATGTGAAAACTACAAATTTAGAAATACAAGTATTTGCTCTAAAAATGTACATCAGATACAATATTTCCAGTGATCTCTTCTAAAACAAACATCCTTAACCCAAAATGTAATTTCTTGATATAATTGACACAATAATCTGCTAAAAGCAAATAATTCGTTACTTTTTTATTATAAACTGCCTCTATCAAATATTTTAACTCTCTAGAATGCTATTATGGAGGATCATTCATTTTTTATGCATTTTTGTTCTATTTCATAATCATAAATCAATATATTTGGGTGAAAACTGACGTTACGTCACTTTCGTGATAAGTTCCAAAGTACTGACGAACTCTTCTCCAGCTCTCACACCCTTCCTTCGCCTCTCTACACACTTTCGTAATACTTTTTTAACAGGTGAAGCAAGTTGTGCTGCGGTCTTCCGCTGTCATTGACGCCTCCGCATTCATGACCAATGCCACCGCATCTAGAGCTTTCGTCCACGTCGTCATGCCGTCACCACTTCCTCCGTCACACCAACAACGTCGGCTCTGACACCAGCGGCCCTTTCCGCCGCCAGTCACCCTCGTCATCGCCGAGCCGCGGGCCGCCCCTCCGTTCCATATCCATGCCCTACCGCGTCACTGCCACCGTCCATTCTTCTCTGGCAGTATCGACACCACTTCCAATATCTCCGCCTCCGCGCACCACTTAGGCAGCGTCGGTACCCTTATGCCGCTCGCGCCGCCAGTGCTATCACCACTGTCTCTCCCGCGGGTCGCGGCGTCGCCTGCGCCGGCCCGCTTCCGCGCTCGCCCTGCCGCCCGCGGGAGCCGCCCTTTCGCCCCGGGTCCGAATTAGGCTGCGTCCGCCGACACCAGCTACGCCTCGCTGCCCGCGCTTCTTGCTTTTATTTCCCCTCTCTTGTTGCATTTTTTGCCCGCTTTCAATCAGCTTTTTTTTTCTCCCCAGGGTGGTCTTCTCATGGGTGGGCGACCTTCTGGGGGCGTGTTCATTGATGGTCCGGTGCGCATGCGGCGGCCGGCCGGGAGCGGCATGAGCAAGAGGCGCGTCGGACGGCCGCGCTCGCGCCCCGCGGCCCCGGGCCCTCCGCCCCCCCCACCTTGCCCCCGCTTCCCTTCGCCGCCGCCACCGATTCTGAAATACTAATCACTGTCCAAAATCGCGCTCGGCGTAATGTACCTTGATAGGGAAATACTTCCAACACAACACAAAGGAGGCACGTACGCGTATTTGTGATGCGGTCGGCGGTGCAAGTCCTTCGTATCCCGTTATGAGAGAAAAACGCGCGCGGGGGCGTCCATTGAGAGGCGGAGCCCCGGAGGGCAGGGGCTTTTCCGGGCAAAGAGCGGCCGGCGCGCCGGACGCGCCGGGGAAGACGTGGCTGGGGAAGCAGGGCTGAGGAAAGAGGACTGCACAACCACGCATGAGCACGCCGTGGGGGGTGCGTGACACAAATGCCAAAGAGCCCATGAATACTTTCGCTTTCTGCAGCTTGGCGTGTTTTAGGACCGCTGTTACATTAACATTTAATGCCCTTGTTGCACGTAGATATACAATTCCCTTACTGCTTATCTTAAAAGAATCTCGTTGATAAATAATTTTGCCGTTCGTTCATGGCGTAGGGCCGTAAACTTGGAAGATAATAAATAAAGTAATAGGACATTAGGATAAGGAAAACCTACAATGACACTACTTTCGTAATGAGATTCATTTCTGCAACTATCGCATGTTGAGTCAGTACAGGTTTTTATTCTCCGACCACTTGGGTATCTACCAAAATAGTTTATTACTTAACACGTATTATTTACATTACTGAAGGAAGGGACAGATTGTCACGCTGTTGCAACATGGATCGAAATATGTAGTATGTAAGTAAGCCATCGTTAAAAACGAAATTTCATTCATTTTGGTGTTTTGAGGCTATCGTTTAATTTTATGGTAACAACTGGTCCTCTTTTTTTATTTGACAGTCATGAACATGTGATATTTGTACAGTTTGTAACAAAGACATTATCTCAGTATTCTGGCAACGCGGTATGTCTAAACGAAAATAACCAATAGCAGCGAAATGAAATTCATTTCCATAATGGGACGTTGCAACCAGTGACAACCATCACAAATAGTACAAAATGTCACTAGCTGGCCCATTCAGAATCTTGTAAAAATGGCTTGGTGGTCCCCAAGAAGACTGTAGTTGAAACATTTATTAATAGTAAAGGAAAGTTTGAATTGAAAAGAAAGCTTAAAAGTAGTATTAACAAATTGAATTATTTTCTCCTATTCATTATTTTATTATTAAAGAGTTTAAATTCGTTCCGTAATTTTTGACAAGTAACTTCTAATAATATTATAATTTCTGAAAAAAACAATATTCGAAATTGTGCTCATATAAAACCATACTAGTTTGTATAGTGTGTATTGGAAGAGACTCCATAATGTATTCCTTCTCTATTGAATAGTCCTCTCCCAAAAATTTTGGTGCAAGTGACTTCAATGGGTCCACCTTATTTGTACTTCAGTATTTGCAATATGAACGTGTGACTGGACACAGAAATGAATATTTTCTGTCAGTTTTCACCGTATAAGTTTGACAGATAGCCACTAGTGTATTTTAATAACTTCAATTGACTCTGTTGAATTATCAATTTGGAGAATTCAAACTACAGTACAACCCTAAATATTTTAATTAAATGAATGAATTAAATTGAATTAATTCCATTAAAATTATTTTAGATTAGAGATTAATACAATACGTAGAGTGTATTTTTTAAGTGTGATCGACAGTACCTTTCGCAAATGTATTCTGATTTAAGTGATTCAACCTTTTACTTGAAAAATATACGGGTGGTGCCATAATTCCTATCTTAATTATTTACATATCAGCAATTCATGATTAACAGACACACAGACTTCAGATAAATCGAGGAAGTAAGCAATGGTAGCAAGACTATTATCAATCTTATTATAAAGATAATCGGTGGTAGATGCAATCTATGCTTATCGCTACCATGAATGGTAGTCTATATATTCTTACCACTCGCGACTGTGGCTAAAAAGGATCATTGTTCTTTTCAAGGGGTTCAATTTGTTTGCCTAGACGTGAATCTCAACACTGCGGCAAATTATTACAACTGACTTAAATTACCGGTGATTAATAATTGGAATGAAATTCATTAAAAATTTAGTTAATTTAACAGTCAAAATGAGAATGAGCATTCATTTGATAATTTTTATGGCAAATTATCATGGGAAGAATAACGTTAATATGTTAATTTCTCTCTTTGAATAATGTAAATTTGTTGAATTGAGTACTCAACCACGGCGATCCGTCTTGTTTTATTCTTGAACCAATATTACTTGAATTGAAATACACTGTCCATGAAGTTTTCACTCCTTTTGAGTCCATATCACTATCCCAATGCTAGGCCACCAACATTAATAATTAATCAGAGATTATGCTTCTGAGAACAAAACGGGAGCTAGGACCTGTACATAGCTTTCCGTGTGTCTTTCATGGCCATATATAGTCAACAAATTGAGTTGTCATGGCGATGATTCCACGACTGCCGCACTCACACACTCCTCCAAACAGTTTCAATAACACAATACTACCAATTCCATCAGAAAATATCTATCCCCTTTAATGGAATTAAACAATATCATCTTGTACAATGTCTTTTAGTAACCTATATTTCTCATAATAATTTGTTTTTATTTTAAATTTCTGTGTTTCTATTATAGAGTTTTTCTAAAATAATAGAAAGTTAGGTATTGTAGTGTAGTATGGTTATCTTACGCTACATTGCGTTTTTTGTTTAGATAATTATGTGGAATATTTCGGAGGAAATAGATGTTTGAAAACAGAGTTGACTAAGGATTTAATTTTTTAAAAAATATTTTACGGTGTTTTACTAGTACTAAAATTACCTTTACAATATTAACTTCATTTTCATTATTTCTAACTTTAATAAAATGAAAATAAAATAAAAATAAATACATAATATAATACATAAAAAACCTAATAAATGTTATCCTCTATACTGTGCTTAACGTGCTTAGTTTGTTTTTGACAAAAGCCCATAAGCTCTTATTGTTTACATCTGCTTCTCGCACTTCCAGTTTATTGAAGTTCTTTTTGGTCATACTAATAATGTTTTATAAATGAATTAGAACACGTTGTACATATTGATTTTGGGTTTGCATATTGTCCATTATTTTACTCATTTCTATTTTACTCGGCTTTTTTCGGAGAATATCATATTTGTAGGTGTTATTCATGCATTTCGCAGGATATTATATTTGCATATGTTATATCATCTTTCCAGGTTTGCAACTTCTACAAGTAATTTTTGTATATTTTTCTATAACGTGTAATATACTGTCACTGGGTATTGTTTGGATGAAGGTGATTATCATTCAGTTTGTTTGTACGCGTAGGTAATATAATTTATTATAAATGATTATTTTACGTTTAAGGTTATGTTTTGAGTTGTCTATTGAGAAAATCAAATGTCATAGTAGGTGATTCTTTGTACTGTTTTGCATGAACGGAGATTGAGTAATTAACAGGTAGCTCAGAAACATTTGAAAATGAAGACGCAGAATCGAACCCGATGTAAATTTGCAGCTTTCAAATTTATTCATCCTATTATTTCCTTGGGTGTAATGCTGCATTGCGACCGTAATATATACAATATAATATCAATGTATGGATACTAACGTGCGCCAGGAAAGTCTCTCCGCCCCGAGTCGAATCAAGGATTCCTTTTACAATTTGCATTTATGTTCATCAACCAGAACCACTGGGAAATGAGTGAAGGGTACAACACTTCCAGTATCTGTTATGATTGTGGACAGTAAGCAATTTGCGTTTTTATTTGCTAGAAGCTGCAGATCGTACTAGCAAAATAATTTCTCTTGGTAGCACTCTCACCAGTCGCTTGTGCCACTGCCGAGAAACTTTCCTTGTGCACTGTATATATTGCATGGTTGTATATGTAATGTGTGTTCGGGAGTCTGCTGTCAGAACACATACAGTAAACGACACCTGGAGTTTTTTTGCAACGCTCATGTTTTCCTTGCAGTCTCTGCCCCTCAGCGGAATTGCATTACTTTCCAGGATAGCTCCCTGAATAATTTTCCAATACGTGCGATGGATCAGGTGTTAGCTTAAAGCAATATGGCTACGGGTATACAAAAGCAGACAAAACGAGAACGAAAATATCACGCGCTAACCTTGACCAGTTGTTTAGAGTTTTAACACGGCATTCACCTGGAATCAATAAGAGGAAACCACGGGAACGACAGATTGGAGCAGCCAACTTCTATTATTCTCCTGCACACTGTCGTCATTCACCACAGCTAAGTCCCGAATCAGTATATTAACTCATCTCTAAAACTCCCCCACCATCCGGACCCGAACGCAGAACCCCAAGGTCTCCTTTGAGGTGAGCTTCCAAAGCGCGTGGCGCGGCCGGGCAGCCCGGCAGACGCCATCGCCGCGGCGCGTGTACGGGCCCCGCGCGTATTCGCTCGCCGCTGCCCGTGATTTCGGAGAGTGCGGCCCGCCGCCCCGCCTAGATCTAAATCGTGCAGAAAGGCAGTTTTGCCACGGCAGAGGGGGAAAAAAGCTCTTCATTCCTTCCGGAACACAAAGGTCAAAAAACAGAAATAATAAAAATAAGTCCAAGTCGGAGTAAAAATGAACGAAATGGCGAGGGAGGTGCGTGTATAAAAAAGCAGAGAGCAAAGACAAAGTGGCCGCCGCGAGCAGCAGCGACGGAGGCGGAGGCAGGGGTGGAAGAAGCGGGGGGAAGGGGGAGGGGGCGTCACGACGACGGCGAGGCGGAAGGCGAGGAGCGGGAGGGGGGAACTATCGAAAAAGCCAGAGACTCACTTTTTTGTTCAGTCCATCTCGCGGCCGCTTTATGCAATGTAAATGTAAAGTTCATTCACAAAGACGGCCGCACTGATAAGAGACACTGGTGCTACTAAAGAACAGAAGGCGGTAAACTCTAAATTTGTATTTGTGTCGGTTCCCTTTTTAGCCGCATTTTAACTCAGGTTCGTCCAAAAGAGTGCTGGTCCCGTATTTAGCAGCGTAGATTCATAGTGGGGTAGATATCATACGATGCAGTTCATTTAGAAAATAAAACAAAAATATGCCTGGACATTTCTTTGCATGATAAACATAGCATGTTAATTTATTAGCGCAGCCTAACATCATTTTGGAGAAGTGCAATAATATTTATAATATTTAACAAATAGCATTAGTCGAAACGATTTTATCTATCGATTCACCCAATGTGTGCCTGATTCCGTTTGCCGTAAGTGAATTAAATTGAATAACACGATAGTTCTGATTTGTTTTTCGTAAATATATTCATTTTAAGGTTATATCTTCAAACATTTCTGGAGTCTTCTAAAACATTATCAAAGATTGTATGTCGCAATAAAAGAGACTAGCCCGGTACATTACATGGAACTGCCACTATCCCATAGTAGCAAAACATTAGTAGTTCTTACGGGTATTGAGCATGGTGAAATGTTGCCACATAAGTGAGGTAACGACGATTCTCAACTTTTAAACGTTATTAAGCGGTATACAGCGTATGGAATGCTGTACTGTTATTGTAAACTGGTACATCAAAAACAGTATATGGATATCGTACAACGCTTGAGTTCACATGTTCTGTTCTTTATAATTTATAAATGGACGTCAATTAAAATATATTATACATATTTTTTCGCATGTTAAGGCCATGTTAAAGTGTTTGCTCGCAAAAAATACTAACAATTTCAAAAATGTTTTAGTTTTTTAAAAAGGAATTACAGAAATTTATTTTTTGCCGCGCGACGATTCTATCATCCCTTTTTCAGTGCAGAGTGATTTTCTTGAGCCTTCAAGAGTGTGCGGCATTGTTACTGATCGTTCGGAGCAAACAAACTGAGGTAATATAAAAAAAAGAACAGAAATAAAAGAGCAATGTGCTGACCGCTCAAGAGCAAATCAAGATAATTGAATTTCTTTCACTCTAAAACAAAATGAACCGGACAAAGAATAAGCCGATGCACAAAGACAAAGTTAAAATATGTTGCTTTGTGTAATACCCTTACTCTTGGAACATAAAAATCTAAAAATTGTACTTCTCATATACGCCAATATATAAGAACATTTAATAGTTTCCCGGTTTTTCACCATTCTGAAATACTCTATATCATAGAAACCTTATACTTCATGGAGCGGATATTGTATCTAAAAGCGTGTCAATAATGAAAAAAATATTAAATTAATTTTCAAATTTGTTCGCATATTACGTTAAACTTAGAGAAGGTTTAAGAAAGTTTATTTTTCAATAAAACTTCACCGAACTCTGTTCTTCACCAAAATTCTTTCGACTGATCTTAAGTATTCGTCTCCAAAAAACCGTTACTATTTTTATCACTAGAGAAATTAGAGTTTATTCAGATACTTTCCTGAAATACACCATCTACGTTAAATGAGAGTAAAGTTTTTCCTTCTCAAAGTGAGATTACATAACGTGAAAAGATCTCATATAAAACTAGACACAACTTTATTGGTTATTTCTTTGTACTATAAACACATATGTTGACAAACATTTGAGATAAATAGTTTCATAAACGTTATTTGTAGTTCTTATATTATCAAGAAGAAGAATGGTAACTAAGAATATTTAAAAGTACCTCCCAATCATGGAGATAAGTCCAAATACATTTTTCTAATAGAATAGTCATTCACATGTAACCAACTTTCTGAATGAGCACATTACAAAGAAAAGTAATAATCATAAAGATATTTACTCACAATATTTGCGTTATATTATTTGCGGCGCTCACACATGTGTATTTTCCTGCTAGACTGTGTAAACAAGGTGTAGTGTAGTAAACACTGTGTAAATAAAACATTTGCAGCAGATTCTCCACAATATGTAAAATATGTTCATGATTTGAATTCCTTGTTAAGGGAAGCACAATAATAAACCACCTGGAAGAGTTACTATTCATAATGATATTTACTAATAATATTCTTTTAAAAGTAAATTAAAAACCTTCCTGAAAATATGGCTGTTATATGCCAATATAACTCAGTTGCTTCCATTTAAGCGCAAATCCCATTGTTCCTTCAGTCGTTCCTTTTGGCAAGAACTACGCCACTCTTAGCTGCATGATAACCTAACCAAAGTAGTAATTTATTTCTGTATGTAAAACAAGCCTTGCATAATGCATGGTGTAAAATGAATTGGTTTACACCACTCACCCTCGAATTCACATCCACAGCCACAGATATTTACTTTGGTGAGTCATCTAAACATTACACTGCCGGCTACGCTTTGTCTTTATGAACGAAGGATTACTTTGCATATCTTCCTTCAGGACGACTCTAATGTAGCGGCAGTTTGTCTCTACGAGTTTGTACCCTCTGCAATTCTTCTTCGCGGACGGGTAAGAAACAAGCAGTAGAACGAAAGGTAGATGAAAGTGCACAACCTAAAAGTACGGAAAATTGACGAAATTCAAGAACATGATTCAGCACATAGAGGTAACCGACACATTTTGCGATGGGCCAGAACACTGCAAATTCATAAGGCATCCGTTCAATGTCATATACAATTACGTGACGACGTATACATGATATTGCCTCTAAAATTCCCTTCCAAGAATCAGATGGCAAATACAGCTATTATTAATTTTTTGTAGTATTGAAAATCATTCGATAACTCAGTTGGAATGTTAATTTAATATTAATATATTTTCGTTGTAAGTAACTGTAAATCAACAAATATGAACATGTTTACTCAACATAAGTGAAATAATCTTAATTAGAGAACATACGTTTGCTAGGCACAGTAACAACAGCATCTCCTACAAATAGCCTTCTTGCGCCATTCTTTTCCATTTTGAATAATTTTACACCACTCAAACGTCCATAGCACATCCTAGCAGCATGATTGGTCTTTAAAAGTAATTAATAATTATATTCCCTAAAACATTCTCGTTTTCGTCAGTGACAGAAAATGTTCGTTAATTCTCATCATTATATTGACACATCTCTTGAGTCACCGCCTAACGCGTTTACACAAGTAACAGCGCGTGGATTGTAGACATCACAATGAAGAATTATGCGAATAATACAATAATATTTACAATTATTAATATATATTACCAGAATCCGCAGTGTTTCAGTGGTAGGGCCCTGGCTTCCTAACCTAGGGGCCCAAGTTCGAGTCTCGACGCAGGCCGGGATGTTCTGGCCGCAGGGATGTTTTCGACGCAAGCCGGGATCTGGTTGTTTCCATTTAGGTCAACGAATTGGTGGAGCTCTAATTTCACCTTTCTCTTGGGCTAAATCGGCCTGTGTGCAGAGAAGCACATTTGCCCTTAATGTACATTATTACCTTAAATAATTTTTAGTAGCATGTGATCAAATTTTTACTGTTTGTATGGCCATCATCTAATGCCCATTCATTTATTTCTTATTTATTGAAAAATACACAAGATATTACGAGTTCCTATAAAGAGGGATTACTTACATGTCTTCCCTTAGAACATATACAGCGGCAGTTTGACTTGAGTCTGCACCCTCTGAAATTACTCTTCGTGAACGGATGGAAAGTGCAGAGACTAAAAGTAAAGGGGGAAAATGGTAACTGGATTCCGTTTATATTGCGATGGTCGCGTTTTGCAACAATGTGCCCTACACCCCAGCCGGTTTCTGACGGCGCGCGCAGAAACAGGCTACAGTGACTACTCAGCATTGAGGGTAAAGACATCCCACTAAAGGCAGAGGCCACTTCTAGCCCAGCATTTTAAATATAAGATTTGGAATTCTACCTTGCGAGACGTGGAGCTGTTTGGTGTATAACAAAGATAATTTATTTTATATACAAAGAATGTTGAATACATTCATTAATAATCACATTGTTATAATGTACCATGAACTGGTACTCTTTACTTTCACATATAAACGAGTGATAACCCCTATGATAAACGATAAGTTCCCGTGATAAAGTGTTAAATATTAAAATATTTCTTTCAAATTCACATGGCCTCGGGATAGGCCAGATCAATTCGGGAATGTCAGTTTTGGAGAAAATTATTTGAACTGTTTAGGCGTTAGTGTTAACTACAGTTGAACAGTTAGACCAGACAGACAAGGCACCCCAGTCAGCCACCCCAGTCAGCCAGACCTGCAGGCGGGCCAGGCAGACAGGCCAAACAGATCAGACGTTTTGCCGTGAACCAACGTTTCGCTGTCAAGGCCACAAAATCTGGATTCTGACTAAACGTATTAGGGGAAGTAATTTACTCCCTTTAAGAGCAAGATTTATCCAGAAATCAGGGACCCACAATACTAGTTTTTCTATAGAAATATCGCTACTTTCCACTTCAAATGACAATAATTTCTCTTCTATATGTACGTGTGTTGTAGGCGGGATAGTAAAAAGTATACTAATTTCATTTTTACTTTCTCGCACATATTTCGTAAGAGAAAGTTATGTAATCGTGCAAAGGAAAACCGCGATATTTTGGCAGAAAAACGCTTATTTCCCGGCCCTGGTAACGAAATAGTAGATAAATTCTGTTGCTAATATAGTAAACTACTTCCTCTAACACATGGTGTAACTGGAATACATATTTTGTAGATCTTTGATATCGAAAAATCTATTGACGGCGAAATGTCTGTACAAGTATTTATCCGTCCGTTTGTGGTCAACGCTAGCGTCTACACCGTTTGGCCGACTTTCTACGAAACTCATATTCCCCGATTGATCTGAACGAACTCGACGCTTCGGGAGTTTCAAACGGATATTTTGATTTGTGAGGGTACTTTACATTAAACATGAAAAATATTTTCAAAATTTTCTCTAAAATGGCACCAATTTTTTTATTAAACTTTGCAATCGGATAGAGAAAAGGACGCTTTAGAGAATGGTGCAGGTTTAATGTTCGTTGAAGTCCTAATCTTTCGAAAATTGTACAAGAGCACACAGGTATTAAAATATGGTCATGTATAATTTTTGGTGAGAAAATAGTTTTCGTTGATCTCGATGAATTTTCGAAAACGTCAAATTTAGAACATAATGCGAAAAAGTATGTGCTGTTGTAGCACTACTAGTTACTTAACGAATTTAGCACTTAAGGGCACGAACTTCCAGAAAACTACGAAAACATTCTCAACAGCGGCCATTACGAGTGTTGTTTTTACCTTATCGCGTTCCATTGCGCCGCGCCGCTTGTGTAACATTGCGGGGGAGTCTATCTGCAGGCGAGCGGATCTGCTGTGCGGGGGGTGGTGGGAGGGTTTCCGCAAACGTTCGCGCGAGCGACCCTAGCGACTGGTCGTCGCAGGGAGACGACGAGGTTGTATGAACGGTGCGCCACGGCGGGGTCTGAATGCTGAAGTCTCCACTGTCGGCAACGCCAAATTACCCCATTGCTGGTCGCAGGGGCTACCTCTGGAGCGCAAATGGGGGTGTGGTGTTAAGCGCCAACACCGCGATAGAAATTGAGACCAATGACTATCTTGCGTACTCTTGTATTGCACATTTTCCACCTGTCCGCAACTGGCAGAAGAATAGCAGAAGGTATAATTCTGTATTGACAAACTGCTGCTCTAATAGAGGTGTTCTGATGAACTATATTCAAAATAATCCAAAGAACATACATTGTATTTACATTTCGTTGTGATACTGGAAGGTTCTGAGGAGACCGGCGTCCGATGTAATAAAACCGATAAAGTATATTTTTATCTTTGGAATACTTCAAAAGAATGTTAGTTCTTTTTAAGATACTTAACATACATATTCTACGTGCTCTTGCCTTTGTGATTCGTGATAAATTGATTATTTTTGTTTCTGGGCGTGTCAACTTCAATAATCATTAGTTCTTGTTATATCGAGGGAGGTGGTGACGTTTCTCCCTTGCTCCTGTGTCACGATTAGTTGCATGACATGTGCGGTAGTATAGTGTATGTAAGAGTATGTATGCAAGGGGCGAGGAGGGGAGACGGATGACGAAGGAAAGCGCGCCGCCAATTTTCTGGGTACAGACATTCCCCTCGATTCCGGCATTCACCCTTCCCATTGATCGGAAAAACCGCAGAAAACAAAAATTCAGATCAGCCGGCGCTAGGTTTCTCCTCTAGACAGCGGCTGAATTCGAGCTATATAGCTTAGTGCCGAAAATCCGAAACCGTCGAGACTCAATCCCAGAACTTTTCGGTCAGTAATGTCAATATCAAAAACCAAGCGATACAAATTTTCAGAGCGATTAAACAAGATCAGCCCGTGACGAGTACGAAGTTTTGTTTAAATAATTTGCTAGGTTCTCCATAAGTAGGCCTTGGTAAAATTTTGTTTTCCGACACCTCGAATATTAATAAATGAGCTACGATACATACGAATTAAACATATACACTCAGTGAACCGTTTGTTAAACTAATGCATTGTTCACGGCAACACGTTTTGATCGATGAACTGAATACGAACTACCGCCGAATTGTAATTGTAAGACAGACGCCATTCAAACATTTAAGTCTGTATAACTCTAATTGTGATGGCACATTTTATCAAATCTTTTCACTAAAAATTTCTCAAATCCAATGTTATTAAATGTTACTTACATATTAAATAATTTTGAATACGCTAATCACTTTTTTAAACTATGTACGGTCTTCTAATTAATAACTGGTGTGCTCTTGACCAATCGCTTTGCAACTAATTCAAAATATCACACAGTTCATTATTAGAATGTCCACACTAGTAAAGTTGAACGTTACGTTTTGAATATGTGAATATATACTACAAGAGAGACCTCTTTAGTAATAAATTGTGAACGTGTTTTTTAATATGTTGGAATGTGATTGTTCAAGAGTACACCAGTTTTTAAACAGAATACGGCACACAGTTTAAAAAATATTTGAACATAATAATCATAAGTAATTTGAATTAATGGCAATAACATACGTTATGACTTTCTGATTTGAAATAAATTATACACGATTATCTCAAGAAAGAGTGAAAGGAGGAATCCGAAACTCATAAAATAAAATGTACCTACAATTTTATAGAACAAAAACATTCTTCACATAATTATTTAATGTAATAACAGTTTTTCATCTGATTGTCCTTCATCCAAGGAATCCATAATTAATCTATTGAATCTGAATGACCTTTGTTTCTATAAAATAACAACAACAAAAATTTCTGAAAATCCATGTGTTGATGATTTGCGCAAGCATTGGAAATGTCTGTACATAATTTTTTCTCATTTGGGCACAGTATGGGCCATGTATGAATTCCCAGCAACGATAGTAAGGTTTTCATCGATTTTATAGGTGTGGAAGGAGAGCGTCCAAGCCATTTCATTTTTAGACAGTGTGTTGGTCTTAGTAGCAAATATTTGACACCGTCCATTACGGCCTTGAAGGTACGCACATCGCTGGAATCTGCCGGTTGAGGCCCGTGGATTTTGAAGGGCTGAGAATCATACGGTGGTGCGGCCAACGGGGCGCGTCTACTTTAAGGAGCTCCCGTACACCCGCCTTGGGAGTAGACATCTCAAAGCAAGCCTGGGTCGAAAAGACGAGTGCGGAAGTGTGACCATTGGTCGTGTATCCGCAATATAACTCATAGCAATGTTTGTGTCGATCACTTTCCTTCAATTGTACATCCGCAGAAAACGTGAAGAAATCCTCTTTGATCTGCCTGCCTTGAAGGAACTAAAATACCTACCTTGATTACATAACAATCGAGAAAACGAATCAGAAAAATTGCAATATCAAGTAACGCCTTGAAAGCGAATCAAAGCGCTATTATTCTTAGAGCCTGCAATATTGCTTGCAAGTTTCTCAGCTAACTCAGGGCAGTTTCTCATTAACCTTTAGTGTGGATCAAGATTAACTTTCCAACGTGGTCGATTGAACGATAATACTACTTTAATTTCCAATCTATTCCATTCCTTTCCGATTCTCGGTTGCCAACGAGAAGAGTTGACCCTTAAACCCTGAATTCAAAAACCCATGGCCAACACGTTCCCAACACTCAACTGAGGGCACCGGCCAGCCTAAATCCGTAGTCAAATCAAAATCCCAAAACCCATGGCAAACTCCGCACCAGCCTTCATGTGTTTTGGACTGTTACTGAGAACTCCGTTCGGCCAAAATCCACAATCAAAGCAAAATCCAAGAACTTATGGGCAATTCCGCACTAGCCTTCACCTGTTTGGGCCTGTTACATGAGGGCGCCGACTCTCGCCCCTCACGCGTCCGCTGTGTCACCCGAACCAAATCCCCGCGCGCGGGCCGCGCCTGTTTTTCAGAGGAGTTTCGAAAACTCGACGCTCAGTGGAGCGGCGCGAGGCGCGCGGCACCGGACGCGCGCGCGGCTGCAGCGGCGACGCGACGCGGCGCGGCGCGGAAATTAGATGACGCAAGCTTTTCCTGTTTTCACACAAACCCCCACAAATATTCCGCCAGCCCATCTGAGCGTGTCATCATCATTATTATCGTTATTATATTCATTAGAGTACGAAGAGAGGGGGCCCAGGGTGCGGGTGGAGACGGTGGCGGAAGCGGCGGGGGCGGCGGCAGCCAACGGGCTTTCCATCTGTCAC
>BOPP01000126.1:1326472-1370761 GCA_017312745.1 Gryllus bimaculatus | reverse complement strand
GCCGTCCATCACTCGGCTCTATGAGAACATCTGGGTATGCCGAAGAAATGGTGATGCTCAACTGGATACCAAGGCGGCAATGACACACGGAGGTCTAAATAAAAATTTAAAACAGAAAGGTGCCAAATGAATTGGAGTTCGGTGTTCATATTCTCTGGATTTTTAGTATCTGCTCAGGTAGAAAGTCTACGCAATTTCATGTGAGAATTTAACGATATATTTTATACTCTAAATTGTGGAGAATGTCGTCATTCGTATTGTACCATACCTGAAACATATTCGAATGCGGAATATCAAAGAAACGAACATTGTGGTTTTACTCTCCTTCTTTCACAGAGATCCTTTGAATTCCGATTCTGGTGACGTACACTAATAGTAATAATAATGACCGTATTCTCTAAGGAGCTACAATAATCGTGCTTTGATTCAGTATACAACTGAAGTTAGTGTTAGGTCACTTCTAATTGTCATCTAAGGAATATAATTATTTGGAGAGTATTTTTTGCTTATGTTTATAATTTGTGTACTTATTCTCTTGAGCTTATACTACTCAGACTTAAACTTCTCTTTCAGTTTTTAAACTCTGGAAGTCGTTCTTAAAACGTGAATCACGTATGGTTATCTGAGTACAATCTCTCTATTTTTTCACTACTATCTCACGTTTTAATCTCACTATTTCTTCAATAGTAGCAATGTTTGTGACAAATTCTTTCCTTGAGAGACACCTCCCCTGGGAATGTTGGGAAATGCACTTCGATAAGGTTATCGTCTGATGTTATGCATATGGCAGAGTTTTTTGTCACTAAAGTTTCTTTTCAATAGCGGTCAGATTTAGTTCAAGACGAAAGAAAGTGAACGAACCAAACTTCGTTAACGACTCAATAAATAAATGTGACATAAATGAACTAATAACGATAAGGCAGGGGCACGTAGTATCTGTATTGTGTAGTGAGTTATTGTAAACAATAAAATAACAAATAATAACGCTATCAACCGGCGAGAATTAAGTACTTCATTGCTTACACAACCGGTAGTAGAAATATATTCCATTGCGGCACAAAGGAAGATCAATCCATTTTTTTATATTTTTATAAATGGCATGTAACAATATCTTAGGTACCGGTAGATTTAAATATTTATCTGTCAATGATGATGGTGATAAGAGCTACAATACGGAGCAAAGGTGAGAGAGGAAGCTTACGCCTACATTACCTGCCTTTTCCAGTCAGGGAATCACAGTGATGGTTTGCCGTCACTTCCCACTGTATGAAGAATGATAGTAATGAAAGATGAGGAGAGAGAAACGCTTATGGATGAGACAAGAGTTCAGAAGCTATGAGACACGTCATTTAATGACTGCATGCATGCTCTATGCGGGACTCGATTCAACGTCCTTTGTCTCCTTATATTTGGACGATGATTCAAACTTCGATGCCCTAGAGGACAGCTTTCTAATGATCTGATGTTTTATTGTTAGCATTCTTAAATTTGTTGTTTTTTTTACGTATTAGGGTGGGATTTAGACACAAAAATTTCCAATACGAAACTGAAAATCCCTGATTAAAATGAAACACCTCACAGGACATACAGAGATAATCCTCTCACATTTTTCATCATTGGTTGCAGAAAATGAATAAAAATTCAATCGTCAAAAAAATCGTCAAAAGTAATGAAAGGATCATATGTTAAGAACATCGGTAGAGAAAAAATAATAGAAAAATTGCCAAACAATTGCAAGCATCAATTTTTAATATCATCTGTTAGTAAACGAAACTGATAAGTCTGAACGTAATGCCCTTACGAATAGTTTCCAAAACAACTCTCCGCAAAGCACAATTCCCCCGTAGGATCTCACAGTAATCGGATGCGACGACGCATGTGTTCTCTCCGATTTGTACGGTTGCCGCGTTCTTTATTTCTACAGCGCAGTGTGACTAACGCAACCCTCAGGCTCCACATTTAGCCTCCGGAGTCTATCCAGGCGCAGTCGTCAGGTACAGTCGGCGGACGGCGCGCTTCGAATGGGGCTCAGAGGTGATTAGCACTCGACGAGCCTTGGGTGCCGTCGCCGCCGCCGCCGCCGCCGCCACCCCCGCTAATGACCAAGGGGGCACCCCGGCGCCGCCGTCGCCGCCGCCTCCGGTAATGACAAGGGGGAAGCGATTTTTACCGCTGCGGTTAAGCCAAATTAGTGCGCGTCGCACGGCGGGCCCGGCCTCGTCGCGCCGCCGTGACACTGCGCCCTCGCGGGGGCGATTATTACGCGGCGCAGGCGGGCGGCGCGGGCGGAAGGGCGATGCGTGGCCCGTGGGCGAGGGCGGTTGGCCGGCGATAGGTGGCGAGGTGGGTTCGTCAGTGGATGAAGCGATTTGATCACTATTTGAAGCAGCTGTTCGATCAAGACGGTTCTCCTTTTTATTCCGTCTATTTTAAGTACCAAAATTATTATCGTACTAGTGTTATGAGGTTCGTGCATTGACTTCCTAAATACAATAGCGGCTTCAAAACCCGGTTGAACTCTGTAGATTTTCGAAGGGCGGAAGATTGTGTGGCATGCTTCTGAGACTAAAAGCCCAGGAAAATCCGACAATTCCCGTCCAAATCAGCAACGACATTTGTTCACTCGGGAAACGACACGGGTAATGGGCGGATATGACTGAGAACGTTGTGTTGGTTCCAGGCGGGGAACTTGGGAATAAAAGTGAGTAGTGTTGGTCGACCGTGCGGTGCAAAATTTGAAAATATCCAACAATAGAGCCAATGACTGTAGGGTGCAAAGAAGTTTCCGTGCTTGCACAGCTAGATATTATTATTATTATTATTATTATTATTATTATTATTAATCATTATCATTATTATTATTTAAGAAGATATTTCTCAGATCTTTATGTCGGTTGCTACTTCTGTCGATTCTGATCCAACAAAAGAACTTACGAATTCCATAGGTGTGCCTGAATGGAACGCAGTGTGTGAGTGGAACTCAGCAATGTGGTCTTTTGCATTTCGTATGATAGCCACCCCATCAGCGTCTACGGAGGTACGATGTTTTGTTCGGTCTCAGCGTACAGCCGGCAGAGCCCCTGTTCCTACAGGTACAACCATGAGTTTCTTTTTTCAGTCTTTTCAGCTATACCTAGCGAACACAATATTGTGTGATTTTTTTTTCAATTCCCTGGTTCACATTGAAATCAACATGGATGGCCACGTAAACCATCCATACTGGCTCTCTACGAGGACTATAATATGTGGCATGATATAATCCAAACAATGGTCTGTCTGAATCTTGAAAACAAAGAAGTATTGGGGAAAGGTTACGACCACATCTGGATCTGCTTCGCCCATCGATAATTTGCTTGCAATACAAACTTTCTTACACAGATTCCATTGTAGAACGAAGGCCACTCTGTTATGGCATTATTTGACATCTGTTTGTGCGATATTGCCACAAACTTTGATTAAATGTTTTTCTGTTTCTTCCTGTTGCTTGTTTAATGTACGCATGACCCGTGCGCGGATAATAATCCGTGGAGCGGCTTGCTATACCTACTTACTCGGCGCACGTTGTTACATTTTCCTATTGATTCCAGCTTCACTCCCTACTACGTACACGAACGAGCCACATCTCCCTTGAATTTTACATATACTCTGCCAGGATCTCTATATTTGAGCTGTCTCCTTTATCTGCTGAAGTCTGTGGCCTCCACATCCGCGGGAGAAGTAGAGTCCATCAACATTAGCGCGGATGAGATATCGTTGGTTACTAGTTTGACGATCTAGATTTTCCAGTTCTGATTACGTCCTATTATACCAGTAGAGTACATGATCTCCCGTACTTCCGAGGGTTTGATATATTAAGGTTTATATTATATGAGGTGTTGGTGATTGATTGGAGGCTGATATATTATATGAGGTGTTGGTGATTTTGCAGATACTGAGAGTGGCATAGTGCTTGCCTACGTCGAACTCCAATGTGAAGTCACTACTAAATACTCGTTCTGTGTTTAGCAGTTTCTAATGTTTCGATTCAGACTTTCCGTACAACTGGAGATCATCCATGTAAATGGTAGAAGAATATAGGGCCTACCTTCTATGTTTGATACCATTTTTTATCATCTGTCATTATTCTGAAGTCTTCATTCATATGCGATCTAGACAATGTTCCCATGTCCACTTTTATCTATGACGCCTTGTTATTTCACTTGGGACTGCCACAGCTTGCCCACAGGATGGTAGTTCATTGTTACTTGTCTATCTGGTACGTACCTCGTGCTGTGTGCTCTCTTCATTGTTGGTCTGCTGATGAAGTATGTCTCGGAACAAGCAAAAAAAAGTTTATTGCTTTGTTTGTAATGCCCGAGAATTTCGAGATTACTCCATTGACCCACACACAACAAAAGCGAAATTTGCTTGGGAGTAAATTTTGGCTTCCACATTACTGCCAGGGATCGCCATTACAGCAGTTTCAGAAATATATTTATTCGCTATATTTTGTATGAGTCAGTTTCCATCTAAGCGAATACGGGATCTGATGACGCGGATTGTCGGAGGGGTTAATTTTTTCTGGACTTTTTATCAATGGTTCTTTTATACGCTTCACGTTCGCCACGGCCATTGGATTTTCTACCCTTCTAAAATGCACGTACCTCAACTGCGACGGAACCCGCCCGCATAAATGTATTGTTTGGACCTATGAACGTTACCATCATTAATAGCAGTTAATTAAATTAGTAGCAGTGAATTTGTATTGTGGTAGTGGAATTCGGCATTTATCAGATATTGGAGGCTGTCAAAAATACTTCAGGGGCATATTTTGAATCTTAACATTCACACACAACTATACACTCATTGCTATAATTCTACCACCAGGAAATGGAACTCATTCCTCTATTTTAAACTCACGCATTCTACGATTACTAAATAAGCTGAGTTTGATTTTTATTAAAACTACTCAGAAAGTCTTCACTTAATAAAAACATTAACTCTAACTGTTCCAATGAGTTCAAGTTATATTGTAAAGCATAAATATGACTGAGACAGTTGTTGGGCTTTTATTGGCGGCGAACATAAAAGCCAGAAAATAGCTGTTATTGTTGGGTGCCCATGTGGTGCCAAAGAACGGATGGATTAATAACGAATTGAATACCTGCAGAGATAGACAATGACACTTCCGCTGGAAAGATTTAGGACGTGTGGAGGTGTAGATATACGAGCGTCTCACACAAATCACAGCGCGGACAATAACCAATAAAAGCGCTTTCTATACACAAGATGGGTATCTCGGGCGGCGGCACCGGGAGAGGGGACGTCAGCGCGACACGGAGCCCAGCGGAGTGCGGAGTGGCGGGGGCGTGGCGGCGGTGAGCGTGACGGGGGCGGGGCGGGGGAGCAGGGGGCGCGCGAGGGGCAGCTGATCGCGGGGGGCGCCGGCCGAGGGCCGCTGCTGTCGGTGTCCGGTCGCCTGCGTGCTGCGATTTTATCTCGTGTCCCCCAGCGGCGGGTGCTGCCACTGTCCCGCCGCTCGGCTATGATCGGTTTAGGCTCGTTTGCGCCCGAAGGGCGGCGGGCGGCGAGCGGCGAGCGTGAGGGCGGGTGCCGCTTCGGGTTAGGGTGGGTGGGAGGGCGAGAGCGGGAGCGGTTTTGGGCATTCGGGTTGGCGTGGGTGGGTTGGGTGGCCGGGCGGGCGGGGTTGTTTGGGGGGGTGGGCGAGGGGCGGGTTGTGGGCGGCGGGGCGGGCGGGCGGCGGGTCGGGCGGGCGGGCGGCGGGCGGGCCGGCGGGCGGGCTTTCGTGGTGTGGTGGGTGTGTGGGTGTGTGGGCGGTGGGCTCGTGTTGTGGGTGGTGGGTGTTGATGGTGGGCGAGCGGGCTGGCGGCGGGAAGAGACGCTTAGCGCTTCCGCGCGGGGACGCGAACTTCGACGGGGGTGGTGGGGCTTCGAATGCGCGCACACCATGCCAGGCAATACGCAGTCGCACGTACACACACTTGGCAAGTAAATGTCATCGGGAAAGGAGTCGATGAGAGAGAGGCGTCTGCTTACAATGTTCATTTTTTTTTCGGACTCTGTCATTGGCTTAGGATTACCATTCTTAACTCTAACTGCTTCTGGTTATTTTTGGCCCGAACAAAAATGTTGCAGGCATTTTTTCCCAAATGACTTCTACACCTCATTTCATACTTAGAGTCTTATATGACTACATGCATTACACTTGCTTTTGTTGTCGAACAGCAATCTGATTATGAATTTTTCGCATTAGATTCACGTTCAAGTGGTCATCCACCTAATCAAAAGGGGTTTTGTGCGACTTTAGAATAATTTACGCCTCCACTTCACTTCGTATCTTGTACTTGTTACTGGCATTTTTACAATTCAATAAATTTTCTTAGACAAAAATAAGGATAACATGAAAATTGAAGGGTTTCGGAGAAAAAGAAAACATTATGAAAATGAAATTCAAAAACAATAAAAGAACAAGGTGAAAAAATAAGAAGTAAAAGAAGAAGTTATTTTTGATCGGTATCGAGTAACGGGCTAGAGCGAATGATGTTGCACCCTGCTTTCATTGATAAATCACGTTTCCCTAAAGTCTTCGAAGAGCGCCTACTCTCGCTCCGGCCACCTCCCGCCCCTCCGCGGAAGAGGTCGCGGCCGCGCCGCCCAAACCGCTCCAGAGGCTTCTTGCGGCCCTCGCGCCGAGTTCAGCGGTCACTCTGCGGCCGTGACATCAGGCGGGCCGGGAGGAAACGGGGCGAGGCAGGCTGAGGACGGACGCAGGGGACCAGGCCGGCCCTCTCAGCGCCCTGCCTTCCCGGGTCCCCGTCCCCCGTCCCCCGTCCCTGCGCATTTCGAGCACGACGCCCGACGCCTCCATTAGAGCTTTCTTACGCGCGTAACGGACCACTTCCTTTGCACCGCTCGGCTTCGGTTTCCCAAAATTCGCTGCAATTATCCTTTTGCGATTAAGGACACCCTCCGCAGATGGGAGGTTCTTGAACAAAAAATCAAGACTTTTTTACCAGTTGCACTACAAACTGTTACACTTGTAAAATTATAGAACCGTGAAGTGGAGACATACAGGTCCGCAATCCTATAATAAATTAAATAAACTATTTGTTGACATTCAAGATACAATGGAAATCTACGCTGAAATGAATGTCAGGAGATTTTTTTTTAAAAAGTAGTTAATTTTTATCGCAGTTCTTTCGGGCTATACGCATTCTTTCTCGTATAAGAAGTATGAAACTTTACACAATACTGTCGACATTGAATTACATTGTGAAGTTTCCCTCACAGACAATGATACATAATATACTTCCTTATATTAAAAATTCTATCAGTCTAATATAAAGTTATAAAATAGAATTACACTTATTATAATGTTCTATCAGACTACAAAATGTTCGTGAATTACACAATGCAGTTGGTAGATGTAAAGCTGTGCATTTGCAGTCCTTGAAACATATCAGCGAAATTTTGTATGATGGGTCACAATATGGGATATGATATATTTCGTAATGTTTGTGTTGTAACGGAATATAACGTGAAAAAATGACATGAGAGGGATGATGGCATGATGACCAATAAACAAAGAGGTGAATGGTGCAGTATGTTTCGAAAAGAAGAGAAGGTTGTGACATGTGACATCGAGTCGTCAAAAGAAGTATGGGCAATGGTGGGGGTGACTCCATGATGTCGCGTCATATGGAAAGAAAACCGAGTTCAACACTATTTTCAAAAAAGGTATCGTGCACAAAACCTATATCCTTTGTGTTAGGAGTGCATGTAAAAAAGATGAAGTCTAACAGTTGTGTGGCGGAGGTGTGGCGGAGACATCAGTATAATACTTTTTTTTTTATTGAAAGTGACTGCGTTCTTAAATTATTTGTTTCTTTCAGTGATCATTGAGAGTAAAGTTTTTGGTATATTACCGTGGTTGAGTAACTAGCCGTCAATTTTTATGAAGACTATAGGTTTCATTCTTTTCGAATTATTGATCCCGCATTGGAAAAATTGCATTCAGAGTTAGAGATATTAATCATTTCTCAATTGATTACATAGGATATTAATAAACTGATATATCAATCTAAGAGCTTTTGCCAGGTCAGTCACATTCTTCGATTACGCATTTCCAAGGAGATACATTCTGTTTCAAATACAGAATTACTCTGCAGAGATTCACGGAGAATTCATGCACTGAATGACGAAAATAATAAACAACGTTTTCAAGCGGTATCGAAGTGAAATTCAGCAGAAAAGATGGCTTCCATGCAGTATAATAGACTTTTCAAACATAAAAGTAAAACTTTCAAAGAATATTTTATATTACCCGAGATCGTGAGATAATGAATTGGATGAACATTTTCGAAGCCTTCTGAGGCTATGATTCTCTCACATCATCACATGGGGCCTAAATAACATTCTTTTTCTGGAATAAAACGAGTAAGCGGATTAGATAAAACACCATATAAATAAATAAATATGTAAAAGAAGTAAGTATGTAAATAAGTTCAATGATTCGACAGAGAAGTTAAAACGGAAGCAAGCCATATCAAGATATTGATCTAACTGCAAAAGAGTTTTTAAACATGGCAAAATCCACTGAACGATGTAGTGCTCCCGGCAAACTAAAAACACGTCGAACAGGTTGCCTCGAAGAGAGGTTCGCTGCTTCGATAGATGCTTCATGAAATTCAAAAGCTTTGGAAATCAATAGCAAAACGCATCCCGAAGAAGTTCTCGTCGTGGACATCATTCACGTCTATGTCCTAGACTATATGTAATGGTCTATTCACACTTTCGCTATGCTATTCATTAAAGACTTCAAGCATTCTCAGTTGTAACGTCTGCTCATTGTTCAGTTCCCGGTATTTATGAACATCACTTAATATACGGGGAGCGCAAACTTTCTATTTGCTGAAAAATTAGTTCTATTCACTTCCAATTGGGGAACAGAACTACTTCTCAGGAAATATAAAGTTATTCAATTTCATATATTAAACGATGTTGAAACTTTGATAAACCACTGCAAACAGATTGACGAAATCATGTAAGTTATGATCGGTGACTTCCAAAGTATTTAGTCAACAATCGTAAAAATTGTGACAAGCAAGAGTGTGGATGAAAACGACTGGAATGCTCACTTGACATCGACCTTCATCGAGATCGAGATCGTCACCTTCGAAGCGACCTGTTCGTCGTGTTTTTGAGTCGAACAAGCCGAAGACACTTCGCGAGATCGCGTCTCAGAAGCGGCGGCGAACATGCTGCCGCGTGGGTTCCCTCTGCTCGGGATGCAGCTGCGGCTGCGATCGCCGGCTCTGGAGGCGGCCGGGGCCGAAACAAGCTATAACTTCAGAAAACAAAAGTTTTCCGAAGTTGAGCGGGGGCGTACATCACAGATGTTTTTATTCAAACAAAAATTGTTTTAGTATTCATAAAATACATAAATCTACCTTCCCAATCCGTAGTTAGAACGCAAGACATCATAATCAGTAGTTGATGATGATGATTATGATGAAGACAACGATAAACGGTGGACAATGCGGTCAAAAGAGTTTTCGAAGTGAAATGTTCTTAGCAAGTACAATGAACAATTAGCAGTGCTTCACTCCAAATTTAAAAGATATAAAAAATTTAGAAACATTTTCATGTATGCTTAATGCATATCTGTAAATATGGAAATACATTTCTTATTGCCCAATTAAGAAACGTTAGTGAAGACTTACTTTCTCAAAAGAGATACTCTTTATGAATATTTAAACTACACGAGATTTTTGCACACGCTTATAATATGAATGATTGTCTACTCTACTCAAAGGTTGTTGGGAACTACATGTAGGCGAGGAGAGAGTCTTACGGATTGATGGCCTTTCGATCTTTACTCAGGTGATCCTTGGAGTTTTGTCGTTGTCTTCCATTGCGTGGGTAATAGTATGCGTAATTATGATGGATGCATGATGAAGCAAGATAAATAATTATGGCTGAAATGATGTTGCAGAAGGGATACGCGGTGATATGAGAAGACAACCACGTCACAATGACATAGTGAAAACACTATCTTACGCAGGACTGGAATCCATGCCTTCGAGTGCCTATGCTAAGGAACGCTGTGCCTCGACGGTCATAGACGCTATTCTTTCGATGCATCTACATACGCAAGGTCTGCAAGGAAAATGGCAACAAAAAAAATTGAGCCACATTCAATTCAAAACTTCAAAGAAATCGTACGATTCTGCGGCATGCGTAAGAGCGTTCAGCGGCAGGTAGATTATTGGGCATAGGGCAATGGCATTTCGCCCTGAAGAAGGTTGCAGTTCAACGGACGATACGTTGGCAAGTACGCCTCGGACACGGCGTCTCCCATACTGGCGTGTATCTAGAACTACAGCAATTTTCATCCAAAATGAATGAATTATTCCACGCTAAAGGATTAGATTCTCTCTTTATACGTTGTATGTGTTGTCTTTATCTGTCCACCAGCTTCAACAAAATAGAATTGAAATTTCAACAATTTTATTATTTATAAAAAAATTCTAATTTTCCACAGAATGTTTGTGGGTACGAAATATCACAATTAAGCGCAGTAGAACAAAAGCAAACCTCTAAGCAATTTACATTTAAAACTGGTAAAAACTAACTTTTCAGAAAATAATTACAATAAATTATTTTTCGATTAAATATTGGTTACAGTGAAATCCTACAAGTTTCCAATCTTTATGAGTTTTTGTAAACATTTTGTGATTCTTCGTTGTTTCATTGAATCGAAGTTCAGATATACATCACTGCATTATTACAAATAATTCATACAATAAGAAAAATATTCACAAGTCACTTCCTTCAAGATCTGATTAATTATTTTACGTAAAAGAACATCAGAACTAAGAAATGTTAAAATAATCGCAGCATGTTTCAGTAAATATGTATAATATGTATAATATTGGGTCTCAACATGAGTGATAACACATCCCATTTTCCCTCACAGAGTAGATTCCCCTGCGAAAAATGTGCTCACTTCCGAGAAGCCCCGATTAGCCCACCAGCGCGTACGGCGCGATCTGAATGGATAGAAGCGACCGCTGACACACGCGCTCAAGCCGTTTCCTCGGAAAAGGCGTCCTGTTCGCCGTTAACTCGCCTACGACGCCGCGACCGACGGCGACAAGATGCTTCCCCATCACGGTGAGACAGCGCGCGCGGCGAGCTCGCGCCCTCGCACGCGCGCAGGCCTCCCGCCCGCCTCGCCCCGCCGCCCCCGTCCTCACCCGCCCGCCTGCTCGGCCGCGCCCTGTTTTTTCATTTACGTGCGTCCCAGCCGAACGTATCGCTCTATATTATTATCACATTCTAATTTCTCCACATTTAAAGCAGCTCGCCATGAAGACAATTAGCAGTTCGCGGGATGGCTCGTGCAGCCCGCTCCACGGCCCGAGGCTGCCGCTGTCCCGCCGCCGCCGCTCGTCCGCCCGCGCGCCAGCAGGGTCGGCCACACAAGCCAGCACTGCCATCGCCAGCTTCCTCCGTCACCACCTGGGCCATCAATCCCTCCCCTATCACTGTCATCGTCCTTCGTGCTCCTCGCCACTGCGTCGCCACTCACGCGGAACCTATTGACGCTGTTTTGGCTTCATCCAAACAACGCCGTCACTATCACCACAGCTTTCCACTCACCTAATCACTCTAAGGCCCCCTTTCACACACAAACGTCAACTTTTCCGCTACTTCGCCAGCTGGTGAATAGCCAATAGTATTGACGCCATTAGAAACTTTGTTTCTGCCATTCCACCCAACACCACTGCGTCGTCCCCGTACTCGTATGGGCATCGTCGCCACCTCCGCGCAGACATCGAACCAATATCCTCACCGCTTCCGAACACGTCTTCAAGCTCTCCCACGTCATCCCGTCGCGTCGCCTTTTCGGCCAGTTGGGCTCCCACGTCCGCGCCCCGCGCTGACCCGCTGACATAGGCCGCTCATGCTCTGATATTGAACTCCCGCAAACAAGTGACAACTTTTCCCTGAGGGGCGATACGGCTCAGGCAGGCAGGCAGGCAGGGCGAACCGGAGGCTGAGAGGCGCGGCGGGTGGCAGGGCGACGGAGGGCGGTCGAGGGCGGCTGGCGCTGACCCGGCAGAGCAGTCGCAACCGCCCTCGCCCCCCCCCACGTCCTGGCCACGACCGCATCGTCGCCCTCTCCTACGCCGCCGCGGCCGCCGGCCCCGGGGTCGCTGCTCCGCCGTGCATCATGCCTTATCGCAGAGGAAACGCCTTGGCAAGTGGACGCGGCTGGGCAGCGCTGGGCTGGGCTGGGATGGGCCCGCGGCGCGCGGTAGAGGGGCCCAGAGTCAAATGAGAGAATGAAGCCTCTTCTAAGGCTCTTAAAGCTCTCTTATCCAGCCCCGGCCCGTTTCTCCTTCTTCAAGACTCAGGACCTACTGGCAGGGTCAGATCTGCTTGAGCCATGTAAAGAGTGTTCCTGAGTGCATACAGACTCAATGTAATACACCTCCACAAGTTTGTACTGTCTCATAGAAGTTAACATTAAAGTTATTAAGTAGAGCAAGAAGGGCGAAAAGCATCAGCATACTTGTAAGCAATTGATTCTTTAAAATTCGATTTCGTGTACATCGAACTGACTGACAAGAATAAATATTCAAAGTTTTCGTAATGATACTTAATTGATTCTCTGAATATGATATAAATTATTATTATTATTATTATTATTATTATTATTATTATTATTATTACTATTACCATCATTCAATTCGAATGTAATTGTTTACACTCTTTGACTGGTGTCTTGTTTTCGATATTAGGTATTGACATTTCTCTAGTCTGTTTTATTTTACAGCTTATCATTTTCACTCTTTTATAAAACACTTAACAGAACGCCAAATCCGATTAAGGTTGGTCTTGTAGATTATCGTTTGTTTTTTTTTTGTAAACAGCTAGAAGGCAAAATGGAAACATTAGACATACGTCCATGCGTAGAGGAATGGCTGATGTAATCGAAAGGTCTTGACTTGGATGCGATGGGCTTCGAATGTATTGCCTGATCACAGACTTGCAAAGGAAGAAAATATAAACTAAATTTCTGCATTTAATCTAAACACGTTCCTCACATTGAATATCTAACGTCTAGGGATCACACAAGTGATATTAATGTGAAAATATCATTTACAATAATTGTCATGAATACACAATTAAAATTAATGATATCGGTGAATTTCTGATTATTTAATTCAAATATTTCATGTTTCAAATTTGAGTGTTTTAGACATGAAATTAGTACTAATAAAAAATCAATTACGCAATAATTCATATTCAAATATTCCTTTTGTCAAAATACTCGTACACAAAATGAACGATGTTGATTCATTATTATTATTATTATTATTATTATTATTATTATTATTATTATTATTAGTATTATTATTATCATCATCATCATCATCATCATCATCATCATCATAAAACATGTCTTATGTTACGCCTAAGCGTGTCTAAGTGTTTCGTTATTGATAAATCAATATGAAAGGAAACTCTTGGGGAGTGGTTTTGGTGCAATAAATGTATATGTGTGTTTGGGGGGGGGGGTCTCAAGTTTGCTTAATAATGTAAGCTCTAACAAAGAAAATAAATTGGGCTGAAGATGGTTTCTGGAGATGTTATAGAGTCACACGATGTAAAATATAGGCTATTAAAAAGCGATTGAATATATATGGATGTTTAAATGAAATGAATAGTTATGATACGCCCTTTTAGAAAAGATGGATTCTGAAAACTGTTGCAAAAGGTGTTATAAATGGACGGCAGTCAGACAAGAAAATAGCTTGACCAAGAGTGAATTGGAATGATGGAGTAAAAGGCGCCAATGAAGGACGAAATACAATGCATGTCTATTGGTACAATAAAATAAAATGGCGCCTTGGGTGCGATAAACAGCCAAAGTAGCACATATACATATCAATAACTATCAAAGCAAATATATAAATACACAATACTATTAATATATCAAAGGACTGCACTATCTAATGAATATCAATTCCATGAAATCTATGAAAATAAATTACTGACTCATATATCACTATTAGAGAATCTAACTTCACATTATGACTTTACAACTTCATTAAGGTAGCATCTTTTATGTCTTTTGGAGTTTCATGCATAACTCTAACCTAACCGGCCATAACTCTTACATATTCATGAATACTGGTTTTTAATGTATCTTCCCTGAAAATTGAGATTTATTGCAGAAATATCCATTTCACCGTATATGATGGAGGAAAAGGTGTCCATAATAATTGAAGGGGTCAGTGAGAGTCGTAAGCCACAATTTTGAGTTTTTCAAGTTCAGAATACTACAATGTTCTCTAAGCAACTCTCTTCCCTTTAGGTATTACAGGTTTCCATTTTCTCGTCAGATGTCAGGATAACACCTGCCATTTTCACGGCCGTCTATTGATTTACATGTCGCAAGGCCGAAGCCATATTTCAAAGATGACATTCTTCAAAAAATGACAAAAATATTCAAAGAGAAAATAGACTTTAGAAGTTTAAGTATGAACTTCAAATTTTGCATGGATTTCTTTAGGAACTTCTGCCATTCGACTGAATTTTTTGTTACAAAAAATACTTTCGTTTCAAAAATTCTATAATGTGACAATTTTTATCTGTAAACAGAAATGTTTTGCGATAGGTACACGAAGTTTCACCAAAATCTACCAAATATGATGGTTTTATTATAAACATTTACAGGAAAGGCACATTAATTATTATAAAGTAATTTTCGTAACAAAAGCAACCATTGATCTTGAAGTCTAATGTCTAATAAAGTTTTTTTTAAAAAATACAATGAAAACATACTAAATATATTTTATAACAAATTTTATTGTTTGGTCAAGTTATTTGGAAGCTCAGACTATTACAATGGACATTTTCGTTAGAAAATATATATAAAATATTTTAATTTTCTTGATTTGTTAATATGTGTTGTGTGTTTTGCCTTCTTTCTTTCACATCTTTTTCTGGGCCTTTGAACTTTAATATTTATATACAATATTTGCAAGTAAACAAATAAAAACACTACAATAACAATGAAAGTATAACTCTATATAATTAATCAATACAATTGATTTTATGTTAAACCCTTTTCACAGTTGAAAGATTGCTTGGAGAGCCTCTTGTCTAAAGATCGTATGACGATTTCCCAAACTGTCAGTTTTTAAAAAGAGAAAATCAGAATTGGAATACAGTAAGAAGATAAAATGTTTTATTATAACGTAAGACTTCGAGAGCGCTTTAAAAATCTTTTGAGGCCCACCACGGGCCCCCCGACCTCTCCCCATCTGGGCGCACGGCTAGTTATCTCTCTCTTGATAAATAATTAGGGGAAAAGAGTTTTGGATGTGAACGCATTACACGCACTATTATTTTTTCCAAATAATTAATTTAAACTTTATTAACCAAAACTTGATTACTATTGCCTTTAATTTAACAATGAATTAATCATATCCATCAATCATAATGAATCGTAATTTTTATTACCCAGTACAACGGAAATTATGTAGAACAAGAAAGAAAGGAAGTATGAATTCAAACATTGAAATTGAAAGTTTCAAATGACATTTTTACTCCATCATCCCTTAGGCCCTTTTCACACAACTTATTATTTTATAATACAAACCACGACTTACAATAGTTCTGCAATGTTTCCACCAAAAATACTCGTGGTGTATTTAGATGGGAAGTATGAAATATTTCCTGATGACTCTCGTAATAAACAAATTAATTTTTAAAAATTGAAATGGGAATATAATACAGTATATTAAGTTATTTTTAATAGTCACATCATTATTTAGAGTATCATAGTAATGGGTGGAATTAAAAGAATATCCAGCAAAACAACCTAGGTGTCGGCGTTTTAAACTAATCCCTAGCTTTAAGAAACTAACCAAGTACAGATTAGCCTAAATGGAAATGGAGCGCTGAAAGCCGCGGCAGTGTTCCGCGCAGGAAGAGAAACAGTTTCGCCGATCGCGCAAGTATCGCATGCAGCTCATGAATTCGCCATTGCAGCACCTGCATCTCCGCATGTCGAGGCCACCTGCGCCGCATTCCGAGGGCAATTTGCCTGCGGATCACAAAGACTCCGACGGCGGCCGCGGCGGCGGCGGCGAGGGCGAGGGTGAGGGCGGATGGGCTCCTCCCACGAGCGCTGCGATTGTTCTCCCATGCAAATAGCGCGCAGAACGCAGCCGCTCACATCCAGAGCATGACGCTGAAGCGGCGAGGAGAACAGGTGGCTTTGAGGGGGAACGGGCCGGCAGCAGTACTCGTGTGATAGTGTTTCACTTTAATACCCCAGTCAGGGCAGCCGCGCGACGCATAAGACGGGAGATGAGAGGCAGCGCCGAGCCCCAAGACCCGGCGTAGCGTTGAGAAGCCAGCGGCGGGAGGGGCGCGTGGGCGCGGCGGAGCGTACGGAAGCATTGTGTGAGCAGGGATGAGATCGTAGGGTGAGAGGAGAAGTGGCGGGAGGGAGTTATTGCGTACCAGCAGAGCAGCAGAAAGGGGAACATGGTGAACAGGCAACGCGATGATCGGGGAGAAGCGGTGAGATCACGTCGAAGCGCGGGCGATGCGGCGCGATGCCGAGCGAAGCGGGTGGGCGGAGTGGGGCGGGAATGTGGGCCGGAATGGTGCTGGTGATGGGCGTTGGGTGGGGCGGGGTGGGGCGCCGGTGGGTCGGGGCTGTCGGGCGTTGGGTGGCGGGGGGTGATTGCGCGCGGGATGTGGGGTGGGCGTGAGCGGGTGAGCAGAGAGGAGCGGCAGAGCGGATCGTGCGGGAAGCGGTGGGTGGGCTGGCGTCGGGCCCGCAGCGCCGCGTCGGGGGAGCGCCCTCGGCGTAATCCATGCACCTGAGCGGCGGCAAGCGACCACGCACAAGGGAAAAAAATCCGCGCCAAATGACAGCCTAGACCATTTCCCGCCGCACCCGCCCACTCCGCTCAACCCTCCCACGCGGCGCTCCCTCGGCGGCCGGTCCGCCGTCTGGCCCATTGCCACATTATGGAATTATTATTTGTCCTTTTTGCGTGTTGAATAAAAAATACACATGCAACTCGGTAGTAAACATTCATACGAGACTGTCGGATGGTGTCCGGGGAGAAGGGACACGCTCCAATTGGATCACGGATTGTCAATCACGGCTAAGCCGGCGCGGGCCCGCAAAGACGGGCAGTCGGACGAGTCGCCGCTGGCCGACCCGAGGGGCGATAGGGCGACGCGGAGGGGCGACCGCGCCCACGTCGCCCCAGTGACGGCGAGGCGCCCCTCGGACGTCGCGCCGCCAGCGCTGCCCTCCGCCGTTACCGCTGCTGCTGCCGTTAGCAGCGCTCTCGCCCGCGCACCTCGCCCAGGCAGCGCGCGTGCGTCTCATCGCAACCACTTCGCACGCCTCTTCTCTGAAGGGCTCTTTTACGTAGATTTACTTACATTGTGCTTCAAGTTTCTCTTCCCTCCTCTTTTCAGCGGGTATTCCCTATCACTATCACTCTACATAAACAGACATTTCCGATCTTCCTCGTTTTCATTTCGGTATTTTTTCCTTCATTACTTCATTTGTCTGTCTTGTCTCCAGTACATTTTTAATTAACTTCTCTTTGCATCTCTCAGTTTACGCCGTATTACACATGTTACAATTATGACGATCCAATTTTTTAAAAATTTCTTTACTTTCCAACCCGTTTCCGTACATAAATAACAGTTTTCTTACATACTCTACTGTAACTTTTTAATTATCTCTAATTTCTTTTTCTTTAGCATTACCCTTCAATAACTTTGTCCTTGTCAATACCTAATGATCATTCTTTGACGCATTCCTTCTCATCCCGCCCTTTTCTTTGTCTCCTGGTCCTCGTCCCCATCACTCATGCGGTGCGCTGCAGCCGCCGCCGCGCCTCCCTCCCTCCTCTCGCGCAAGACACGGTACCCCCCTCCCCCCTCCAGAGAACTCGGCGCGCCACCCCCTTTGGCGGCCGCTTGGCGCGGGCGCTCGCCCGGCCCACGCCGATCGACACCACGAATTTCCAGAAGACACCCGCGCCTCAATCGCCTTGTCCTTTACCTGCGCCCTTGTGGGAATAATCTTGGTCAAGTGAAATTACATTCCTTCCACCCAGGCCCTATAAATTCTTTATATTTTATTCACTCTTTTAAAACTTTTATATATTTAATAATATAATACATTACAAGAGAACATATTGCATGTAATAAAATACACTTGAATGGCTTGCCAAGCTCAGTTATCCAACAAATTACAATACAATTCTCAATTCACAGAATGTGGTTACAATACATTTGAATTCTCATATTAACCACTAAGTGTTTTACACCTAAACATTTGCAAATACACACTACGCACTTTCGCAGAATTTTATTCTATTTTTTCCAATTTTTTTCAATTAAAAAATTCGTATTGTTGGGGCCCAGGTATCGGAAAAGAGATTTTTTCACTCGAGGTGTAGTGCGCGTTTGTACACGGCATTCGTCTATGTAATTTTTTATAATTCCCCAGCCCGTGCGGTATTACAATACATGCAAGAACATCAATACAAGTACATCTGATAAATTAAATTCTCTTAAACACTATATCTAATATTTAATTACGTTTAAACTATATTATGAAGACAAATGATACGGTTCTATATGCAGAGAATAACATTTTTCATGTGAATGATAAACACACATAACCCTCTAGTCCTCAAACAAAAGAAAAAAAACATTTCAATAAAACATTTTCTTTCAATTCATATTTTCCCAGAAGTTTCCTAAATTTCTTGAAGAAAGTTGAAATAATAAGTTGCAGATCTTTCTCGGGTTATTACCAGTTGCTTTTTGCAAGTCTTCCTGAATCCAGTACTATAGTTGCTATGTTTCTTGCAAGGGCGAGTAAAATGTGTGTGTATATAATTTTAATACGTTATATTAGAAATATAATGATTTAAATCTTTGCCCCAATTTTGTTTCCTGTCCAGAATAAAAGCAAATTTTCGAATCAGCTTTAAGTTTGGAAATAATTCAACAAGAAACCTAATTATTTTCCTGTGTTGAAACAGTTTCCCTTTTATTAATTGTATAGTACGGCGCAATTAGTACCCATTAACTCATTAACCTATAAAATGAATAACTTAAATTACAACATGAATACCTATTAAATTGTTATCTCTGTCTAATCAATATTTTTCCTTAATTTTATTGCACACACGGACTTTCCTTTTCATTTATTGAACTCTTTTTCGTAAATCATAGGAGTTAAATACCCATTATACATATTTCTTGAATCTAATGTTCCATTATTTCTCTCAAAGTTGACGGTTTAATAAAATGCATGAAATTAGTCCACAACATTGATAAGTTAGACGTAAATATTGACTGGCAGATGCTGTGATATATAGAAGAGAGTAGGTCACGAATGATAAGATGCTGCTAATCAGTTTGAAAAAGGTGACGAGATAATTATTTTAATGCCTACAAATAAATGAAATTACTACTGAAAAATTTGGATCTGTAGTCATTCACTGGGCCCTAGGATTATTATCACTAGTATTTACCGCTGCAATTTCTTTCCTGTCATATAACTGAAGATATTCATTTGAAGTCAGATATATAGGGCATGTATCTTGGCCACATTAACTCGGTGTGTACGGTTGTGCAAAGTCATATACGATAACTGCCACAAGTCATACTTTGTGGAATATATGGAGAGCGCTTAGTGTGTACTAAATTTAGTATGTGAATAAATTAGGACGTGACTAGCGCCTTGTTTCTGAGTTTTTCATAAAAATTCACCAATATTTCATACCATTTCTCTCATACTTTTATATTGCTTTTATCTAAAATTTATTTCTAATTAAGACAATTGCGTAAAGATCATGAAATCACACAGTCTTCGACTCAGCACTTATTTGCAGAAAATTTATATTTCTAATTAAAATTATAATTACTTTGTAGGAAACCTTGCGCAGTCCCAATATCCTTTTAATCGCATAAGAGCCTACTGAAAGTTTGCGTAAAATTTGTGATGTGAGCTATTTGCATGTAAAATGTTTTACATTGCTCATACAAATCATACAACACTAGTCTCAGAAACGAATTCGAACTTTATCCTGACATTGTAGCTTGTAAGTTTAGAGAAGCAAATCAACTCTCAGTGTACATTGCATCGGATTGCTCTTAACGAACTTTTCCTACTCCACAAATTTAGGAGTTGTATGTAGGGGGAAAGAATACATACAGAAGAATTTGTGCATATCAAATTTGTTTGGGGAGAAAACAATAATTTATAATTGCTTTCATATTATGTGAATAAGTTACACATAAACTTTTGTCTAATTTGTCTATTATTTATAAACAACAATATTTTAAACACAGTCATTTTCTGAACGGTGTAGAAATAAAGAAAAACAATTTTCTAAATTATCTGTATACTTAATTCTGTAGCATGCAGGATGATCATTTTTTTTACTAATAACATAAATAACGGTGAATCTAATGCAGGGCATAAGATTGAAATGAATACTCACTTCCATCTTATGCTCTGCATATAAATACTCGAAAAAATAACCGATTTACAGAAGTATCGAATAATAATTATCAGGTAACAGTTCGAAAAACGTTAAGAAGTTTTAAATACGTATGATGTCACCAAACTGTTGAAATGCTAAATCTGCTATGTTTCTACAAGAAGCCTGGTTTATTTACTAGCGGGTGTCTTAGAGATGAAAACCCAAATTCCTAAAATATTATAGTACACATATATAGGCACATGAAACCAACATTAACCGCCAGAAACGTCATGTGGGCAAAAGAGATGAGTGTCATAATTTTTTCCTTAAAAATTCACCTTCCATACGTGATCGGTTACTGCACACGTCAGAACTCCCTGAAGTTGTACACCAAAATAATAATTAGGCGTCCAAGGACAAACTGTACTTTATTCTAATGATGAAGGTATCACAAAGTCACCACCAAATAACTTGTAGGTCGGACAGAAATTAAACTGCAGCCTTCTGTCGAATTCGATGAGTGATACATTTTACTCTCAACCGATGCTATATATCTGGTCGAATGAACATTCTGTTAGAAATGCAGCGTTCAAAACCCTTGAAAGTGAAACCCGACAACAAAGGCGGGTGAGGGCCACCGGGGAGCATACGTGGCGTCCATCGCGCAGCATCCGAGGCCAACGGGCAGGCGGCGGGCGGGCGGGCGGCGGGCAGTCACGGGGCGCGAGCGGCGCGCCGGGTAAGCGTGCGAACACCGGCCGCCACGCGCTAACGAGCGCGCTAGCGTGCAGGGCGCAAACGCTGCGTCGTCCGCCGCCGCCGCGCCGCCATCCGCCCCGCCCTCCCGCGCCTTCGCTGGACCGGCACCTGGCCACCGCCGCTGATGGTCGGTTGTCGTGCCGCCGGCGCGGGGAAAAACACATCTTTTATTATTGAGACATTGCCCGGGTGCGCGTGTTTTTCCGCGCGAGAGAGATATGAATTATGGCGAGCGTCTCGGCGACGGAGCGGTGGGGGGGGGCGGCGCGCGGCGCGGCGGGACGGCGGCGGCGGCGGCGGCGCGGCGAGAGCCGCCTCACGAAGACGCGCAGCTCGGTAATGCGGGCTACAACTCTCCAGAGACCCTTGCACAGTAACGAGGGGGGACACTTCGAGAGGCTGACCGTCGCGGCGCGCCGCGCCGCGCGGCCCGCGCCGCCTTCTTCACTGCCGCCGCCGCCGCGCGGATCGCTCAGGCGCTCTCTCGCCAGCGGGAGGCGCTCGCCGCAGACTACGCCGCAGACGCCCGCCCTCTTCGCTGCCCTGCCTCTCTCCCGCCGCACTCGGCTCACGCCGCTCGCGCCGCGCCTCCCGCTTCCCCTCACCTCTGCGCTGTTTTGTCTCCGATCTCTTTCGCTCGGTGTCTCGCCACTTCCTCCGCCCCCTCCCCCGCCCGCTCATCACCGGCCGCCGTCAGCCCCGCTCCCTTGCTACGAACACGCCGCGTGCCCGTCCCGCGCACCGCCCGTTTCTCCCGACAACGCTCCCACCTTCGCGCATCGTTCCGCCCCTCCCGCGCCCGCCCGCCGCCCGCCGCCCCGCCCCGCTGCGCTCCTTCGCCGCCACATCTCCGTCGCCACCTCGCCGCAAAATAACGAAAATAGCTACTTTTTCCTCGCCTCTCCTTTTATAGCTCGCAGCGAAGTTTAGTTTCGTTTCATTTCTTTTGTTGTGTTTTGCAAAGCCCGTGTGGTTCACATTTCACGACGAGCCGACTCTGTAAACTCAATTGGTTCCTTTCATAACAGTGTGACGCATGTATTGTAACATGTTCCTACTGCCTCACCGTGCGGATAAATCTATTGTAGATTCCTCGTAGGTTGAAAGAATTGCTAATAATTCCATACCTATACACATGTGCGGATCTTATTTACGAGTTATACATAAGGCGTAAGATGAACAGCCTTTCATATAATTTTCCACATCATGCCCATTACAATTTACAAAAACGCTTTCAGTTTTGGCATAACATGTAATTGTAATACATTAATTGGCCGGCGATTTATTGCGGAGTATGAACTTAGCAGTATCTCTCCTATTGTGAACTTATGAAGTTATATTTTGTAAACTAATAATTTTAAACATGTTATATTTAAATCAGTGCTTTTCATTATCAATTGTAACAACTCGCATAGAACAATTTGGATGAAAATAACGACGAAAGCATTTTACTTGCTGCGTTTTCTAATGTCTGTACTCCCATGTCCGACACCTGGTTGATAGTTGACTCCACGATGACGCCACAATTCCTTAACGTCCGTTTTAAACGTCTTTAGAAGGCGAATTCTCAACTTTCTTGCAATAATTTGACTGTGGAGAATGATTAAGTAGATGCTGATGTAAACTCCTTTAGCCAAACGACTGAATCTAAGACAAAACATTTACTGAAGTATGAAAAACAAGTACATATGTGTGAGAAATTCTTCCTTCCAGAAGACGCGTAACATATACCAAGAGCATCTTCGTGAAACGGTCTTCTCACATCGTCTACGATCGAAGCACAAACTAGTGCTGCGGCGTACAGCCTTCCATCGAGGATTACTGACTAGGGCCATCTGGGTTAAAAGCTTCGCGTTCTAGTATGGGAGATCTGAATTCAATACCTGTCTAGACGTCCACAACACTTTCGCCAGGCTACCGACAGCTTAAATTTATGAATGAATAAATTTTGTAGTAACTGGCAATAAGCCTCTCGAGTGACTCATGGGCAGCGTGCTAGCTTTCTGTCCCGAGTTCGATTCCAGGCCGGGGCAAGAAAATGAAGGGTATCTTTCTAATTCAAATCGTTTCAGTTTCCGTAGGTGTGTGCCGAAAGAAATGCTCTGGCAGGACAGGTAAGCTAGGTGCGTTGATGGGAATACATTTGCGGTGCCGAAGGCTGCAGCTTCGTATCCCATGCAAGGCAAAGTGTCTTCTTTGCCATGTGGTCGTTGAGTGTTTGGTTTCCCACAATCACGTTTCCCATCCAAACATGCCATTCGTCAATCATAATCCATCCCTCATTATCACCTCGCATACAATGAAAGGCAACGCAAAATCATTGTGGATGCCTGACAAGGATAATACACGACTTACTGGTTTGAGCGTCGTGAATGTTCAGTACTGAGAGTGGCACTTAATTGTAACTATAAAATAGGTCGAAAAGATGTGTTGCGACAACCCAACCATTTTATTACTGAACACTTTTCGATTGTCTTCCAACTCCCGACAAGGCCTGTTGGTAAGGGATTCGTTGTGATAACCAGAGTTTATCTGTAACAAAATAAGGATGGGAGCTCGAATTGCCTACATAACGATACGTAATATCTTATATGTTATATGACAATTATTTTGTGTAATAAATTTATCTAATCGAGTATATTATGTTTTTAAATGCTTCTTAACTGAAAAGTGTTAGGGAGCTACCCTTCCTTTAGCTTCCCGAAAAATCAAGCTCTGGTGACAACCAAATATATCTGTTCCAATTGAATATATTTAAAAAAGGAGTAAGAGTACCAAAAACCTGTTATTTTGACCACGCTGAATTATTTTGTCGCATTGAAATTACTGAACAGTATGTGCTACATGCTGATTGCCTCAGGATCATCTTCAACTGGCATTCCACAAAATCTCCGCGACATTCCACAAAAATTTTAATTAGAGCTACAAAATTTGGAATAAAACAAACACACAAAGAGAAAGCAGCAGTTTTCAAGGAAAAGGGTAACAGGTAATCTCGTTCATGAAATATGACCAGGAACATTTTTCAAAGATTCATAAAATATTCTGATTAGGATTTATTTTTTATTTACACGGGCAATTGTTTTTTGCGAAACTACCAATTTTAAAGTAAAGAAACAAATCCACATTTTGCAATGAATTGAGCCATATTGATAAACCGTAATAAACCATTATGACACAACACAAATATAAAAAATGCTGTACTGTGAAACTATATTGAACCGATTTAAAGCTATTCAATTAATTCTAATTAAAATTTTAAAGAATATTTAAAGAGTTTAAAATACGAAGATGTAATAATTGTTCTTCCTGAATAACTGTTTTAACACTAATTTTCTGATTACAAACGTCTCCTTTTAAATGCAATACGAAGGTATAAACTTTAACTTGATGATCAGATTAAAACCCTCAGGGACATCTTAGCAAAACTGGAAGTACCGATAAATGGTAAATATGCATTTTAACACTATATCCCTTTCATTTATCCTGTTTGTGTTGTCATGACAATCTTCGCTAAATTCATTAACGTATGTTGCTCAATTCATTAATGTATGTGAGCTGAAACGTATTACGAGATATTGCTTTGTCATCATAAGATGTGCTATATATTATCGGAAATGTATAATGTATTTCAAAAGTAGAATGAGGCTTACATCAGAGAACAAAAATCAATGTTATTGAAATAAACATCAACGAAATTATTTCTAATTGCTTATAAATTAAATATTTCCTTTTTCTAACTGAATGTATTAATGATATATACAGACAATATATCCATAATGTAAATTAAATATAAATTTTTGTGACAGATGTAAATATGTAATATAAATGTAAATGCATTAATGACTGATGACTAATTAAATGTAGTATTAATGACACATACAATCAATATTTCTCAAATAAAAAACAAAAATATAAGTTTATGTGTAAAGTAAATGTATAATGTCAAATGTAAATGTATTAATAACCGATGACTGAGTGTATTAATGACACACACGGACAATATTTCTCTAATATTCATCAAAATAAAAGTTTACATATGTAATGTAAATATGTAATATAATCTTAAATTTATAATGAGGTCGTTGATGACCACTGTCGTTAAAAAACGAGTTAAAATAAAAAAAATCCTTTCAATATCTCTTCACAATAAGAAGAATGATAAAATTGAGAATTCTGTATCAGTGACAAAGACTCGCAACTGTAGGAGAAATTGAGAATCATTTCTTCGAGAAGGCAGAAAATTCCAAGTAAACAGAGAAAACGTAGAAGACTAAGATTTGACAATAATGATCAACAATGTTGGAATACACATTATTTACAGAACTATTCGCAGACATATTCATGGGACAGGTAGCTCACTAGAAAGTCTTAAATCTATAGAGGAAAGTACCCAAACTCTGGTTCCCATGGTTCCAATTTTGTTTTCGAATATTTTTAAATCCAATTTCATGCGCAATTAAATAAAAATATATGCAATGTATGTCTTATTTAGTTATACACATGTTATATACTACTTATAATTATTGGCCAAGTAGATTAAGAATGAAATAACATTCTCGAAACATTACATTTTGTGGATATTTTAAAAAACGTTTCTTAATGTGAGCTCCCCGAAAACGTTTTAAGAAATAGGTAAATATAAAATAAATAACTGCAAATATATTGAACTCAGTATAATTTTGCAAAACTACAAGTGTAACACTTCATACATAAGACAATGTCATCTCTCTTGCACATAGTCTATTTATTCAAATGCGACAAAACATATATAAGCACACACATATATAAGCATTATTTCCTCTCCCGCACATCCTGCATGAGCCCAGAGTGAACACATTAAGCACATCACCCACAGTTCTCCTACAGCCCTCTAAATCGTTGACACACCAAAACATGCACTCTGCTGGGAGGGAAAATATCCCTGATAGAACTTCCAATTCGGAAGACCCAGAGGACACGTCATTCGATTCCTCGCCGAAGGGTGTATCTTCCTTTTGCTCTTTGTTTAACTTCAGAATTCTCTCAAATATCTCTCTTTTTGACTTCTCTGTTATTAAATTCTGAATTTGTCTCTTGACCTCTTTCATCTATCTGTCCTCTTGAACTGATAGGCTATAGAGTAGGCTCTTGCTTTTTATTCCTTGCTCGTAAGGTATAAAGAGTGCCAAAAACCTTAATTATTTTTAGTTTACAAGACGAAAAATTGTAGTCCTTCATTAGGAAACTTTGGGGGGCTCGGGTTAGGTCCCAGCGTATTAATATTTCAAATGCCAATAAAAATTTTACACAAGGGAAGTAAACTAAATTATTTTATACAATATCAATAACTTGTAATGTCCTCTTCAAAATAATGTAATGGTTAGAAGACGTATTTGTGAAGTATCGAGATCAGGCAACTGAAAATAAGCACTTGAAAATACTTTGCTTTTCACTGTTCGCAATAATGACCGACTGTCCGGCAACAAGTAAAAATGAAGATACTACCGCTTGACTAGACTGAGGTCTTTTAAAACACGATAATATTAGTACGTTTCCAATAGGCAACAGCATTCTACAGAGCAGCAAATCAAGGAGCTCGCATTAGAAACTAGACCCGGGTTTGGGTACTTTTCCTTACCAGCTATGAAGAAGCATTAAACATGAAATTCTTCAGTCAAATCATGAGCAAATGATGATTGAGCAAAGTGAAGTCATTAGTTCTCTGTTAGGCCTTGCAAATTTGCAATTTTGATATTTAATGCTCCTGTGCTCTTTATTCATGTTTTGTGCTCTCCTGCTATTATCGGAGTCCCTCAACTTCAAATGAAGATATTTTTAAACGAAATCCGTCGTTCCAAATTAATTCTTTAAATATTGTCATGTACACATGTGTGAAGATAGAATGTTTTGCGAAATGCGTAGTGAAATTGTGAACTTTTTCAAAATTCACGTAAACAAGGTTTTCTTAAAACTATTTTTAAACTGTTTCTTAAAATGTTTTGTTTGAATAGAGAAAAGTTTGTTTAATTATATGACATAGATTTTCACTCTAACACATGGTTTTATTTTTATATTTACTCTTAGCCCGTCTGAACCAATCAGCTCTGTTGCCAAGTGCGTAGCGTTCTGGCTTAGCAACATAAGTCTGGGGTTCAATTCCCAGAAGAAAACGTTGTTTTCTATAATTTTTAATTCAAGGGAATGGCTTATAAATATGGTATGAGTCCGATTGTCTTTAAAGTATGTGAACGTGTGAAAACCTGAAACTGTCCAAAATAGTACTTTCTATATATCTTTCCTGGCAAAAGGGATTTTTTACAATTATCAAATTAAGACTTGTAAATACATTTTGATAATTAAATTATGCCCACATTGGGAACCCATACTTGTCCTTTTTTTAATTATAAGAGCTGTCATAAACATCATCAGATCTGTCGAATTTAATCTTGTAACATTTGAAATTTTCTGTATAAAACGCTGATTATTTTTTGTGGGAATATCAAATGTTTGTAGAATTTTTAGGGCCAACAAACTCAAAAATCGAAAGTTAGGTATTTTGGGAATTTAGGTTTTAAAAAATGCACTTTTGAATTCGAGAACATTGGATATACATTGAAACATTGGATATACAATGCGAATGATGGAGCTTCAATGCAAAAAAACCTATTTTTTGAATTATGTTCGATTTTCATGTGAGGTTTCAATTTTTCTGAACATCGTCGAAATTGCTTGGCAATTTTGATTATATATAAACAGGGTCAAAGGTCAAACATATGCATTAAATATGATGTTTTTGGAGTTTTTATCACATTGAACAAGTCACAAGAACAACATTTTTTGACCAATCAGAAAGGGTCATTATTTTTTTACCAATTTCACGTGCAAGTACCCATGTATACTTGTTAATGAGTTCTAGAAATTCTTTTCAAGTGAACTACGAGAAAAATAAATGTTCTCAGGATAAATTTATTCGACCGCATTGGCCAAAAATTAATCGTAAAACCACGTTTTTCATAAAGCATGTATTTCATAAAATTATATTGTAATATTTCTGTGCGAAAGCTTCAACTTACAATTATGGCTGTTTTACCGCAATACGACGCTGAGAGTGTTGTATTGTGGCTAAAACTCTAGATTAGTTGTTTTCTACCAGTGAGCGGCAGGAAACAAAAAAAAACTAAAAGTATTATAAAGTATTGCTCTAGAACGCGATATAATATAAGGTACATTTGCACACGTGTGATGTAAAAGAAATGTTCTCTCACATAAGACAATGGATATTTTCTTCAAAATACATTGAACACTCCTAATATTACTAGTGAGTAAACAAGACATAAAAATTAAAGAAAATTGACGATATTTGAGAAATATGACGGAACGTTGTAAACATTCATGTGTTCAAACATTCACACACACACACACAAACATACGCGCAAGATTATCATACGTACCAACCGAAAGAAATGATGTACTCGCATTCCTACATTTCTTAACCTATTTTCCGGCAACATAGCCGAAGATCCGAGAAAACGAGACTTCGACGTGCTAATTAGGAGTTCGGCAGGCTGCTTTCCTCAGCTCCGGCCACGGCTTCGGGCCCACAGGTCCGCTGCGCATTTCGCACCCTTCCCAGGGTGCGAGCCTGGGGGCGGGCCCAGGGCGGGGCGGGGCGGGGCGGGGCGGGGCGGGCGGGGCGGGGCGGGGCGGGGGCGGGGCGGGGCGGGGGGCGGGCTGGAGAGCCCGCGAAGGGGTGGAGGCAGGGAGAAAGGGCGGCGGATTGGCCGGCGCCGCTGCATCCGCCGGCAGATTGATTTCGCGATCCATCTCCGTCGGAGCTTCTTTCATTAGATAAAAGCTGCTCTCTGCGCCGGCTGGCCTGCGGGCAGAAGCATGGAGTCACAACTTTCACAATAGGATTAGCCTAAGTGGAGTAATTTCTCTGGGCCGAGCTGCGAGGGGGGCCGGGGCATCGGGGACAAGCGGCCCGCTGCGAGGTGATGAAGGAATTGCAGCGAAATGAAAGAAAGAGATGGGTAAAGCACTTTCTCAGTGAAAAGAATAAATAAGAAACAGCGCGATGGAACAAAGGCGAGGCGGCGCGGGGCGGGATGGGGCGGGGGGGGGCGGCGGGGGTGGGACGTGGGTGGGGCGGGGTGGGGCGGCGCGCGGCGGCGGCGCGGGGCACGGCACGTCTGATGGCCCGCATTTGTCCGGCGCCCGGAGTTCTGGGCGGGGCGGCGCAGGGGCGGACCCGGGGGCGGGGGCCCGGGGGCGGGGCCGCGCCGGCCCCAGGCGCTGTACAACTACGGATGCTCCCGGCAACGTCCGCGAAGTCGGCAGACAAGTCCCCCGGGCCGCCGCACCGCCCGCCTCCTTTCGGACGGCGCGTCGCGTCGCTGTGGGGCTATTAAGGGAAGGAATTGTAGAGCGCGCCGGGGGCGGCGCGGTGGCGTCGGCGGTCGGGGGGGCGGGCCAACATACGGGTTAGATTCGCAGTGCAGTCGGCAGTCTGCTGGGCCCGGGATGACGAACGCCGGTGCGAATGGTCATTCACCCTCGATGCCTCGTTTTCACCTACCTTATGGATCACTCGCGTTTCTGAATGAAAATATCATGGATTGAAAAATCATCGTAGCTCATTTTTTGTTGTTGCACGACGCAAGAAAATACGAACCTCCTCTGTTTAGTTATCACGCAGCATTGTTAAAAATCTTAAGGATATTTTCATTTTCGAGGTATCCATTGCTCCAAGCAATGCTCAGAAAAACACAAAAACTTCACTAATTACTATGAGGGGAATTTGCTAATTAATTCTACGCAAATGAATGTACAGGAATGATTACTAAAGCGAAAACGTCTCCTCCTGTAATCCGCTCAAACTGAGAGTCCTCTTTCACACGACCTGCCGGCGATAACTATTTTCGTCATTTTCTCCTCTAATTCAGCAAAACCAATGAACTCCGTCCGTTGTCCCGGCGGCCAGGTAAAACATGAATCCATTACCGCTCGCGATTGAAACACAATGAAGGCGAGCATTTCCTCGAAAACGATCGAAAAGATGAGTCATCGCGGGGGCCCTGGGGCGCGTCGTGTCGCGTCGCGCGCGTCGCCTCTCGCCCTCCGGCTTTCTTGCCAGGTCGCCGCGGCGCCCTGGCGGTCCTCTCCTCCACGACCGCCGTTTTCTTTGGCGGCGAGCGGCGCGACGGGCCGCCGCCGAGACGCTGCGGGCGGTCACCCGGCGGCCGGCCAAAAGAACTCGCGGCGCCGGAAGAAGCAAAGAAACGAAAATAACCATGGACGTGATGCGGCGTTCTGCGACGTTCGGGGGCGAAAATAATTCGTCTCTCACGTCAGTTTCTAATGACGTTATTTTTTAATGTAATTTAACAAAAAAACGAACGTTTTTCTGCGAAAATTCGCATGTTTTCGGGCCGCTGACCCATAAGCTTATCTATTTTGCTTAGGGCGAAAGTACGCTTCTACAGGGTGAGAAAGTATTACTCAAAGGTGGCTGATGAAAACAATTTGGTTCATCGATTTTCAATGTATTCACGTCTGATAGTAAAGTCAAGCATGATGGTCTCAACAGATTCACAGGAATACTGGAAGATTTTTTGTGTTTATTAATTTTATTATTTTCTTTAACTCACTCTCTATAATCATTAATTGTCTGTGGCATCAATACGCTTATTACCTTCTTTTCACATAACTGGCGCACTCATCAATATAAGATTTGAATTGCTTCTTTCATGTTATTGTTCCTCTGTGAGCGACCTTGTTTGATTTACGTAGTTAGCTATTTGGTAATATGTAATTCACAGACAATCCTATAAGTGTTTATAAATGTAAAAATATATTCATTTTCTTTCTGTGAGGCGTCCCAGTTCGATTGCCGGCCCGAGACAAAAATTAGCTGTAGCTTTTTAATAAAATTGTTTCTGTTTTCTATATGCTGTATGAACAAACTAACTCAGGCATGTCCAAATAAGCTATGGAAATATATATATACACTATATATATATATATATATATATATATATATATAATATACTATACATATTATTATATATATACATATATATTAATATATATATACATATCTAATATATTATATAATCAATATACATTATATATATATATACATATACATATATATATATATATATATATAGTATATAATATATATATTATATTATAAAATAGTTTTATATAATGTAAATTATGGGAATAATAGTTATGGGAATATACTCACAGCTCCGCCAACGTTTTATTACTTACTGTTTATTACAATGTTTATTATTTTGCAGAAATATTCTACATAAAAAATATACGAACTGCATCAGTTTTCGTACATCAGACTATATCTTCCCGACGTATTCGTCCCTTTTCGACGTTCGAAGACACAGACTCGTGGTGAGTTCATGACGCAGTCTTTCTCGGCAGACATATATTTGAGGCTAAAGCCCCAATCATTTTACCGCGATCGGCTTTAGAAGCAGCGAAGAGACGCAAGCGTGCGAGGAAGACGTGGTGGGCGACGGAGGCGGAGAACAAGAGAGAGCGGCGGGGCAGGAGAGGGATGGGTCTACGGGCGAAGACGGATGCTGGGGGAGAAGGACGCGGGAAGGGTTGGCCGGGGATTCAGGGAGCGGTGGGGGGGTCCGGGGGCCAGGACGCCGGGGGACGGGGGCGGGAGGTACGGACGGTTGGGGATTCTGGGGTCACAGGGGGCGGGGGTCGGCGAGCGAGGGAGCGGGGAGATGGAGGTGCGGGGAGTCGGAGGGTCGGGAGATCGGTGGGGGGGGGGGCTGGTGACATAGAGGTGGGCGGGGTTGGCCAGGGCGCCGGGGGCCAGGAATTGGAACCGGTGGGGGATCTGGGGGCAGGGTGGCGGGGTCGGGGGGAGCCCGGGGGAGCGAGAGATGGAGAAGCGGGGGGACGGGTCGGAGGGTTCGAGGAGTCGGAGGGTCGGTGATGAATTTTCGTGGGAGGGGGGGGCTGGTGGCTAGGGTGGGCAGGGGTGGGGAGACGGGGGCCGGGCAGTCGGGAGGCGCGAGAGCCACGGCGGCACAAGGCCATCCGGGCCCGCGCCCGCACCGCAAGAAGCGCGACGCTTCGCATCAACGGTGGCCCGAAAAAAACAAAAACAATTTACAGTAATTTCTCCCAAACTAAATATTTGTTTGTTGGAGCGTTAGATAAATAAAAATGAAAAATCTCCTCGACAGGAAAAGGTTAAAAAAAACGAACCCGGGACAAATAGACTCTGATGATGTGAACTTAACGCACAGCGCCGGACTAATTCCTTCTCGCTGAAATATTCTTCGCATCAATCATGCTCTTACTTTTCTCCCAAGGTGCGTGTTTTCCCCCAATTACACCGAACTCATTACGGAGCCAGTGTGGGGGAGGGGGCTGGGGGAAAGGGCGAGCACAAAGCCAGCCGCCAGCCGCCACCGACACCACAGCGACGACGCTGATGGACCCGCGCTCGCCAACGTATGGAAGATGCGGACGACGCGTGGGTGGACGCAATGGTACAGTCTTTTTCACACATCCTTTTATTTCTTTACGCAGTGTTTCCACAACGCACACCGATTGATTGATTTATTAATTAATTGATTATAGTGTGTTCCCGGGAGCGTCAATTATCATGGTCAATATGTGTGCGGCATGTTATATCCTTACGTTGAATTACACGCCGGCATTCTGGTTTTCTGGTCGCAAGATCGACATTCATTTCAGAAACGTCAGTAACATCATCACCGTTCATGATCCAGAATCAAAAAGTATTCACAATAGTTGTTCAAGATGTTGCTAAAGTTAACTGTAAACAATAGTTATGGCCATCACTTCCCAACTCTTTGCTTTACCTCAGTCACCATCGTTATCACTATCATCGGTTCCTCATTTGCGCGCATTATTCATGGTACCAACCCTCCCACCTCCACTACCGTTCGAGTCCCCTCCATCTCCATTACCCTCGTCGTGCCCTCCAATGGCTGGAACTGTGGGCGGGCAGCGGACGCTGGCATAAATATATAATTAACTAAATAATTAGGATCATTTGGAAGGGCATGGAGTAAAATATCATTATCATCTGGAGGCGACGCTGGCGGTTGCGTCAGAGTGTAGGCCCCGCGGGAAGTCGCGTTGATGACGCCCCGCGGCGCGCGGCCAACGCAGGCCAGGCCGAGGCAGCGGGGCAAATCGGCCCGCCTCGCCTCCGCCCCGGCCGAGGCGCACGCCGCGACCCACCGCACGTTGGACACAGCCATCGGCTCCGAGAGCAGCGCCAACGGCAGACCAGGGAACTAAGACGTGGCGCGGCACGAGATGATGTTGCGTTACAATTATTTCCGCCTGTTACCCCTTATCGTGCCTCACACGAAGGAATCTGTATCCCGAGATCATAGAGAAGAACGCTTGCGAAATGGCGTCTTGGAACCTAATACATCGGCCGCGATAGGTCAGAGGGCATTGCGTTTACCTTTGCGACGTCGCTGACCAGGAGGTTCTAATGTTCAACTCCCGACGGTGGCGTTTTTTCGACACTACTTAAAAAAAGCTAGGCCGAATTCAGTCGCTGTCTAGTGGAGGAGAATTTTAGCGGTCGGCTGCTTTTCGGTGGTTCCTCCCATCGATAAGAACCAAATGTCGGAGCAGAATCTCACAAATGAGCAATGGACAGTGCGCCATCTTTTCTTCCACATTCTTTTACTCTCCTCTTACACACCCTTACATGCACTACATTATCACACATAAAGGGGGGCCAATCGGGAGCATTTATAGCTCCTGGCTGGAACAGTTATCCGCACTTATCCGCAGGAATGTACCTGGAAGGAGAAACATGACAAGTCAACGTGTAGGATGGCGACGGACCTCACCATTCACCAATGACGGACACCGCCACCTCCAGGAAAATACATACTACTCTTACGGGGCAAACAGTACTTGAAGCGTTCGAGAATTCTAAATAACACAGGCTTGTGAGATAATATCTTTTCTGTGGCACAAGGTTGAATATGACTCGTTTTTTTATGCTAAATCCAATAATGCTTGCCAACTTTTCATATTGTGTACGGTTATCGTTCCACGCAGAAGACATTCAGTGGTTTAGTAATTTCTTGGTAATAACCATATTTCACAATGAGTATAACACTACAAAATATGTCAAAATATAACACTGACAATGAATAGTGAAATATCAAACAATGTAAGAAATCTATTTTCTCCTCCGTTTTTTAAATTTACGCTGTGACTATTGTCATTTTGTGCTCCAGGAGTTATCTCTTAATAAGCACCAACAGTAGTTAGCCATTATTGACCCTGGCAACTGGTAACCGACGCTGGTGTCCTATTTTATCGACATTCCACTGATCCTATTTTATTTCACAATTTTCTTGGTTTTTCTCCTAGTGGTTCTAAGGTTTCTGGAAATTAAAAATGGAGAAAATGTAACTTCAAGTTTATACCGTAGAATTATTTCGTAACGTTAGCATAATGATAAAAAGACATAAAACCATCGTTTTATAAACCTTCGGTGGAAAGGATTGGCTGGTCATTGTCAATTATCACCAATATATGGTCGGCTTTTTCAAAGAAATTCTGTTGTTATTGTTTTCTCCATGATCAATTACTTTGTAAATCTGTGACGTGCACAGAAGATATCCCCGTCAAAAGGGAGGCAATTTTCAAAATCGAAATAGAATATTTAAATTGAAAAAATATGTACCTGTACATTATAGTAAGTTGGTTTGAGTTCCCAAAAAGGATTAACATCAATAATTTTATAGTGTAATTGTAAAGTTAAAAGATCGATATTATCCATATGTAATAATATTGAGTGAGAACATTATAGTGCAAGAATACAACAACTTGAAATAGAAAATAAATCTAACAAGCCAGTGGCGCTAAAAAAGTAAAGAAACGATCAGAGTGCGTATATACTGGGGCTACTTACAGATACACACAGTGTTTGCTCTACCAGAAGACATAACACTGCAATATGCAAAGGCTTTTGCTATTCTGAATGACGATGAGTTTACCGAGAGGAGATACTTCCGTTTCCTACGCAAAACATCTCCTGCGGTAGTTCATACTCTGAAGGTAGTGTAGTTTCCACCATAATTTATAGTCCACGCAAACTTCGATTGCTTCTGAAATAACCTCGACAGTAATCGAATTCTAAAGAAATTGTTTACCACCACAGTCATTCCATGGGAAAGGCGACTCTCAATAGGAAGAGTGCAGAGTAACAGTGCGTCAGCATCAGTCATAAGAATCAAAAAATTAACACGTTACACTGATGCTCGTGGGGGGGGGGAGGTATTCAGATACTCAAAGCAATTTTTGGGACTATACCTTACAAAATATTCCACTATTTATGTTAAACAAGGTGATTTTTTTAAATTTTGTCATTAAAGTGTACATAAACCAGGTTGCATGCATACGATCGGCGAGAATAACAGCACACACAATTTTTCAAATACCCCACGCGATTACTGTAGTTTTAATGAAAAAAGAAAAGAGAATAGCAGGCTGCATAGTTGGGGGAGTAGTGTCCTAATGTTTCGTGATCCTCAGTAAAAAAGTTCAGCAAACCCTTCTTGACCCAGAGTGGGGGTCTGACTCCGACTGAGGTGCGCGGATTTTGGAAGGGCGGAAATTCCACACACTAATGGACTTGTCGCACTTGCACGTCAAAGAATCCTGCAGCATAAAGAGAATCCTGAACAAATTCCGGGTAAAGTTATCTTGCAACAATTGCCGTTCTAATCAGATACCATACTCATGTAATAGATCATGAGAGCTCTTTTCTCCCGTTTTAGACAGAGAGCCCCAACATAGTCGTGTTTTAACTCGCTCAAGCTCGTCAAAAGTTCATCAGAAGTTAACGTTAAATAGGCATTATGAAGAAAATGTTGTGTCTAATTTAATTTTGTTTATGATAATTCATGCTTATTATGCGCGCAGTTTTTTGAGGTGTATATGATAACCTAAAAAAAAGTGCTAAATTTTGTGTATTTTCTCTATGAAATTGACGTTTCTCTTGTCAGCAAATCTCAACATCATGTTCAGTATCCGAAGAAACAAGGTTTGTTGAGAAGAAAAAAATCGGAATTTTATTATGTATGTATGAAAATGCAGGTATAACACTTCATTTTAACACAACAAAATAACGGAATTATGAATTATGATTTCTCAATGTAAAAGTTACTTATTTTTAATTTTTCAACCAAATTACTGAAACAATCCTGCAGATACCATGCTCATAGTGACCTTACACGTAACACCTTTTTGAAGGGATCTATTTTTTCAGTGACCATACGCCATATTGTTGAGGATCTAACTCGACAGTTTTACTTCTTGTTCCAAAGGGAGTGAAGACAAGTTTCACTACTAACGATGACATTGCTCCTTAGCAAATGTAAATATTGATGAATATCATTTTATCAAAAGTTTTCGATAGTTTTTAGTCAAATGAGTAGGACAAGTGTATTAAACTTTATTATTTAAACCTTCTTGATGTTTTAGATAGAGAATACAATTTCAGATGTACTACTCCTACTATATTTTTCTTAGTACATTTAGGGGAAGATTGAGTTCATTTCTACGAAATCTACCGCTCGCGGGTTCGGTCCCGGCTAATGACGGCGGATTTTTCGGGTGTGAAAATAAGTGGAAAGGCATACCGAAGAATACACGAGACATTAATGCTCTCTTGAATGAAACGCTCTCGCCGAAATAAAATCCCTCCAGAAGTTCAACAATCTTTGAGAGTTAGAAATGGCGGGCAGGGGTTATAGATAAAGGATCAAGGACTTGTTATACATCGACCCAACCCATACGTTAAAATCAATGCTAGCGCCTCTGGAGACGACAATGGCAAACCACTCTAGGATAAATGCCCAGGGATGTCTCAGGAAAGAAACCGTGAGATTCCACTGAAACAAGTGAGAGGTTAAAAGTCTCTAAAAATATTAATTTAGATTAATGTGCTCGGAGATAGAATTTCTTGGAAATCAATTTGTTAAATTCCTTACCACTCTTAAGTATAGTCTCTTGGTCAGAACCGATCAAGTATAGTTAATATATTTTCTAGTATAGCATAGATAAGATCAATCAACCTCCATCTATATCAGGTTTTTCGTTCAGTTTTCCTGATTCTTTGAGTGAATGCTTTGTTTTGGTTTGGGACATAAATGTAATGTCACTATTTGTGCACGTTTTCTAGAGTTCTGGGGGGAATTTTGTTATTCAAATTATCATTCTCAGTGTTCTCGCGACACTAAGTCGATTCCTTTTTGCAAAGCACGATGAGGGATAATAGAATAAATCTATACCCGCTAGGCTATCCATAATATTATTGTGTAACCTTTACAAATAATGAGAGAAAGTATCTGCTGTTAAAGCACCACTAGTTATTATCTTTGTTCTCAAGTTCGTTTTTGCAAAGTAACTGGGAACTTTACTGTTTTAGAGCTCGAGTTTTTTTGGCAAATAAAGCCCCCTATATTTCTTTGTTTTAAAAATCATAATTAAAATCAAACATATAGTCGTTAATTACCGACAATTGCAAATGTTATTTTAGTATTTACTAGCATTTAAATGTCGTTAACTATTGATACATAGTATGTCGCAAGTAGTATGATATCCGGCGTATACACACATGTTCAAAGTGCACGCGTTAGAAATTTTCCATTTATGCACGTAATAGCTTAGAAAGAAACCTTGTGCAGAGGAGATTTGCTTTCTTTTTGCAAGAGATTCATATTGAATGCACATTACATCCATTCCATGGTTTTTGCCTTAATGTGAATAAATTACTTGTAATAATTAAATCATTAGGCTCATAGAACTGATGTGATTACAGTTTCTTATAGTATACAATCGTCGGAAACATTACAACAATTTTAATTATGCGTCAAGAAGACAAGTATGAATTGACAGGGAGTGAAATACCGACAAAATGTCGTTAAATTTCGAAGAGAAAACAATGAAATCAAGTAAAAAAAGTTAAAGGAAGAAAGGAATGAAAAAGGGGAAGGGCATTGATATAGTAAGAGAAGAGATAAAAAAAAACTTAAATTACAAAACCTCCAATGAATGACAAAACCAACCTATCGTATAACAATGAAAATATTGTAGGATCATTTTTTTAGCCAGAACAATGTCAATGTTTGTGAATAAATTTGATTCCATCATGCTATTAATGGTATGGTATGTCTTTAAATGAAAAGTCACAAAAGGTTAATCTTGAACATTTTCATGGTTCATTATCCAAATTGGTAGGAATTTAATTTAAAAGAATATGAAAAATCAAGGCGATATCGAGAAATTAAGTTCAATTTTGTGCCAGTTTTCTTAAAGTTATTCTATTATTATTTTAGTGCAAGCTTTGTCTGTCTCACATAAGAGAGAAAAATCATGACAACTAAGGTAATAAACTACAATAATGTAATATTTCTGTTAATATTTCTGTCTACAATAATTGTAATATTTCTTTATCTACTATAGAGTATTTGTCCTTAACATTCCAAAATATATTCTGTTTCATGGGCACTTTATTTCTAATATTTATGTCAAATTTCAAACTGGGGAACTTCTAAAGAAATTTATTATTCTAGGAGCATATGGTAAGGCGCATAAGGTAACTTAGGAGAAATGACATTAGGATGAGGAATATTGAAATGATATCTAGAAATATGATTTCGTGATACGGCGAAGAGATAATTTCAAAAACTGTTGAGAGAGATCAATAGTCTTAAGAATAAAATATTGTTCATTAGTTTTGGCAACCGATTTTAATACAAAATTCATAAAATTACACAAATAGTGGGGTGTGTCAACCGAAAAAACAACAGGTGATTTTTCTTATTGCATTAGACGAGTATGACATTTATGCGAAATGATGTGTTACATACTTCCATGAAAAAAATAAACATTTTCCCCTCAAAATAACAAGATACTAGGATCAAGATTTCCTTCACAAATTAATTCTTATATCACATTACATAATGTTTTTTGAAAAAAAGATTTTTCAAATTACTGTAAAAATACAAGGGTACATAACAAAATCAAACCACAATTATTATTTTACAATTATTGTAGTAGCGGTTTCTCAAGAACTGGAATCGTGACATTGAGACAATGCGGATCAATAAAGATTATTTTAATGTCAAACGCATTTGAAGGAACTCATACTCTTAATTTAATTGTTATAATCCCCACAGTACACAAATTTCAACCTCTTTTCCGAAGGAGAGGATCAGAAGTTTGTCAACTGTAACTCCTTCATTGGACGAAGGAAAGAAATGAGACGCGGAGGAAGAAAACTGTAGGAACAGGAGGGGAGAGCGGCCTGGATTTGGGTTCGGCACCTCCGCATCGCGAAGCTGCCTCGCTGTAGCGCCCGGCCCACCGCACGCCGGGTAATGTATGCATAACGCAATAATTTATTGATAATGGAAATTGCCACTAAGTAGCGGCAATTTGCGCCAGCCCACTGCTTCCAATCCCAGGGAACCGGCCTGCTGGTGTCTTTTTTCGGCGAGAAACCTAACAGGGCTGCGATGCCCCGGTGACAGATTAAGCGGGCTCCATTAAGTTCTCACCTGACAAACTGAGTTCAGAATTTGTTGCATAATCGCGCATCTCCTGTGCTCGACGTCCGGGTCTTTTTCTACGCATTCCTCCTTACTTCCTCTGAGGAAGGATTCTTAACATGCATTCTTCGTCCTTTTTCTCTTCGCAGACTGGGAAACTGAGACTACTTTTCCTAACAATGAGAGCTTCTCTGTTTACCTTTATTAAGTCCTTGTAAGCTAGTGTGAAATGCACACAAGAAAAGCATGAATAAAAGAAATAAATTCACACATGTAAGAGCATTTTCCTTCGCTCCCGAGGTGTAAGATCTGACGCCATTTAATGAATAACAACAAGTTGAAAGAAGAAAAATACGTTTAGTGCGATGTAAATGATAATATATTAATATTACATTTAAGTAATTTTCCCTAATTATAACTGTGCTGAAATGTTTAAATGAAAAGTATGGCGTTTAAAAGGAACTGACCTACGGAATAGTTCTCAGTGCCTGATAATAGTAGTTTTTTTCTTTTGTTTCTGTGACAGTTCAGCGTAGAAGCATTCGCTTTTTGGAACATGGCGCAAATGGTTGTTTTATTAAGATTATCATCCAGATAAAAACTGCACCTTTTCTCTACTTCTTCCTGTCTCTTCCCTGCAGACACAACGATGATTCTGAACTACAATTGATGTTGCAGTAAATTAGCTTCTTACCGGTCCTTTTAACTTGACATGTTTAATACTGTTGAATATATGTTGTCGTTTCTTTTACTCTTTAGATGAAATCTCTTCACTAAATATTCTAATTGTATTATCCTAACAATTCAAATCTAGTATTTCTGGTAATGGAATAGGAACATGATAATAAACAAAAATGTGTATTTTTGAATGTACTTCGATGATAGGTCATAAAGAGATCTCTGTAATAGTAATGAATCGTATTAAAATCGTAAAATCTTTTTCCGTGACTTCATAAGCATGTTTTCAGAGAGCAAGAACAATGAAATATATTTGCAATTGAGATGCGAACGAACAAAGAGATGTTTTTTAGAATGTTGCGTATTTCTTTTGTTGTTACTTATTCTGTTTCCAAAGCTTTAAAACTTCATGACTTCTAATTATTTCAATAGGTGGTACCACTTCAGTAAACTCTCAAGCTCAAAATAAAAACTGTGAGTTTACAAATGTATCAGAATGGTACGTTAACGAAGAAAAGAATTACTCTTTCGTAATAACAGACAATTCTTCACTCCACTTTTTGTTAAGCAGAACTATTGAGATATCATTCAAACAGTGCGACAGTACCACCCGCATTTGCGATCAACATCGCATTTGTTGTTCTTCACGTTTCCTGTTTACTTGATTAGAAGTAAAATTCGTGATTAGAAGGTGCATAATTTTAAAATTAACTTGTATATGTTACATACTTTAAGAGAGAGTCATATTACAATTATAATATTACGGTAGACTTCTTTATTTCTTAAAATGTGGTCTAGCGAATTTCCATGAACCAAGCTTTTTTCTCCGCGGAGAGCAATCAGCTTATTTAAATCTATTGACTTCTCTCGTTTGTGGCTTCGACTTGACCGCATTTCCGAAAAAGTAGAAATTTTAACAGGCTTGAAATTCCACAGTATTTTTACACTTCTGAACGAACAGGGCACAATCGCTATTTTATGATGTTCTTTATTATTTTATTTTAAATACATTCTTGTCAATATATCATGAGGAGTTGGTCAATGTCTAAATTAACTTAGCTTGCTGATTACTCTCTACTTTATTGTTCTTTAAGAAGGAGTATCAAAACTCCACATCTCTCCGCCACCAAGATACTGCTCAAGTATTAAGCAGTACACATGCAATAAACATTATGTTCTTTTATACGTAGTATATCTAGAAGTGGTATTTAGAAGTTCATATGTACTGCTTACTTAGACAATACGTGTATTTCGCAACGCTGTTGCTCGTCTCCTGCCACCTAATCCTCCCCAGGACAGAAGCGAAGGCGTCGGGGCCATTGCTCTGGCTGGAGTCAGGCCGACGCGGGCGCAGGAGGCTCGAAGCACGGCGCTCCAGGTTGAAACGCACGAGCGAGTACCAGCGAGCAACTGGCACGCCTTGCAGACACTAGTTCTTGCGTTCAAATCCTACAAGTCCCTCAAGCGTTCAACTTATTATTAGTTTAGAGAGAGAATTTCGTCACATACACTGTCGTAAGGAATGAAGATTTCCTGTCAAGACGTTTAGTAAGAGTAGCATAAAATATTTGAGAAGTGGATAGTATGAAGCACATTGACTGTTTCGTTCATAACTTAACTTTTATCGAATACTAACATTTGACTCGCGAAAGTGGTTCTTAGTGTCAGCGAGAACATTTAGAAAAAGGATGCGTAATGCTCTTATTATGCTCAGAAAATAAGTACCTCAAAATGTTATTTTATTATGAGAGAAGCAGTGAATTTAGTGTCTATAATTACCGGCGTGCCGATGAATACAGGCTGCCCACCCTACAGGATGAATCGTCCCCGTGGAGGCTATCACCGTCGGAAACAAGCTATGGCTGCGGCTGTTTCACAGACTTCTCCTGTGGGCATAATCAATGACTTCCTGTATAACCGCTCTACATGGCTGCTGGCACTCGGTGTTTTTTCTTCAACATCCATGTGACATTTCTGAGTTGTAAAGAGTGACGATGAAAAAGAAAGCCGTAACCGATAGCGGTCAGAGATAGGACTTGGTACACACACTGTGTTTGACATACTGCGCTTGAATCAGTATCCATTCACGCAATCCAAACACTGACGCATGAAAATACAAGTCAAAGCAATTCGGTTGAATATTTGTGTTTAAATCACGAAAATTCATCACACTCATGTTCTCGTACTTTTACATAGGGGTACCCCTAACCCAAGCATATTAAATATGAGAACAAACGTATAAAGCTTGTTAGCGATTTGTTTTCGAACATTACTGATTTTATGTAATGTTTTTGAACAGTACAGAACTCTTTAAACATAAATAACTGATACCACTGTTTCAGTGTAGTAACTAGTATAGCTACTGAAATGAATTACTAGTCGAATATTTTATTTAACAAACACGAAAAACATTATTTTCTTCCTTTAGCAGAGGCTAAAAAACCTGACATTAACCGGCTGAAAGAGAAGATAATAAAATTTTATTTGAAGGTGATTAAAATTATGACAAATAACAAAAAGTAGTTTGAACCATTTCTTCACATTTGTAGTTTTATTACAATGAAGAGGACAAGCTTCCAAACCAGTGCTTTATGGAAGCAATATATTGGGCTTCGAGTTACAAACGAGTTTATTATTTCAAAGATGAATGAGAAATGAATCCCAATAAGAAATTTCACGCCATTCTAAAAAGTCAGTCAAATAAATTTGTATTAATGAAAATATAATAAACAAAGAATCAATATAATAATGTATGATAATTGTGTTGTTAAAATGATCGCCATTCTGCTAAGAAAGTTGTGTATCTTAAGTCTTATGTCTAAGAATAATAATTTTATCTTGTTAATTCTTTCTATTCGTCAGTAGACACTGAAGCATCTTAACTGATATCTAAATAGAAACTCAGGAGACATGCATATGTAATCATATTTTCGAAAATGATGTTTTTGCATACCTCGGGACCTTTCACGTTTGGTCTAATGGAAGCATACAAGAAGAGCGTGCAATAATATCAATTTTGTGTCAAACTGCTTCTACAGCGAACCTATATACATGCCGATTTTTCTTTGTTTCTTATCGACCAATACAATTTTCTTCTAGCAAAGTAATAGTATACATTTAATTCATTTTAGACGGGCAATTCTCTATTCGAAAAATTATTTTACACTTTATCTTTGAGATTATTGGTTACGGTCGACTATCTCTCTTGCGGCCTCTGTATCTTAACCCCCTCTCCCGTCCCTTCTCACTCTAGAGACCCTTCATTCCGCGCAGGTCGTGCAGGGCCGGTGCAATAAAACCAAAGTAAAAGATACTGGCTACTCCTTTCGCGCCAATAAGGTGGCACATCGTAAACCACCTCCAGTGCTGCAGGCGGCGGTGTGGGCGGGTCCGCGCGGCGTGCGTGCACGGGGGCGGGGCGCCCAGCCCCTCCCCTTCTAGCTAGAGCTGTGCTCTCTCACATGGGTGCATATTTAAATGAGCAATTGAATAGAAAATGGAATGAAATGGGCCTATCTACGAGATTCAATTTACCAATGGTCATCAAAGGCGTTCACAGTCGCAGAGCAAGGGTGTCGCGAATCATACAGATTCCAATAACAGAGTTGTTAATCTCCCGTGCGCTTCAGGAGAGCCCTTCGCACCAATAACGTTGCACATCATAAACCACGTCCCGCGAAGCCGGCGGCGGCGAGCGCGTC